>JAKMXA010000204.1:0-104690 GCA_025328625.1 Colletotrichum sp. SAR11_240
TTAGTCGTCAGCCTACGCCGCGTGCGGCAACACGGTCGCGTGAGCGGACGGCCTAGTTGCGGTCTTCCCATCTTCGCACTCTGCCCACACCCCGGCTGCCGCGACCACCAGCTCTGCTCCCGCCGCCTCGGCCTCTGCTAAGCCCGCTTGCCGTCGCCGCCGCCGCCGCAGCACCAAGCAGCAGCGCCAGTAAGCAGGTCGTTAACGACCTAGCCTAATCATGAGACATGCCTCGAGTTCTCCGGACGTAATAGGCCGGGATCCTGAGGCGAGGAGGAGCGCGCCCCCATTCTGATGTACATATCTTTTTTGCACATAGAGACTTTGGCACTGTGCCTATTGGACTTAGTTTTGAATATATTCTTCAGTGACGAATCTGTCTTGTTGAGTTCTTATAGGTGACTGTGCGTGTGACTAAAAGCTGTGGTCTGCTGCTAATTAGGTCTTCGATATGCAAACCGTGCCAAATGACGTTGTAGAAAGGTCGTTTTAGCGTCACAGATAGTTCTCGACCTGTTGTTCAGTCCATTTCCAAAAGTCTTCGGCAAGGCCAGTGCCGCCTTCTTCGCGAGACTTGGAGCTTTCAACCAAGTCGCTCCTGATCGAGTAGAAGCGGCCCCAGGGAGCAACTGCATTGTTGAATTAGCACGAGTCGTCTTTGATTTTGGCAGACACTTACTCCAGTCTCCAGTCTTTTCGATGGTGACGTCTGGTGAAACAGCAGCAAAGAGCTCCGTGTAAGCCCCGTAGATAGGAGGATACGTTGTAGTCTTCCTGAAGAACCGCGGGATGAAAGCAGTGATGTGACGATCTAGGTCTGATTTCAGGTTTCCGGGATTCAACGCCTAATCGGATGTCAGATTCTGTCCTCTGCTTGATCGTCCTCGCACATCGGCTCTTACCACGCTAATCACGCCATCAGCCTTGTGTCGCTTTGCGAACTCTGTAGCGTGGAAGTAATTCCCCGCTTTGCTGATTCCATACTTGACCTCTTTGAGTCTATCCCTCTTGTAGTCGAGATTGTCAATCTCAATGGCGGGAGTTGGTGAGAGGACTTCGGTAGCAGAGCTTGCCACCCAGACGACACGCACACTGTCCTTGGGCGCCGTCTTGGCCGTCCCCACCAGAGTGGGCGTGAGCAACTTGGTGAAGAGGAAGGGCCCGACGCAGTTCGTGCCCAGCTGGAGTTCGTAGCCTTGGGCGGTCTGGCTGCCCTGCGGTGGCATCATAACGCCGGCATTGTTGATGAGGAGGTGAAGTTGCGTTTCTTTGGCAAGAAACGCCTTGGCCGCCGGCTTGACGGTGGTCAGGTCGGCCAGATCAAGGGTTAAAAGTTCGAGCTTGCCCTTGGAGTCGGGAATCGCTTCCTTGATGGAGGCGATGGCTGCGCGTCCTTTCTCTTCGGAGCGCGATGTGGCGTAGACGGTAGCGTTTTTGGAGTAGAGGATCTGCGCGACCTCCTTGCCAACGCCCGTGTTGGCACCCGTTACGATGCATACCTGTACGACGTGAGACGATGCCGTGCGTGTGGGGTTGAGAGGGACTGACCCTTCCGGTGAGATCGGCAATGTCTTTCTCTGTGAACTGCGGATGCGGGGGGAAGGCCTGGGTGAGCATGCTAAAGGGGTTCAGCATCGTGGGAACCCATAGGAGCGACATGATGAAGTGTCCCTCGCGACGGCGCTGCGCTATGATCTCAGGAGAATGAAGTACGGTTGATGCTGGCCTTTGTTTGACGACACAGTGGTTCAGAAGAATAGATGCATCAGCGACGTCATCAATGTTCACTCCAAGAACATCAGAGAAAGGGTCCAAGATCACACCGACTGCCGGGACATGACCTCCTCGCTGCACCGGCTGGGAAGGCCATTGGGCCGAAGCTAAGCCAAGAGTGGAGCACCCGTTTGGCAGACGACGAGGGTGCTGCCAATTCGGGAAAGAGAGCAGCCCATTCACCGAAGAGATAGGACGTGATTGGCGAGGGTCACCGAGGTGTGGTTGGAGGACATGATCAAGGTGCTGACACCGAGATCCACGGATGTACGGGATCAAGTGCTTATGTAAGTCATCGGCAAGTCAACCTCTGAAATCCCCGGCCATGCAAGCCGAGCCACGTGATGCTTATCAGCCGACATGGCGCTTACCTAACCTTGGCACACCAGTCGTAAGGAAGCCCGAACACTGAGTGTTGCTCGTGTGGGGGGCTGCCGACGGGTGCCGTGGGACATGGGGCGGGAGCCAATTCGCAGCCGTGATTGGCACGGCGCAGTGGTCTGGACTGCCAGAGCTCGAGCCAACGTCTAATGCAAGACCAAAGACCACTTTTTTGTGAGAGCCAGCGAGTTGTGTTCGGCCTTTCCTTTCTCTCCAGCCACACGATTGTTGCGCTTGAATCCCGTTGGCCAGAAGGAAACAAGAGACCACGCTAGAGGCCGGTTAGGAGGAGTCTCGCCCGCTGCAGTAGAACCGCCAAACCAAACAAACAACCTACCGGATAGCCTAACGGAAGGAGAGCCTCACCATCCCAGGTCACTGGCCACCTTCTGATTGTGCATCACAACACCACCACCACCACCACCGCCGCTGCCACCGACACCGCTGCACGCCTCCCCGTCACGGCCTCATCGTCGCATCCAACTCTGCCCTGTACCGGATCGGAGCGGCCCTCAGCATCTCTACCTCATCCGCGTCGCGCACTCGAGCAACGGCATCTTCGCGTCCTTCCACCTCCCGCCTTGGCATCCACGCCCCACCAACGATCGTCCGTCGGTCCCCTTTCAGCCTTGTGCGTCCCGTCCGTCCATTTCTCGCGGGTTGATGCGCCCCCGACCCGACGCCGCGATACGACCAAAGGCGTGGATTGCGCTGTGCTCCACCTCCCTCATCCAGCAACGTTCCTTCGCCGTAGCCCGTCGCACCTTCTACTTCCATCACAAGAGATGCTTTGACCAGAGGTTACAAGCTTACCCAACTCTCGCCTTCCCTCTTCCTGCCTGCCATCTACCTGCGGCTCCCGCCAGCATATTTACATCTCACCGATATTTCACGCCCGGACGTGCATCATACAAAAAGGAACGGCCCGGATCCGCTGCCGACGCATCTACGACATACATATCGGTGCATAAATATTGTGGTCAGCCCGGCGACATCATGTCTAGCCCACGTGCGTACCCATCACTTTCCCATCGCTTGGGTATCAGTCGGGTCCCCCTCGCTAACATCCTTTTCTACAGTCAGCGCAGAGGAGGAGTCTCGCTACACCTCCATCGTCGACGGCATCCTTGCGACAGCGGACCTCACCACCGTCACCCGGAAAAAGATTCGCCAAGGTCTGGAGACGGCCCTTGGCGGAAAGGACCTCAGTGCTCAGAAGGTAGGCACACATACCACGTTTGGGCGATTCGCGTGAACAGCACCGTCGGGCACAGGCTGACTTTTCCTTCTCCAGGATGCTATCAAGGCGCTGATCGAAGAGCGCTTCGACGCTATCTCCGGCTCACCAGACGGCAACGACCAATCCGCAAGCCCTCCCCATAAACGTGAGGCCAACGGTTACGATGACGACGAGGTCGACGGCGATGGCGAAATACAGGTGTCCGTGTCTCCCGTCCGCAAGAAGCAAAAGCGCGAGGATTCGTCAGAGGACGCAGATGCCAAGCTTGCCGCCGAGCTGCAGGCGCAGGAGAACCGCATGGCCAGAGGGCGGACGACCCGCGGCGGCAACGGGGCGACCAACAAGTCAAACACCAAGAAGAAGAGGACTGCTCCCAAGAAGAAGAGCGCGACCAAGGTTCGCGATGGGGACGACAGTGACATCGAGGGGGGCGAGGCGCCTAAGCGCAAGGCCGGTGGTGGTTTCCAAAAGCCGTTCAACTTGAGCTCTCCCCTGGCGGAGCTGGTTGGCGAGCAACAGGTATGTCCCGCTGACCGCACTTGACCACTTGCACAGGCTCTAACATGTTTCGCAGCTGTCCCGTCCGCAAGTGGTCAAGAAGCTTTGGGAGCACATCAAGGGGAACGACCTGCAGGACCCCGAAAACAAGCGGCAGATTCTTTGCGACGACAAAATGCAAGCCATATTCAAGGTGCCCAAGGTGGACATGTTCCAGATGAACAAGATGATTGGCAGCCATCTCTACCCAGTCGAAGCAGAGTAAGGCCGAGACTGCAACAGAGTGGGGTTGGCGGTGGTGGATGTAAATACAGGCGTCTTTCTGGTTTGGGCTCAGCAGATTTTAAGGGTTCTTTGGTCGGGCATGGGGGAAACGGCAGCAATTGAACAGGTTCGCGATGGTTCCAGTAGAAGAGTTTGTGGATGGCACCGTCATAAGACATGGTTCGCCCCATATGGGCAACACCGGGAAACGCTGCTGCGTCTGAACTCGCAGCTATGCGCAGGGGAGAGTCTGACCTGCTCGGCCTTGAGATACTAGGCCGACACTAGTCTTAGTCTCCAATCTGTCTAAACTTGATCGGCATTGGTGAGGCTCGGTGACAGTGATGCAATCTAGCTAATGCAAAAGACCACCACACACGAGAACGCTCAAGCAGAAGATGCAGCTCCAAGATGAGTCACCTTGCATACATGCCAGAGTTCCTGGATGTTCGAAAGTCAATGAGATATTTCATACCTTCAATACCATAAGCACTGCCACTCAAACATCAACGTCACGCACAATGCCAACTCTGGCCGGTGACTCGATGCGTTACGAGGGCTGATTCTAAGCAACGTCTTATGTAATCACAGCACCCCACCCGAAGCTTCCACCAGCTGTCAACCGGACGCAGCGCGTTGCAGGGGTGAATGACGCACACCGAGAAGCGAGAACCGGAGAATCCCCGGCAGGCCTTTTTTTTTCTCTTTTCGCTCCCTGGCAGGGGACCTTTTGCTGGACCCCGCCATCCTCTCTGCTGGCATCCACCAATGCAAGTTCCTTTGGGAGCCACACATAATCATTAATTTGGACGTCCCTCGTCTCGCGGTACCCGAATAAAACCGTCCGCGTCGTCTGTCTCTGGCTTCCCTCGGTCTACCTTACCCTCATTTTCAATTAACTGCTGTTCACTTCCCCGAATACTGCCGCGCGCACCGGAAGCCAGTTCATATCCCTCGATAAGCATCCCGGTTCCACCAGCGACACTTTTTGCGCAACGGCAAACGGAGCAATCGTCAGCCTTGACCGAGCCCCCACCCGACAAGGCGCATTCGATACCATACCTCTACTCAGAACAAGTCACCAAACAACGACGATCTCCATGGCGGACGCCCAAGTGCCTACTGAATCCTCGAACCCCTCGCGGGGCAATCGCAACCGTGGCAGAGGCCGCGGCGGCGGGGGTGGTGGTGGAGGTAATGCTGGATCTCGCGGCCGAGGCGGACAGAGGAGCGGTCGTGGTCGAGGCGGCAACAATGCTGGTGCTGCTGCTCAGTCCAAGGATGCAAGCTCGCCGCAAGCTGCCCCGAAGCCTGAGTCCAAGCCGATTGCCCGCGCCGCAGCAGACGCCGACGATACTGCTAGTACCGACGGCGAGGTGTGCTTCATCTGCGCAGAGCCCATCAAGTTCCACTCCATTGCGCCATGCAACCACAAGACGTGCCATATCTGCGGTCTGCGTATGAGAGCTTTGTACAAGACCAAAGACTGCCCTCACTGCAGAGTAAGTCCTCTCCATGTCTAGCGGAACCACGGAAGCTGACTTGAGCCAAGACACCCTCTCCCTTTGTAATCTTCACCGAAGACGCAAACAAGCGATACGAAGAATATTCCGACGCCGACATCACGAGTTTCGACAGTAACATCGGTATTCGATATGCAAACGAAGAAATCGTTGGCGATACTGTAGTGCTGCTCCGATATAACTGCCCAGCCGACGATTGTGTCTTCGCCGGCCTGGGCTGGCCAGACTTGCACCGACATGTGCGGTCGACTCACCAACGGAAGATGTGCGATCTGTGTACCCGCAACAAGAAGCTTTTCACCCACGAGCACGAACTCTTCGCCGATAAGGAGCTTGAGAAGCACATGAGGCACGGTGACGACAAGCCTGGCGCAATCGACCAGACTGGTTTCAAAGGCCATCCCCTCTGCGGGTTCTGCGGATCGCGCTTCTACGATGACGACAAGCTCTTCGACCATTGCCGCGAGAAGCATGAGAGATGTTTCCTCTGCGATCGAAGAGACTCGAGACACCCTCACTACTTTGTGAACTACCCTGCGTTGGAGAAGCACTTCGAGAAGGACCACTTCCCGTGCCTCGACAGGGAGTGTTTGGAAAAGAAGTTCGTGGTGTTCGAGTCTGAGATGGACCTGAAGGCGCACCAGCTGGCTGAACATGCCGACTCTCTTTCCAAGGATGTCCGCAGAGATGCACGCGTCGTTAACATGTCCGGCTTCGACTTTAGACCCAGTTACGAGAATGAGAGGCGAGGCGGGGGTGGTGGTGGTGGAGGAGGAGGATCAGGTAGCGGTCGACAAGGACGTGGTCGTGGCCGAGATCCTAATGCGGATCCCATCCCTCAGAGCTCAGCTCAGCCTCTTCGTCGTGATGAGCTTGCTTTTCAGAGGCAAATGGCCATTCACTCAGCACAATCAGTTTCCAATCGAACATTTGGCGGTCAGCTTTCTTCATCCTCCGCGCCATCACAGCCTACCTCTTCTCGCCAAGGCAACGCCCCGGCGCCTTCAGCAGCTTCCCGTCAGACGCCGGCTCCAGCACTGCCGACGACAGCGATGGAGCAACTAAGTGTCACTGATATCTCATCACTGCCTCCTCAAGAGCGAGCGATGATGTTGCGCCATCAGTCCGTCATCGAACGTGCGGAAACCCTGCTCAAGAAGGATGAAGCGAAAATGAACACCTTCCGCGAACACATATCGTCCTTTAGGAGAGGAAAGTTCACGGCGCCTCAGCTTGTCGACGCCTTCTTCTCCCTCTTCGCAGACACATCGTCAAACGCTTTAGGAACGTTGCTTCGCGAAGTTGCCGATCTCTTCGAAGACAAGAAGAAGGCTGAGGCCCTGCAAAAGGCATGGCAGGACTGGCGGGCCATCAACGAGGATTATCCATCCCTTCCCGGTCTGGGCGGTATGCACGGAGCTACCACATCGTCCAGCGGCTGGGCCAGTGCCGCGACCGCCTCTCCCGCCACACCTGGCGCTGCGCCCTCTTCGAAGCAGTCTAGCCGTGTCCTGCGGCTCAAGAATAGCACGCGCGCAGGTGCTGCTGGTCCTAAGCCAGTCACACCAGCTGCCACGACCAACTGGGTGCCTGGCTCCTCCCAGCCCCGTCCTCCGCCGTCCAACGCCTTTCCCGCTCTCCCGGCTGCCTCGTCGTCTTCATCGGCAGCAGCAGCCCCGAGACCGTCCTGGATCGGCCCGAACAACCCGTCCGCGAGCAACGGTAGCAGATCATCGGGACCCGCACCACGACAGGCCCGACCGGCCACTGGCGGCGATAACTTCCCTGCCCTACCTCCGGCTCAAAAGCCTCTTACCACTATCTTTGGTTATGGCGGTGGCAGAGGTGTCCGCCGAGACCTGGGAGGCGCCTCGAGCAGCTTCAGCTGGGGTTCGGCGCCTGGAAGTGGCGCGGCGAGCGAGAACGCTTCAGAGAGGGAGGAGGAGGAAGCTCCCACTGGAGGCAAGAAGAAGAAGGGCAAGAAGGTGCTTGTGCAGTGGGGTTAGATCTGCTGCCTGGATAACCAGAGCGAAACGAGGGCTCGCCAAATGGCATTGGGAGCATTATTATGTATCCGATGGAATCGGCCGTACTGGCCCGGGAGTTTTGAGAAGGGAAAAGTACAGAGAAGCTGAACAAAGCAAAGAAGATCAGACATGGAATGAGGTAGCGAGCAACTTAAGATTGTTGCGCCTAGTGGACTGCCTACGGAGTAAATGAGAACCCTGATAGACACCCGATTGACCCGCACAATTCAAGATGATAGAATACTTCGCAACTCGCTCGGCTCCTACGCAGACGAGGAGTATGAACAAGGCGAGCAGAAACCTAGCATTATGTGCCCCAAATGTGGCGCTGACCAAAGCTGACGCTGATTCGAGACCCGAGGATCTTGTGGACTTCATCAAGCATTGCATCAGCTGTAGAACCATCAATGTTTCTAACATGAAAACCCTCTAGATAGTCGAAGGCTAGTCTCTTCGCTGCGCTCGCTGGCCAGGAAATTCACGCATGGTCGCGTTGTTTCTCCTCATTCACAGAAGGCTGCGTAGACTTGAACACCACGGCGGAGAACAGTCTGCTCAATGCTCGGGAGGTTGACTTCGATCCTCACGAATGCTGGCTGAGCGTTTTTTCTTCATACAAAACAGACCTGGAAAGCTCTTGTTATCATCACCGCTACTGCCGCGCCAGTCGGCACATCTCTTTAATGGTTCCGAACGGGACTCTTGCAGGTTGTAGCGATAAACTTGTTTGGATCGCCTGGTTCACGCACCTCCGATAGGGCAGCGTGACTTCGTTCAAGCAGATAACCCGGTCACCCTGGTTCAGGTGGTATCGAGGTTTCCTCAACTGGTAATGTGGTGACGGTTATCGCAACCTGATTGATCACACGTGCCCCATGATGTGCCGATACCCTGGACTTGTCAAAACAGGCAGGTGAGATTTCAAGATGAACATAAATAAGTCGGAAGCGACCGACAGTTTCAGTTGCTGTCTTCCATCGGTCCAAGTATCGCATCGAGTCAAGATCTATGTCAACCATGCATCGCAACCTCTTTCTTCTATCGGTCTGCCTGCTGGCCAATCCGGTGTCGGCAGTGACATGGTACTTCCTCCGGTACTACCCCGCCTCCGGGCAGAAGTTCACCTCCTTCTCGGGGGACATGGTGATCCCCACCCTGCAGCAGGCCGGGGTGTACTACCTCTGGCCCGGGCTGCAGCCCACCGACAACTCGGGCGTCTACCAGAACGTGCTCGACGGCCGCTCCGGCACGTGGTGGTTCGGGTCCGGGTGGTGCTGCTCGAACCCGAGCTTGCCCTGGGGCGGCGGGTTCAACACGTACGGCGGGGAGACGGTTTCGTTCGCGAATACGCTCAAGGCTGATGGTTCTGCGTGGACGACGACTGTTGTGAGGCAGAGCAATGGTCAGAGTGTGAATAACGATTTTGCGTTGGGTAAGTTCCGATCAAGGAGAGAGAGAGCCTTTGCCTAACATGGTGGTATTAGCCGACAAGTCGTTCAATCAAGTTCTCTTCGCTATTGAATTGTAAGTAGGTCTGATATCGCCAGCTAGCTGTTCTCTAATGTCGATTTAGGTACGATGTTTCTTGGGACTTTGGCCCGTTGGAATTCAAAAACATTGTCATTGTAAGTAGAGTTGACTATCCTTCATTGGCACGCCCTCACGCTGTGTGCAGACATCCGAAGGAAGTTCAGACTCCAGCTGGTGCAACAGCTCCCCTCAAAACTACAACTCGGCCACGACTTATACCTTGTCTGGAGTCAGCGCAAGCGTCAGTGGCACCACGGTCACTTGCACAATTCAGTCAGTCACTCTTCAGAGTCCGGCATAAGTTGAGTAGTGGTATATAGTGATTGCTATTATAGTGCTGTTGAAAGAGGGGGAAACCTCCAATGACAAACATATGGGGAATCAAGAATCAGCATTTTTTGTGAAATCGCCTCCATTCCCTCATCTATTCGTGAAACGTAAAAGTAATTCAGTGAGCGCGGTGTGAATGTAATAAAACGATGATCCGGTATTGCAAGCAAGCCTGCAGAAGTCCATCCATCCCGCGAACAACATCACTTCATGCCCAACAAAAGCGGGTGAGCCCAGTGAGACAAGCAGCGATGAAGCAGTTTAGGGAGCAGGGACCTGGGAGGGATTCCACCAGGGGTAGAAGCGCTCGCCCTCGGCGAGAGTCTTGAGGGTACACGCGGAACCCTCGCAGCCAGCGCCGATCTGTTCGTTACCCCACCAGGGAACCTCGGCGCCGAACCACTGGACGGTGAACAGCATGATGATGCCGGCGATGGCGATGCCGGCGGAGAAGGAGGCCGAAAGCACAAAGTTGTACTGGGAAGTGTTAGCTGGGTACGTTAGAATGGTTCAGGGTTGGAGCAGACGTACCTTAGACCAGAAGGCGAGGTACCGGCTGCGCACGTAGATCCACGACAGCCATGCGATGGGGACCGCGGGCCACGCGTACGAGAAGCTGTAGGGGGCCCAGTTGATGCCTCCGTAGAAGAGCGCAACGGGGTGGAACTGGCGGAGGTAGCGGTTCTTGGGGAAGAACTTGACGCAGTAGTAGAAGATGATGGGCAGGGCGATGCCGACGGGGAAGCCGAGCAGCAGGTAGTTGTACTGGCCCTGGTGGCCAAAGACCTTGATCGGGCCGATGGTGCCCCAGAGGACAGCGGCGGTGAAGAAGGTATTGGGGCCGGGGCAGAAGAGGCGCATCGGCGCCTGCGGGGTGCAGATGTTGGGGATGCTGATTTGGAAGTTGATGACGGCGGTGCAGATGAAGGTCGAGATGAGGGTGGCGATCATCTGGCAGGCAAAGGTCTGTCTGGGAGGGATCTTGAGGTAGTGCGCGACCTTCAAGTCGTTGGCGAAGTGAACGGCGTGAGCGCATGTGACGTATCTGTCATAGTATTAGCCATCAAGATGTCGATGAGGATGTGTTTTCAAACGTACCCGAAGGACTTGAAGAAGTTCATGGCCAGAGCGTTACCCTCAACCCACATGCCACCGATAAACTCGGCCAAGACATTCAACGTAACCTCGATACCAGTCATGGCCTTGATAATGCCGATGGGGATGACGAAGACGACGGCCAAGAAGACACCATAAGGCACTACACCAGGGGTCGTGTAGGTAGGCCAGCCAGCGACACCAGCAAAGCCAAACGCCGCAGCAACCAGAAGGGTGCCAAGATACCACCATTCGGAAACTGTGGTTCGGTTAGCGAACGTATGGAATGGAACTAGGGCAAGTTGCGATTCTTACCTTCAGCATAGTTGGCCATCAGGCGGTTGTGGATATCCTTGTACTCTCCGTCGTTCTCGCCCTCCTTGGTCGTCTTGCGACGGCGAATGGTGTTCCACATGTTCTTGAAACCCATCATGATTTCGTAGCGGTGGAAAATGCAAACGTGGGTGATGGCGGCGCTGTACAGGGCGAAGAAGGAGCCATAGACCAAGGTATTAGCAGCACCAAGGTACGCAGCTGAGTAGTCCATGTACTTCTCATGGTCGTACATTCCGCGGTCGTCAAGCGCTCTCGATACGTTGTAGAGTTCACCGAAGTGGTCGAAGACGCGGTTGGAGTTGATGGGGATGTAGGCCGTGTTCCAGGCGTTGGTGTAGTAGATACCCATAATCACGAATCCGAGCAGCCACATGCCCAGCGTGCGGTTGAAGGTCGAGAAGGCAGGCACCATGAGCGGGTCGACGCTGTCGAAGAGCATCACGTTCCAGTCAAAGGTGGGCCAGAAGTTGAACATTCCCAAGCCGTTGCGGAAGCCGGTAGTGATTTCGAGATTGTGGTTATTTGGTGAGATCCACGTCATCCAGCTGAAGAAGGTCAAGACCTCAAAGAGGTAGTTGGGGAACCAGAAGTAGATGAACATGGCACCGAAGGACCAGAGGAAGAACTTATAGCGAGTCATTGAGTACAGCTTTTTGAATGGGCCAGGGACGGAGGTGTTTGTCTCGTTGTGGAGTGCGGAGTTGAGAGCAATGGTGACGAGGGAGGCGGGCCACACGCAGTAGGAAGGATAGACGATGAATCGTCGAGTGAGCCCTGTTGGATATCAGCAGCTGGTCTTCATTAATAGCCGTTCTCAGTCACTTACCAGCAAGACCATATCCAATAAAGTTGGTGGAAAGCGCAATCAGAATCTGATAGGCAAAGCTCTTGGCGTACGGCTGGTTGAAGTACTGCGGAAGAACCTGGGTCCAGACAATGTACTGGGTGTAAGGCAGCGACTTGGCAGTGTTGGCCATGATTGCGATAAGCATGTGCTCCTTCTTGTTGAAGCGGCCTGGGTTGAGGGGCAGCTTGATGCCGAAGCCGAGGGGGATCATGGCGTTTGGCATCCACTTCTCCCACGCCTTGCCGATGGGGAAGGCCAAGAGCTGGGCGACGTTGGATTCGATAGAAATCAGCGGTTGGCGCACACTGAAGAGCTGTGGCGGCTGTCAGCTTGTGCTTTGGTCACTGTACGATGCGCAAATGAGGTTACCTGGTTGATGAAAGCAAGGAAGACGGAGAAGAAGACGCCAATGGTCCAGGCCCGAATCGTGCCACAGGGCATGGACGGATCGTCCTTGTTGTCGACGACGGCTCGCACCTCGGCGTACGGGCTGTTGTTGGTGATCAAGGCAGCCTCCAGCTTCATCTCCCAAATGATCTCCTCATGCTTCTCAGGGTTCTCGATAACATCATCATTGTCTGTTACAGTTAGCGTTGCGCAGAGACACTAGTGAGTCGGACCAGGGACTGACCGAGGAACTCGTGAATCTTGATGAGAACGCTGTGAGGGAAGTTTGGGTCACGGTCGTGGATCTTGAGCACATTCTGCATCATCTTGCGCACGCCCTCCAGAGAGAGGGTGGCGGCGATGGCCTTGGCCTCGACGAGATCATCCTCGGTGACATTGAGTTGACTGCCTTGGTGTAAGCTAGGGTTTCGAGCATGAGAAGGTTTGTTCATGGTGACTTACGACTCGAAGGCATGCTCCTCGGAGTCCAATCGATGGAGCTCTTGTGCTTGGTAGTCCTGAAATATAAACGTCAGTGACTCTTCGTGTCCATCGCAACCTTGATGGTACTCACGGCTGGAATCTTCTCATCAGTCAACACGCCCTGCGTCTTCCCAATCTCAATTGGGGTAACGGGCGATTCGGTCTTCTCGTTCGCCATGGCGTTTTTCGACGACAACGTGGTGTATGTTGGGGCTAGAGAAGAACCGACTGCAGGTGAGGACGAGGCTGGCTCCCCGGGATGGACCCGATAATTAAGTTATTTTCAAGAACGAGGAAAATGGTAACGCTTATCAGCGGTGCCACCCCGCCGGCGCCCAGATGCCAACCGGGTGCTCTGCACATTTTGGACTGCTCGTTCTGGGTAGGAAAGGTGGCAAGGTTCTGTGGTGATTCTCGGGAGCATACCCAGTCTAGGCCGCCTGGGCAGCATCTTGGCTCGCCCTCGAAAAGATCGACCTTCTCGGACAGGTATGCTGCCGATATCAAGGGTGGTGGACAGCAGATACGCAGGACAGAGAAGATTGGTTCGCAATAGCAGGTCACTCGCCCCCAACTTGAGCACAAGGCTCGGCGCCGTACGACCCAGTCTGGTCGCAGGGTCTCGAGGGAAACGATTGCATTGGCCAATTATGTGTTAAGTCACTTGAGGTCAGAGGAAGAGAGGCGGGGAAGACTTGACAGGGTCGCAGAGCTGAGAGGGAGGGACGCCCCAGAGATTTGGAGTGGAACACGGCCATCCCTGTCGCGTGGTACATCGGCTACGTGGGGGAGGGCCACTGCCAGTCAACCGGAGACACGGCGTGTTCATGAGTTTAGTTCCCGCGCTTTCTGCAGCGCTTGTTGTGAGGAGTTGATGATTCTCAGCTCAGATCTACAGCCATGACATGTTTGCGAAAATCATGTCCCACAGGGGGCGACAGACACTGTCAGTGCTTTCTTTTTAGCATCAGAGATTGAGGGTGTGGCTTGCAGGATGACGATACCCTGGGAGATCAATGTCTCCTTTGCGGTATTAGCAAGTCCCTCCAATGAATTAGGTAAGATGAATATGGGAACCACTCGAGAGGTGACAAACATGATGAATGAGGCAAGTCGCGTAGCTTTAGCCAGCAAGCCTCTCCTGTAGAGAGGCACGAGTGGCTTCCCGAAGAGAATATTGCGATGCCGCCGGAGACTTTGAGAACGCCGAGGCTTACAAAAGACCCTCATGGTACTTTTGCTTCTCATGTGGTTCTTATTGAGTGCATAAAGGCTAGCTACACTTGTGGAAGGAGGAATTAATATGGCTTCAGCTGACGGATGTTTCCGTGTTGGAGGTCCAGCCTGTATGCATGCATGTCCCGGGGAGACGGTTCAGTCAGCTTGTGACCTTGAACCGGGATGCTGCGAAGAGCAAACAAAGCAGAGGGCGATTCCATGGGCCAGTGGTCTCTCAATGCAGAGATGAGAGGGATGATGAAGAAAAGCCGAACGACGAGAACCAAGTGTCACTGGGGATGAAGAGAGACGAATCACGTGTACCATGCAAGGGCATTTAAGGTTAAAATTGGCGCCAACACGGGCCAGCTCGTAAATAGCCAGCTGGCAGTAAGCTTCCTATGGCTTCTGCCAGCTGGCTGCAGTTTCCTCTCTTCTCGCGTCTTTCTCTCTTCCTTCGTCCTCTTCATCCAACTTCACATCATCCTCAGAGCTGAAGTCGTTCGCAGTCGTCGCTGCCTCTATATCTCACACGCCATCTCCTGCAGCTCTGAACCATGTCTCATGCCGGGAACTTTTGTGCGTCAAACTTGCGTCAAAAAGAGAATTGGGCACATGGAGCGGGCAGTAAAAACGAAGGCTGGCTGAATATGTCGCCAACCAACTGCGCTTGATTCGATAGGTTGTGCCGTGAGACCAGCCCGCATCTATCTCTGTTCCCGAATGAGATTGATTGCGTGGCAGGTCTGTGCCGCTCACCAGAGCCATCGTTCAATATCTCCTCACCCAGCATCAATGTTGGTCTTCGTCTCGGTGGATTTCCTTCAAGCGGCCGTCGAGGGCCCCTGCAATGATACCCCTCTTTACCAACGACCCTCGATATCTCGAATTGGTCGGGTATCGGCATGCATAGCTCTCGTCAAAGACCAGTCGAATCATGTCTACGCGTCGGCAGGTTTCAATCCTCCTCCAGCGTCCCGTTCGGGCAGGAGGATAAGGCTCGCGCTATATAAAAGTCGGCACGACCACTTCCTTGGCTTTTCTTGGTTTTCTCTTGGAATTTTCTTGGGCCTTCACCCATCCCTCTACGCTCACATTTTGGCTTTATCCTATCAAACGTCCTCCAATCATTTGCGTCTTCTCCGCGTTTGAGTCCCTTGGCGTTTCTGGCCTATCTCTGCCAAACTTGCTATTCCCACAGAGGCCACCCCTCACGAGCCGACTTATCTCATTCTGTCAAACACCACTTACGGCAACGGCGCCATCATCTCAGTGTCAACGGGCTAACCGTTGCGCCGTTCAATGGCATCGATCGATTCACAGTGGCTGGCGTGGCCCGTGTTGTCGTGCCGCAGGTGGCGCTCAATGGAAGTCTGATCGAAATGGAAGGTATTCTGGAACAAACCCAGAAAAGGGGGACGTCCAGTTGATGGCCACATGTCGAATGCGATTCGTCAACCAACCCTGGGCTTATCGCCATATCTCGCCAAGCAGCCAAGCCTTTTGGTCCAGCAGGCCTCCATCGTCAACTCTTCCAGTTTCAACTCTGATGGCAACAAGTCGGCAGATGCCGCTTGATATTCGGCTGTCCGCGCAAAGGTGCTCGTACGAGCTGCCGTCTGGAGATGGGGCATGCAGCTACGCCTGCCATGAGGAAGTGCTGCTGCACAGCTCCACGAATCTACACCCACAATCCCGGCTGCAATTGTTCGGTCGCGGAGGCCGCTCGAGTCTGGATGAGAGACCCTTAGCATGCAAGTGCATTCAACCTGCACATGTGTGGTGGGTTCCGAGGACGCCACGCGCATCGCAACACTGGGCCCAGTCTTCTCCCACGAACTTCGTTAGTACCGAGTGATCATCTGCTTTCCAACGTTCTGGATGAAATGAATCTGGTGTTTCGCCACTGAAGAAGTGTTTCGTCATTTACACCTGCAGGCCGTGTGTGGCTGCGCGCATTATCAGTGGCATCGCCACAGGATCGACGACTACCTGCAACATCGCGAACGGTAGATGGAACTCCTCAGTACTGGCTCTTCATCGCGGGGTTGAGCAACAGAGACCAAACATCTCAAACGGGATGATTGCCACCCATCTACGGTCGCCGTATTCTTCTCATACTCTGTCACGGGCTGATGATACGACGTCTCTGAAGGGGCGGAGGAAATCCTCGTTTGGGTAGCCAAGACCTCGCATTCCGATACCTGCAGCAGCAGACAGGGCTCAGGTGCAGGTGTTTCCTTTGTCCCATGCGCAAACGATGCTCCTATCACTCTTGGCGCAACCGCCGGCATCGATGCAGCTTTGGGAACACCAGCACCATCACGGCATCCCGAGAAAGCTTTCGCGAGCATCGAGGCTTCGCGTTTACACCGAGCCCTCTTTGATCGTCTGATATTCCCGTTTGTTAGGAAACCGTACTATTCACGCGTTTACATACGCAAAGCCTTTGCTTCTGATGATTTCGACGAACCTTTCGGTGGCCCTTGGGAAGTGATGGCTTGCTTTTGGATGTCTCCGTTGGCTCACGCATCGCCGCAACTGGTTTGCGGGCTACGAGAGCCTTTGGGGGGATGACCTGAATCGGGAAGAGGTTGGCGACATGTCGAGGATGCGCAACCATGTCAGCCTGCTGTGCCGAGCTCCTTCTCCTTTAGTGCAGCCATCGCACGTCAGAGCAAGATCTTCTCAGTACCGACTCGTCGGTACTGGAGTGACATTGTCTAGGTAAGTGTGTACATGAACCATGCCATCTCAGCCAGCTGGATGCCGGCTCGGGCTCACCGCGATAAGGGCTACGAATTTCCAACCTGAACTGAACGAGGGATAGCAGCCTAGATTGACCAACACCTTTACTGGGCCATGTCAGCAATCCTGACCTGTGAGTGAGTCTCGTGCGGCCGCAGTTCGGTTCTTTCCAGGAAGAGTGTGGCAACACCACATTGTTCTACGTTGCCTTCTCTTGCTATGCAATGTATCATGCTGCCAGCCGGTCGACTGTCACTTCATGTCAGAGGATCCACGTCTGGGCACATGTCAATATGGCTGCACGTATTTCCTCATGTATCATTGCCGTCCACGCTCGAGACCGAGCCGAACAGCATCCACGTAGCTTAGGATTTATACTTCATCATGGAATAGACGAACAGCAGAAGACCGAAGTTTGTTTGTGTCCTGAAATATCAATCTCGAAAGGTGGATACAACCAACAGTGAATAGTAATGGACACGGCTCTGATACTATTCCGAACCCTTCCGACTCTGGAAGATATTGATTTCGTATGCCTTTCATATTGTCGTTCTGATATAGAGCCGATGATATGCCTTGCTATGGCCGAGCGCGACGCCGGCTTCCTCAAACTGTTGACGGAATGATGTCTAACCACCATCCTTGTTCATCCTCTTGATGAACTTATCAACTTCAATCCAGCCAAAAGTAGTAAAAGCATAAGTATGAAAACTGCACTACATGCTTAACAACTAAGCTCCTGCTTACTCACTCCCCGCGCTTCGGATAGGCTGAGCAGCTGCAGCTCCTCTATCAAGCTTCCCAACAAACATGAGCATGTGGTTCAACTGCTCACAATTCAGCCTCCCACCACCATCAACAGCCGCGGTACTTTGGATATTCTCCGCCGAGGTTCCAGCTCAGGAGAAGCCCCTCCACGATAAGCGAGCTTTTGCTTCTCCCCTACCACTATTCGGGTTTCAATCCAGGGTTCTCGGCACCCGCGGCGCCACCGGAAAGGTTCGAGCATCTAGACGAACACAGTGTACGCTGTTGGAAATCGGCCACCCCGCCTTGGAGATCGTGTGTTCTATAGTTTCCAAGACTATAGTGTCTCGAAGTAAGCCTCATGGACGCAGGTGACGTCTTCCCTGGGCAGAATAGCCTCTAATCCTCTGTCTCATCAGGAGTCTGTTCTCCAAGGGGTTCGTAGACGACCGTGCGTTGCTTCATTGTCTTCTTTTAGAAGTCGGCTACGAGTAGATTAGTCAGTGATGTCATGGCAAACATGCATCCTATCTATACATGTATCGTCCGATCTTAAACGTGGTTTGAGAGCTGTCAAACGATTACCGAAATAGTACAACATGTGTTTCCGGTCCGGTAAATCCAACTGATCTAAGCGTCCCTTCTCCGGCTTCTTTTCCACAATGCCGGTAGGAAACAATTGTGTTGATGTCAAGGTTTTTCTAATCGCTGTACGTGCCTTGTAAAACTCATCGCAACCCAAGCTTTAGGATCCGACATGCGGAACTCTTTTACTTGAGGAGGTTTATGAAACAACCTTCTGCAAAGGTGTATTGACGTTACATCAGACGGAATTCCGATCCCACGCACGACTCGATTCGCAGGCTCGTCCCTTCTCAACCCCTTCCGGAAACGACACCATACCTCCCCAACCCCATCGCCGCACCAAGCAGGATCGCAAAAGGCGCGGCTACACCATAGTACCTGCCCCCAACATACGCCGTGGCCGCGACCACGATCCACCACGGGTCGTCCCCCAGACTCCTCCCCGCCTGGAACCCCTCGTCCAGAAACCCAACCTGCCAGATCCTGTACACCGCCGTGTAAATCAGCCCAACAGCCGCGGCATTCACGCCCCTGACGGCCGCTTTGACCCACGGCCTGCTCCGCAGCACGCCCCAGACGCCCATCGTGCCGTGGACCAGCACAATGCCCGGGGTGAAGATGCCGACAAACGCAACCGCCGCGCCAGCCAGGGGCGAGCACCCCGCGTTAGCCGCGGTGAGCCCGCCCAGGAACACGGCAAAGTTGAAATTCGGCCCGGGGAAGGCTTGGGCGATGGCGAGGCCGATGAGGAAGTCGCGCGGGGAGACCCAGTTTTCGGCGACGACGTACTCGCGCAGGAGGGGGATGACGACAGGCCCGCCGCCGAAGATGATTGTGCCGGCGAGGAAGAGGTTGGAGAAGAGCCGGTAGAGGATGGGTAGGTCGGTGACCACGCCGCGGACGGTCATCGCTGTGAGGAAGGTGGCGAAGAAGGCGAGGATGAGTGCGGTGCCGGATTTCCAGGAGAAATCGAGGCGGAACTCCTTCGGAATGATGCGGGGCTCTGGGGCCGTGTTTGCGCCGGACAAGACGGGCTCGTCGTGGGTCAGTGCCGATATGCGTGTTGCGGGAGACGGGCCGGCCAAGTCGTGCCCCTGAGCACAGTCGTCCCGTGGTCTCTCTCTCCTCCTCCCGCCCAGAGCCCTCAACACCCGGATAATTCTCCTCGCTGGGCGGTGAACCCAGCGGTAATCATGCACAACGGCCGCAACACCCGCCGCGGCCATCAACACGGGAAAGTACCAGAGCGCATTGTACATCATACCTGCCGCGGCGGCAAAGAACACGAGCGTGCGGGTGAGTCTATCAGTCACGGCTTTGTGCGAGAGCTCGACGGCGGCAAGGGCGATTATGCCTACCGTCGCGGCATTAAGGCCGGAGAGGAGGGCATAAACTGCGCGGGGGAGCGAAGTGCCGATGCTGGAGACACCGATGGAGAGGGCGTACATGCCCACTGCGCCCGGCAGGCTTTTCGAGAGAAACAGGGTTAGACATAGGCCGCGAATAGGGGATTGATCTTTCTCCCTCTCTTGGACATAGTATCCTCACCTCCAGATGAAGAAAGCCAAGACGGCACCAGGAGCTCCATGTCGGATGAGGTTGATACAGTATACCATCTTCGTGCTCGCCGGGCCGGAGAGCGCCTGGGAGATGCTGAAGAGTTCTTGGTACTATTATTCAAATCAGAGGGGGCTTGAAGTCATCATCGGGATCGCGAGGGTTGTAACCATTTGCTCGTCGATCCATTGCAGGCGTTTCACGAATCGGTCATGTAGCTGTGGTTGTTAGTCAACGTGTACGACTGTGCAACTTCTCGACAAGGATCATTGAACAGACAATTTTGAAGTGCACTGGCGGTCCCCCGAACGCTGTGAGGCCGAGGTGCCAATTGTGCTTGAAGATGTTGGCTGCATATTCTGCCGTTTTTCGCAAACGGGTTTCCATGGATGGGGAAAGCATGCTGCAAGGGCGCTATAGATTCAGGGCTGCATCAATAACATTCGATGCCCCTATTCGCAACCTCTCCCGGTCGTCTGTGCGAGACTTCCATTTCCAAATGAACCTTGGATGCGCTGTTGTCCGTCAATTAGGTTACCGCGCACGCCATTTCCCGTGACTGCCAAGACCGAACCATCCCTCCTTCGGCAGGTCAAGAAGAAGACAGCCAGCATGTGCCCAAATTCTCCGGCAGCATGGACTCGGGTTGAGTTATGGAAGTTTCTTTTCAAAAAGAAAGGCCTTTGAGACTTTCGACAGAGCTTGAATCTGTTTGTTTGTCTCGCTCGGCTCAGTTGCCGTGCAGATCGTTATCAATGATAGGGGGCCGAGGACAGGGCGGACATGTGAGACCAGACAGAATTCTTCAGGGCCAGATCTTGATCCGAAATTCCAAAGCGCCGTGAGCTATTTTGGGGATTCTAAGACGGATCGGCAGGGTGGAATTCCTTTTGCACAGAATCGGGAATGGGCTATTGGCGTTAGACATTATGATGTACGATTAAAGACAGCAAGCAGGGGGGCTGTTGCTGAAGAAACGCAATTGTATCAGACAACATCTGCTTTCATCCGAGACTCTTATGGAATGCTTCTTTTCATGATCTCCGACCTGCGCCTGCGTTTGACGGCCCAGAGCCGCAACAGAAAGACGCGTGCGATGCTGAGCGCCAAGGCCAACAGTTCGGCAATGACGCCAGACCACGCAACGACCAAGAAGCGCAGGCCAATCGCGGCGTCTGCGGGGACGTCCGGGAATCGATTGAGATAGCGCACGAGGAAGCTGGCGTTGGACGTCAAAATTGAGGCCGAGATGACGTGAAAAGCCACGGGCAGCACCAGCACACCAGTCCTGAGCCACGGATAACGCTGCTCGACGCCACCGTCGGAGAAGAAGGCGAGACAGCTGAACAGAGCAGGAGACACGACGTCGGCCACGAGTGCAAGCACATAAACGACAAATGCCGGGGCATTGTTCAGTCGCAGCGGCTCCGCGGCATCGAAGGCTGCGAAGAAGGGCTGGCTCGCGCGAATGCAGGATTCGGTGGCCGATGCATTTAAATGTGTAGATTGGCAGGTGTCCATCATGTGGCCGGCGCGGTACAGCGAATCAGCAACGTCATGCAGCACAGCTGGCATCTGCAGCGGGCGGAGGGGCTGGATGAAGACGTAGTTGGCGGCGTCACGGTGCGCGGTGTTGTTCGCAAGCCATTCCCATGCGAAGGAGTCGAGGAACCAGTGCATTTTGGCTAGGTAAGGAGGCGCATCGCCGGCGGCTGCGGCGGCGACGCCTCGGAACTTTGATGGCGGTTAATGGTGTGCTGGTTCTCCAACGGTCTGCCCCCTTTTGGGGAACCTTTTGAAGGGTCCGGGCGGCTAGTGGCAGCGCTTACCGAGACCATTGAGAAGGGCTTCCCGCGCAGGTCGGTGGTGCCTGGATGGCTGCCTCTGAGGAGGCTGGTGCCGGATATCATGAGCATCAAGACGCAGGCGATGGCGGCGAGCTTGGCCGTGATGAAGGCGCATTTGGCGGCGGAGAGCGGGGCCGTGCTTGGGGACTTGTACGGGGCCATCGCGGACGGGATGACGGCCGGTGTTGCGCTTGACGCGATAGAAGATGAAGCTTGGCCGGAGCCATGATGGTGTTTCCTCGAACGCTCTTTATAGGAGGGTACTTGCAGCAACGGCGATTTGTCAATCGTATTGGCGGTGACTGTTGTATGCGTGTTCAAGACAAGATGCAAGAATTGTCGTGATGTGATTCCTCACCGTGAGGTCTCTAAGGCAGGTTAGTGGGTGATAGCGATAGGGCTTACTGAGGGGCATGTGAATACGGCTTCGTATCGCACAGCGACCTCACCAACTGGGCGTAGGCTGCATCGTGTTGGTGCTGATAAGCTTCATAGCGGCTCCACGTCCCCTCCCCAAACACTTGCTTGAGGCACCCGAAGAGGCGGTGTCAGCCAAGACGAGGGAACAGAGATAAGCATCTTCGCGGGACAGGACAGGCTCAGATGAGGATGGCAGGTCCTCGTGGATGATTGGAAACGGCGGGCTCGTTTCAACAGAGAGGCTGAAGGTGCTTGACCATTGTCTGAGGATGTCTTACATAAGCATGAAGCATTTGAGACAGCGCTGGACTGAAGGCAGGACCTATTGACCTGACGGGACGGAAGGAGAGCCGGAGTATGGTTATTCCGGATCTGGTTCGCACCTGATGTGTCATCACGTGGCCCCGACCGGACTTCCCTGAGTGCAGTGGAGTGTGATGTGGAGGGAAGGCAGTGCCCGGTTCAGTGGGGTGACCATCGTTGCTTCCATTCCCTGAGCAGTGGAGTGCGGTACTTGCGGGCAGTGAGTACGTACCTCCCCTAGGCAAAGGCACCTGGACGGATAAGCGAAAATGAAGCCTGCGGGCAAGTGGGCGGTTTCCAGAGTTTCGACGCGTCTGGCCGCTCTCTCCTTTTTTCTCTTGATTTTTCTTTTTTCCTTCGCTGATTTCCGCAATGTCCGAGTGGATCCCTCAGTTGTCATCACCAACCGGCAACAGCAACAGACAGAGTCAAGTGAATCAGTCCTGTTTGTGGCAGCTGTGTGCCTGTTGGCTGTGCATGTTTCGCTCAGGTTTCTGCAGCCAGCGCCTGTTTATTCCGCGGACCAACACCTACCTTAGGCTGCATGCCAGGCTCTCCTGAGAGGACGGGAGTCCAGTGGCAGGCCTTCACACCCTCAGCGAAAGGGAGGGTGCCATTTCCAGCATCGCCTGCATTTCGTCCAATCTACCGCGTGACATGAACAGCATTGATCCCAGTGCCCCCCCGACATTCGACAATCGTCATCTTTGCACCTGAAGTACGCAGTTTGGTTCAGTGGTTCTCGGTGTCGCTCGTCATGAGCATGTGCACAGTGCACGCGTACGTAGTATTTCTACGAATACCTTATTCAGTTACCTGCTTTAGTGTACCTACTATGTAAGGTGTAAGGTACTATGTAAGGTATTGCACCATCAATCAGCGGAGCAGGCCACCACCACCACCAAATCATCGCTGCCCATCGCTCATCGATCATCGCCCGTCGCCCATCACCGCATCGGAGTTGTCGTCGCTAGTCGGCGAGCTAACGCAGGCACAAATTGTAATTTTACAACTCATCACTGATAGCCTCACCACCTGAGCTGAGCGGACTGCGGAACAGAGTACGTACCCAGATGACAGTACCGCCGTCCCGCCCCCAATAAAGGTCCAGACTTGCAAACCCAGGAAATTGAGGGCAGCAAAGACGCAGCGAATCTTGCAGTGCTGATGAGTGGATGAGTCCACGACTCCAGAGTAATAAAAAATTAGCATCTGCGCAGCATCCGTCGCTGCCCGTCTCCACGTCAGGTCCGGCCGCCCGCTTGAACCGCTGTCCGCACCGTCTCTCATCTTCCTCTCTGGGCCTTAGCAGCGCCTCTCTCCCGTGCCGTCTCTCCCCTACCTTACCATGTATGGTTGTCTATCAGCACTCATCGCTGATGATTGTCTTTCCGTCCAGGAGGATCACCCTGACTTGACTGCCCTGACCTGACTGCGTCTCCAATTTTTGCATGTCCAGCATCCCAACCCAACCCATCCATCCATCACCCATCCATCCATCCATCCATCCATCTCATCCCGCCCGCATCGGATCCTGTTTTCCCCTCCTTCCCTTCCCCCCCTCCACCCCTTTCTGCATTCTGCCCCGTTTCTTGGTTTCTTCCCTGGTTTTCCTTGACGACACCGCCGGCACGTTGTTCGTCCTGTCTCGTCCCTGCTTTCCTGGTCCTTGTTGGTGCACTTGCTGTCGTTGATTGTCCCTCATTTGCTGCTGCTTGCTTAGCATCCATCAATCTGCCGTCATTTCGCCTCTGCCCAATTGCCGTCAACCTCTGGACCCTCTCATCTCCCAGAGTCTCCAGTCACCCAGACTTCCGGCTCCAGACTTCACATCCAACCTGTGGTTTGGTCTGCAGTCTGCAGATAGTCACCAGCTGGAATCCTACCTTGCCAATTGCCTATCAGCTCGTCAATCGACCATCGCCGACGGCATCCTCACACTTTGACACTCTTCGTCCGACCTCCGGCTCCTCCAATCCTCCTCTACCTCTCTCTACTGCGTACCTTACCTCATTCTTACGCTTATTCTTCCCTCTTCAACCCCCCTTCTACTTACAGCCCTATCCTGTCCGTGCTAGAGGCCGCCTGTTTTGTTTGTAGCATTGGATTTCTACTCCAACCAACTCCAGTCCTTCTTCACAGCCTACCTGCTACTCGGACCTGGGACAGACTTTTTCTGGTCTCACCTCTTCTCCGGACATTGACGGCACAGTCGCTCGCTACCTACGTTTCTCTTCCCTTCGCCGCTCACGGACGTCCCTCCTTTTTCGTTGTTTCTGTACATTCACCACCACCCAAAACAAAAGTCATCAACATTCTTCGCCAATCCCTCCTCCCCTGCGGTCTTACCTGCTACCCCTAATCCGAACTGAACAACACTCTGAACCCGTCCACCGACCGCGGGATCGTCAGCAGGGCCCAGGCACACACGCACCGCGCTCCCTCAACTCACTTCAACTCAAACTCACCCCGCCGTTCGTTTCCATACTACCCTGAGCCCTCCAATCCTGAGACGAGGCGCTCTTGAACGACAGAAGGAAACCTCTCAAACCTCTCTCCAAAAGCGCACGAAAGGCCAGCCAACCCGACCTATTTCCAGCAGTCTCCTGTTCGACACAGACAGCAACTCAAACCTTGTGACCTTTGACACCGGCCACCCCGCTACCCGCATCCCAGCCAATTCGAGACAGTTGACCTGGGCTTCGCGCACACTGAGCATCAAGGGGTTTGTACCCACAGACGCTGCCTTCGTCTCGTCTCATCATCCCTCGTCGAAAAAGACAAGACGACCAAGCACCGGCCAAGCCTGCGCCAGGGATCTGCCCGCAATCCCCCCCGTCAGAAGCCAGGCTCTACCCTTTCGCATAATTGCCTTCTGCGAGTGAACTGAACCGGACCCCAGCACCCAGACCAGGCCAACACCCAGGGTCCCAGGGAAACCATCAATCAACATTACCTACTCCATACTGTACGGCACACACAAACGGGAGCACAATACACTTCGACAAGCATACAGCATTAGCATAGCCCGTCCCCCTGCTCCACGCCAGACTTCTACTCCAGTCCGCGCAATACCACCCAGTATCCATCACCCTGAATATCCACACTTTCTTCACGCCTGTCTGTCTGCTGGTGTTGCCCCGTCCTCCCTCCCCCAGGCCCAGGCGAGAGCGAAGCAACCAAGGAGGTCTCGGCATACCGTCCTGCCCAAACCATTGTTACCACCAAACAAGCTTTTTTTCCTTTTCTTGTTCTTGTTTCCCTCTTCCCAACCTCTTAGCCCGACGATGCAATGATGATATACGGGCATCAAGACGTTGATCTCAGCGGTCCCAGTCCAGGTTCGCCGCCAGGCATGACGTCCTCCAAATCGTCAAAGTCCTCTTCCTTCAAGTCTTTCCATTCCGACGACAACAGCGTCCTGGATGACGTTAGCCATTTTGAAGATATCGGTCTCGACGACGATGCAAACAACTACGAAGCCGCCCGTGTCCGCGACCCTCACGCTGTCAAGAACCCCCATGGCCAGCCGTACGCGAGATCCTACTCGACGAGTTCCACCGAGTTCCGCCCGACATCATGGAAGCGACCTCCCTCTCGCTCTCCGCCCGTGACGAGAGACCTGGCCAAGCCGAGGAGTGCGACCAACGCCGCCGCTGACCTCGCCCCGAACTCCCGTTCTTCACGACCCCCTTTCCTTTCTCTCAAGACCGACGGCCACGCCCTCAGCAATGGCCGCAGCCCGAGCGCTGGTCGCCTTCCCGACCGTCACAGGAGTCCGGTGAACCCGAGCCAACGAGGCTTCGCGAGCCACTCGACGACCTCCCTCCCCTTCGCTCGCCGAAACCGCAGCCCGAGCCCCAACTTCTCATTACTCCCGAGAGACCCCAACATGCCCATGAAGCTCCGCCGCGGCAGCTGGCAGTCGAATCAGGACCGAAAGTCAATCTTTGAGCTGGAAAAGGAGTGCGACGAGGACGACACCGATGACATCCCCGACGGCCTCATCCTCGACAACGTGCCCATCTCCCCTCGCCCGCGATCAGAGCGCACACCGAGCAGGCCGACCTCGTCAGGAGCGTCAAAGTCGAGATCGCCAAACAGACCACACCAAAAAGAGCGCGTTCGCAGTGTCGGGAACGGAACACCCCCTGTCCCTGTTGACTCAGGATGTCTGCGATCCCCCTCCTGGAAATCCGACACAGCCCTCTCCTCCATTGGGGAAAATGGCCACGCGCCGCCGCCGGAGCCGCTCAAAACCCGTGCAAAGAGCTGGAACCTCGCACTGGAGCACCTCAGCTCCGAGGCCAAGGCCCTCACCGAGAAGCTCGAGGAGCACTCCGACTACGTCCGCGAACGCGCCGCAGAGAACGCCAACCCCTCGGGGCGCCCAAACACCTGGAGCGGCAAGCAGCTCGAGCAGCAGCAGCATGTGCAGAAGCCCAGGGTCAAGTCTGCGCTGCCCGAGCTCCCGCCGATCCGGCACCAGACGAACATCATGATCGACCCACTTCCAATTTCCAAGGAGAAGGAGGCTGTCCTGAGTCGTACGCGCCCCTCCTGGCTTCCACCCAAGGACCCGGCCGAGGAGAGGCGCCACCTGCGCGAGTACAAGAGGATGATGGCGCGAAGCGCCGAGGCGGATCGTCGCCGCGAGGTTTCGCGGCAGGCGAAGACGGCGACACGTGACTCTACGGCCGACAACCTGCAGCGGATATGGGAGGACGACATCATCCCCCGATGGAAGGACGCTGTCCGCGAGCGCCGCACGCGTGAGCTCTGGTGGAAGGGCATCGCGCCGCGCAGCAGAGGCACCGTCTGGGCGAGGGCCATTGGCAACGAACTCGGCCTCTCGGAGACGTCGTACAACGCCGCCCTGGGCCGGGCTCAGGAGCTCGAGGAGCGCGTCAATGGCGGCAGAGGCGACTCAGAGGACATCAGGAAATCAGCGTGGATCTCGAGCATCCGCAAAGACGTGGCCGAGCACACCTGGCAGGATCTGCGTATCTTCCAGGTCGGCGGACCGCTCCACCAGAGCCTTGTCGATGTGCTGTCTGCATATGCTCTGTACCGCAGCGACATCGGCTACGTCAAGGGGTGTAACGTAAGTGACCTACCTTCTTTTTGAAACACCCGAGTCACACCACGTCGTCGGACTTTATACTAACGTCTTCCCAGACTGTCGCCGCACTCCTACTGCTGAACCTCCCCACGCCAGCATCGGCCTTCATCGCCCTGGCCAACGTTCTTAACCGCCCTCTCCCCCTCAGCTTCTACTCCGACGACCCGGGCGCCAAGGCGTCGGCCTACAACCTCGTCATGCAGACCCTCGGCGCGAAGTCGGCCCAGCTGCACGAGCACCTGACCAAGGACATCTCCCAGGGCGACGCCGACTTCTACCTCGGCAACTTCTTCATGGGCCTGGGCACCAGCCACCTGCCCATGGACGAGGCCGCGCGCCTGTGGGACGTGTACGTCTTCGAGGGCGACACCGTCCTCGTCCGCGCCGCCGTCGCCATGCTCATGCGCCACGAGATGGCGCTGCTCGGCATCAAGTCCCCCGGCGAGGCCAAGAAGTACATTGAAGGCGGCGCCAACAACAAGGACGCCCGCAAAGCCGTTGTCGGCGACGACGGAGCGGAGGACCGCTGGATGAAGCTGGTCCGGGAGGCGGGCAAGGCTTGAGAGCTCCTCGCCTCCGCCTCTCACCCCGTTACTATTAACGCTTGAATGAATTACACTCGGACTTTTGGAACATACGATATGATCCTAACTGTTTATATCTAATCTCCTGGGCCGCGGGCGGGAAGCAGTCACCCCCCGGGCCCCCATCGGAGGCGAATCACATACACACAAACGACGAATATCAATACACACCAAGCCCCTGGAACAGCGATCAGGGGGCTTGAATGTGGAGGAGGTCGTGTATAAAGAA
This sequence comes from Colletotrichum sp. SAR11_240, assembly GCA_025328625.1. NCBI lineage: Eukaryota > Fungi > Ascomycota > Sordariomycetes > Glomerellales > Glomerellaceae > Colletotrichum > Colletotrichum sp. SAR11_240. The sequence continues at coordinate 28,075 of JAKMXA010000204.1, forward strand.
ACACCGGCGTCAGTGGCGCGATGGACAAGCATTTTGTGGGAGCTGGTTTTTGTGTGGCATTTTTTGTCTCTTCTATTCTTCTCTTCTGGATCCTGGGGGCGGGAGTTGTTCTTTTTATTCCAAAAATCATCACACGTCGTACCAGGGGATGTTTCGCAGCGCGCGAGCATCGCCCGTGTCTCGGTCGACGCAAAGACTTACACGGGCCAAATGGGGGAATTGTAGATATATATACAACACCGCCTTCACACGCGGGAATACCTTTGTGGATAAAACCAAATGTCCTTTTTTTTTTTTCTTTTTGTGGTGTGTCCTCTTCTGGATACCTACGGGGATTATTTACACATTACCTGTATAGAAAGAAGATTTCCCTGCATTTTCTTTGGCGTTTTCTTACCTTTTAACCTACGTTCTTGGGTGTCGCTTGCGATCCACATCTTGTTGATTCCTGGCCAATCCAGGTGGGAGTTCTGTGTTGAACGTTGGAGCAGGTGTTGATCACTTTTCTGTGCTGGGGGTGTTTGGGGAACATCCTATTCGTCATCATAGTCGTATTGTAGAAGAAATCCATGAAGAGTGTTGTGTATTTGTGTCTCCGGGGTGATTGATGTACCTATCTTGCGCTAGGATAACGCATTGAAAACGGCATCGCAAAAGTTTTCTGGAGAACCAGGCGTACTCACTCGCTTCATCATTAAGCTGAGGGGCAAAAGGCCGTTAAGAAACCTACTCCAACAAATACCCTCATGTAAATCATCATCATACACATTGGTGATGCGAAAGGTGTGGTGTCTTTCAAATCCATAATGAATTAGCCGTCCTTTACCACCCCAGCCTCCACCTGACCGCCCAAATGGAACAAACAACTGGGAATGGAGGCTTTGATCCCTATACTTTTCAACTCTCTTCTCCTCCTCCACTGCCTTTTTTGCGCAATGATACTTCCCGTCGCGGCTGATGATCTAAACCAGGAAAAGCAAAGGAAAACACCCCCTCTCTCTAGGCAACAACCTCCTCGGACTCCTCGAGCACCTCCTCCACAATCTCCTCGATGATCTGCTCCTCGCCCTCGGGCACCGTGGCCTTCTCGGAGAGGAGGTGGGCGACAATGTCGCTGGGCAGGCCGAGGTCTTCGCGCTCCATGGAGACCTCCTCCTCGAGGGACTCGCGCCAGGCGTGCCACTCGGCCAACTGGCGGCGGCGGCCCTCGACGACCTCGCGGTCGGCGGAGGCGCCACGGTCCTGGTCCTCCTGCTCGAAGACGCGGGAGTACTCGCGGAGGTTCTTGCGGATCTGCTTCTGCTCCTCCTTGCTAAGGAGAGTCGCGGGGCGGGGCCGCCACGCCAGCTGCTTGAACTTCTCGATGGGCTCCTCACGGAGGCACTCACCCTTGAAGTCGTAGATGTGGTAGCCGTTTTCCATCTGTAAACAAAAGTCAGCGGTGAGTCAAATGAGTCAAGAGATGCGAGTCAGTGGCGTAAAACTTACGGGTGACTTCCAGGCAGAAGCCCAGGAGGCGACGAAACGTCCTGAGGAGTCCCACTCAATGTCGGTGACACCGTAGTGGTCGCCAGTGTTCATGAGCTGGAGGTTTGCGGTCAGGTCCTTGTCAGACTCGGGCTTCTCACCCTCGAAATCGAGGTCGAAGAAGTCCAGGTCGGAGCTCTGCTGGTTGTGGACGGTGGCGATGACGACGAAACGTCCGCGAGGAGACCAGTAGATGGCGTTGCTGTTCTTCTTGTCCAACGTACGGAGATGCTTGAAGTTGCCGACGGCGTTGCCCTTGGCCTTTTCGGGACAGAAGAAGGCAACGGACGTCTTGGGGGCAACGGCCGTGGGGCCGACGGGCTCCGTTGTTGTGATGATGACGAATCTGTCGCCCTTGGGCTCCCACGCAAAGTTGATGACGGTGTCCTTGATGGTGTCGACAACCTCGACGGGGACGCCCTTCTCCTTGATGCGGAAGATCTCGAGGGTTGTGGCCTGAGACTTCTTGGACTTGGAGTGACGGTCGACCTTGACGCAGAGGTAGGCAGCCTCGGATTGCCAGTGGAGCTTGGCGTCGGAGACGGAGAAGAGGGGCAGTTGTCTGACGACCTCCTTGCTGGGGATGCTCATGAGGCCGACCTTGGCGGGGTTGCTGCCAATTTCAGGGGTCCAGTAGGTAAGGAGCTGCTCGTATGTCTTGACGCCCTCTCTTTGCACGGTGGCGGGGGCCCAGTCGAAGTCCATAATACCCTCGATCTTGATGGAGGTCTTGTCGAGGAGGTTCATGCGGGGGAGCTCGTAGATGGAGATACCGGTCTGGTAGTTGAGACGGGCAACGTACTTTTCGTCGGCGGACCACTTGAAGGCGGGCCAGAGGAGCTTGCGCTGCTTGGCCTCGTCCAGACCAGTCATGTCCAGGTTGGCGAAGGAACGCAGAGGCTTGCCGCTCTCGACGCTCCAGACGATGTAGTTCTTGCCATCCTCGTCGATGGACAGCGCGGGGTGGCCCTCCTCGGGGATAGAGATGGGGCGGGCAGACCAGGTAACAAGGTAGTTCTCGCTGGGGGACCAGTCGACAAAGGTAACGTTGGGGTGGGCGAAACGCTGCTGCCGTGTCCATGAGGCACCGCCCCAGATCTGAACACCCTGGTTGTGGACCGAGGTGAGGTAGGTGCCCTGGGGCGACCAGCGGACGAAGCTGTCGGTCCAGTTCTGACGGTCGACGATGTTCTCGGGCACGTCCTTCTCGTTGTTCCAGAAAACACCAACAGTCTCGCCACGGTACATGGCGAACTGATCTCTGCCGCGACCACTGGGGTCCTTCAGGAATGATCTCAAGTGCTCCTTCTCGGTAAACTCCTCGATCTGAGGCGGCGTGTACTCCTCTTGAACCTTGCCCTCCTTTCCATAGCGCTCGATATCGGTAAGCTTGTTAACGCGAAGGGTGTGCTTCTTGTCGAGAGGGACCTGGTCAAGTCCGCGGACAGCGGCGGCGGCTTCACCGGGGGAGGAGAACTCGACGAAGGCAAATCTGTCCTGGGTGTCAGCATCCCATCGTGCCTCTTTCTTTGCGCAACCTGACCCTCCGCAGCGCAGGAGCAGGTGCAGCAGATCCACCGGGCGAGACGTACCTCAGCGACTTGCCGTTGTCGCCCATGGGCATGTAAATCAGATCCTCCCTCGTCTTTCCAACAGAGTTCAACTTTTTCAACAAGAACTTGACAAGCTTGGGCTTCTGCTCCTCGGTAACCTCGGGGAGGCCGTCGACGACGACGAAAGCATCGTAACCCTGCTCCAACTGAACCTCGTACTTCTCGCGCAGGTCGGAAATGTCAATCTCCTCCTCGTCGTACTCCTCCTCGTCGAGGTTCGCGTCCTGCAGCTGGGCGAACGCCATGATTGCGACTTTTGGACACAGCAACAACGGTCGGGGTTCGCGGTAGTTTTTCGTTGATGGCAAGGAATGGGAGGGGGTGTGTCTCGGTGAAGGGCGCGATTTGCGGTGCGATGCTGTTTGATGTGGTGGGAAAAAAAGAGGTGCCCAGTTGTGAGATGTGGGGTGGTGTCCTGGCCTTTCTTTGGACGAAAAAGTGCCCCGCGATTTTTTTCGGTTTGTGAGGGTTTCCGAGCTGCGGACCGCTTCGGCTGGCTCAAGATACAGGCTTCAAAGGCCGAAGTTTGGCGCAAAATACACTGATAGGCTGAGTTGTCAGATACTGGTGACTTTGACAGCGTTGATGCGCTTCGAGAAGAATAATACCAGGGGGGTCAACAGCTACCTCGCACACAATTTGGGCGTCTTCTGTGAAGTTTTCGGCGGTAGGTCTGGCATTCGTGTGGGCTGGAACAGCTGGTTCTTCCGGCTCCGGATAGAGCCCCTCGCTACCTGATTTCAGTCACGTGTGATTCTGCCGGTCCCCTCGCTGTCACTGCGAAGCTCTCTACCTACTCTTCACCGCCCTTGACCTGCCCCTCCCGCCCGTTGATGCCCTGCGGTGTAAGGTACCTGCCGTGCACTGGCCACACACAGCGGCTTCAGTGGAGGATGGACGTCTGTAGAAACAGTCCAGCAGCTCTGCTTCGCTAATCACAGCGCGCCTGGAAGCTGCTGCCCAGACCACCCCACTTCGCCAGGCTGAACCCCCCCAAATTTTCGAGGTCGATTTTCTCAGTGAAGCTCCCAAGGCTGAAGGAACCCGTACAAACCACGACACCTTGATTCCCTCCCCCGCCACATCAGTCACCGTCTCGATCCGAAGCAGAGTGTCTGGATAATATATTCACCATGGTTCGTCGCCCTCGTGAACCTGCCACGTCTTGTCTGAGCCTCCTGTACTGACTTGGACCCCTCTAGTCGTCCTTCAGCCCGACACAAATCTTCGAGGACGGAACCACCGAGGAGAAGGGAGAGAATGCCCGTCTCTCCGCCTTCGTGGGCGCCATCGCAGTTGGCGATCTTGTGAAGAGCACCCTCGGCCCCAAGGGTATGGACAAGATTCTGCAGTCTGCGTAGGTCGAACCCCCGTGAACCCCGCCATGAGCATCATCAAGGGTCCACCGCCTTGGCTGACAAACAACCATCCAGCTCGACCGGCGAGATCATGGTCACGAACGACGGTGCCACCATCCTCAAGTCTATTGCCCTCGACAACGCGGCCGCGAAGGTCCTCGTCAACATCTCCAAGGTTCAGGATGACGAAGTCGGTGACGGCACCACCTCCGTCGCTGTCCTCGCCGCGGAGCTCCTCCGTGAAGCTGAGAAGCTCGTCGACAAGAAGATCCACCCCCAGACCATCATTGAGGGTTACAGAATAGCCAGCCAGGCTGCCCTCAAGGCCCTGAACGAGCTTGCCGTCGACCGCAGCAACAACCCCGAGGCCTTCAGGAAAGACATGCAGGCCATCGCCCGTACCACCCTTAGCTCCAAGGTCCTCGCCCAGGACCGCGACCACTTCTCCAAGCTCGCCACTGACGCCGTCCTCCGACTCAAGAACTCATCCGACTTGAGCCATATCCAAATCATCAAGAAGGCCGGTGGCAAGCTGAGCGACTCCTACCTCGACGAGGGTTTCATCCTCGATAAGAAGATTGGTGTCAACCAGCCCAAGCGTTTGGAGAAGGCCAAGATTCTCGTTGCCAACACGTCGATGGACACGGACAAGATCAAGATCTTTGGCGCTCGTGTCAAGGTCGGATCCACCAGCAAGCTGGCTGATCTCGAGAAGGCGGAGAAGGAGAAGATGAAGGCCAAGGTCGAGAAGATCAAGGCGCACGGTATCAACTGCTTTATCAACAGACAACTCATCTACAACTGGCCCGAGCAGCTCTTCACGGACGCGGGCATCATGTCAATCGAGCACGCCGACTTTGACGGTATCGAGAGACTGGCTTTGGTCACGGGCGGTGAGATTGCTTCTACTTTCGACCACCCCGAGCAGGTCAAGTTGGGATCGTGTGACGTGATCGAGGAGGTCATTATTGGCGAGGACACTTTGATCAAGTTCTCCGGTGTCGCTGCGGGTGAGGCTTGCACAATTGTGCTGCGTGGTGCTACGGATCAGCTCCTGGACGAGGCTGAGCGCAGTCTGCACGATGCGCTGGCCGTCCTGTCACAGACGGTCAAGGAGCCCTGGACCACTCTTGGCGGTGGATGTGCTGAGATGAACATGGCCAAGGCCGTCGAGGGCGCCGCTACCCGCGTGGAGGGCAAGAAGCAGATGGCCGTCAGCAGCTTCGCTGTTGCTCTGCGCCAGCTTCCCACCATCCTGGCTGACAACGCCGGTCTTGACTCTGGCGAGCTTGTCGCCCGTTTGAGGAAGGCTATCTATGACGGTATGACGAATTACGGACTCGACCTGCTGACGCCCGGCGGTGGTATTGCCGACATGCGCGACCTGGGTGTCGTCGAGAGCTACAAGCTGAAGAGAGCGGTTGTTTCTTCTGCCAGCGAAGCAGCAGAGGTATGTTGATCCCGAGTTCTTTATGACGGCAGTACAAGTATCTGACTTCGAACAGCTTCTTCTCCGTGTAGACGATATTATTCGCGCTGCCCCTAGACAAAGGCAGCGGGCTTAATCGAGACAACAGTGGTGGCATCACGCAGGAGTTCTCGGCAGGGTTGGGAGGGCAAAAGAGCAAAAAAAGAGTCATGTTCGCATGTTGACGACTGAGAGAAGACAAAAGCCAATACCATAGACGTAGGGATCAACCTCGGAGGCTGATGAATCAATGCTAGTGTCATGAAAGAGCCTGATTGCCACCTTCTCTGTCTATCTGATGGAAACTTACCACTGGGATCAGCCTGCTGGTGTTTCACTCTGTCGCAACTATGAGTTGAGGAAGTTCGCATTTCTCGCAGGTAGAAATCGGCGCCGCCGTTCTCTTGGAGAACTACAAACGAAAGGCAGGACGCATCCGGGACTATCCGACAGGTCAATATAAGAGATACGGAGGGCATATTTGAAGCCAAAACTCAGAAGGCAACACCGAAAAGCTTCTCCGGCCCCCGGCCCCGGCCTCCCGCCGGTTGCTGCTCGCAAGTCGGAGGTTTCGCTCACGATGGCCGGGCTAGAAGCCTGCCAAAAAAGCGCCATTAGCTGCCCTATCGGGTCGTCGGCATGGTCATGGGTGATCAAAAGAAGCTTCTTGGATATTAAGTGATACCGGCCAGCGCCCTGTCCTCCTAGGCAGACGCCAAGAAAAGGGTCCAAAGTGCCGGATCGACGAGGAACACAGCGCCAGCTAGGTTCTCCGCACGCCACGCTGAAACTTTGGAAAAATGCCCTGCAGCCAGCTGAGCACAATGCATCTGAAGATGCAGCCAGCAGCCCCTCCCCCCCTGAGCTAAAACTCCCGGTGCTTGGAGAACGACGAGACGATGATGTTCATCTCAACATTCGTCGACTGTCGTTCTTCATCTCCTGCTGCCTTCCGCAGTCTCTGTTCGTCTGTCTCTCCGTATCCATGTCCTATGTCATCCGAATCAAGTTAGATCCACCGGCCCGCAGATCGGAATGTCGAGGGATGGATCCGAAGCGAAGAGCATTGTCCATGGGCGCTGAGTCGCATTGCGCCAGCGTCCCTTTCTTTCTTCTCCACACGAAAACACCGCCTCTTGATGTACGGGGGACACATAAGCCTGTACCGCAGAGTTCCATATTATTGTACGTATGTACAGAGGAGCACGCTCGGGGCATTGTCTGCCCACTGGCAGTCATCTCTTTGCCTTGGAAGACCTGGCCAGACCGACGACACGAATGCCGAGGTGATGCTGGGGAAGCCCACCAGGAGTGACCCCGGTCCAGTATGGATGTGTACCGCCGCAAGAGCAAGCATAGCCATATGACGCCAGCCACCATCCGGGAATAGCAGTACTCGAAACCCCCCAGCTTTCGCAGTCTGGGGCGGTCCCGTACTCGGTAAACAGAAAAGACAGGAGAAGCAGAACATGGCAAGGGAACTGGACTGCGTTCCTTGGTTAACGTCAATACTACGTTCGGGAAGAAGAGACTGCAAACAGGGAATGGGCAGCTCCATACCTTATTCTTATGTGGATCGGTATTGCGGCACAACTACGTGACTGCAGCCCATGCCATTGGCTCTGGACGCAGTCAGAGGTAGACAGAGAGGTTCCAACGAAGTCGTTGGTCCCGTTACCCATGTGTCTTGCCGTATTATGGATGCACCACCACCACCAGCATGCCCTCGAGCCAGAGCCATGGATGACGGGCAGTCCAGTATGTAACCTGCCTGGCAGCCAACACGATGGCCGTCCGTCGGGCGTGCGCTAGTAATGGCGCCGTCTCGCATCCTTCTTTATTTCCCCTTCTCCTCATTCTCCTCAGACACGGGGTCTTTGGGTCTGCTCTGACCTTTTCTCTTCTCTCATCTTTCCTCACGTCCTGTTTTCTTACCTTCTTCTCAGTGAGAAAGCGAGGCAATGGTCGTCTACTTGAGGATGCGATAATCTTGCGACGTTGACTTTTCTCTTCCTGTTTCCCGCTCCTCCTACGTCACTCCGCGTACCAAGCCGGCGCTGGGTAAGGCGACCTTTGGTGGCCGATGGCGGCCCCGCTGAAGAGACACGGCAGCTTGGCGGCTAGGTGAGTGACACCTTCAATTCCTAGGTCTCAGTTCGTGTCGGACGTTCAAGTCGCTATCTGGGCACCTCAGTCTTATTCGTCTGAGACTTTTTTCTTATTTCCAGTTGCCCCTTCTCTCAGTCCAGGCTTGTTGCACCAAGTCCAAATTTGACATAGTTCGCCGTACTGACAGAGCTGCAGCATTGTGTTATTTGTTTGCACCGCCTGGATAATATCGCGATATAATAGCAGTGCCGCCTTTGGTAAGTTAACCCCCCTGTACAACACCGTGTCTTGTAACTGCTTTTAACATATTCTTGTCTCTGAACAGAGAGACCGATTCATTTCTCAATCCTGACCCTCCTCGAATCCGGCCTCGCTATCGCAGCATGGGCAAAGTGGCAGTCTCCAGAGCAAGGCGCACACGATGAAGGCTACCAACTCGCAACCTTTTCCTCGCCAAAGCCCCACTGGAAACGGCGCATCCAGGCCAGCATAGATTTTGTACGGAATCGACATCTCTTTTCGTCGCCGTCGATACCACTCGGAACCGCCATCGTCCTGCGCACTCTTCTTTTCTGGCGTACGATTCGCACGATCCACTGTTCCTGGGAAAGCTTCGAGGTATGAAACTGATGATCTTCAACTCTCAATGCGCACCGAGCCCACGGTACTGACAACTACGTCATCCAGACCTTTCTCCCAGTTTTTATCACTCTGTATCTGGTCGCATCGCCCACTGCCATCAGCCTTCAACAGCCACTCGGCGACCAGACCCGCTCCCGACGCTGCTTCAGCGCGGCTCACATTCGCTACCTGTTCATCGCCGTCGTCTGGGCCTGCGCCGCGAGGTCTACGCTCGCTCTATCGACACAGTCCGCTGGCGCAATCTGCCCGCCGGGTCCCCTCCGCTGGGAACGACAGATACCGCTGGCTCAGATCGTGACCGTCGCGCTCGACGCCTTCCTGCTGGTCCGCCTCTCGAGATGGCGACAAGAGACGGCAGAGGATGCGCCGCAGGCATGGGCATTTGCCTCGCGTTTGTTCCTGGGGTCGGCGGGCGTGTTGGCCGTCCTCGCTTGCTTCTCATTTTATAACCTGCGCAACATCAGGTGGGCGTTCGTACTACACTACGTTGCCGTCAGAGATTTGGTGGTGGATAGCACGGTGGCCTCCATCGCGATCCTCTCGGGGTTCTACGTTATGAAGGATCTTCATCCAAGTACATTGGCCATGGTTACAGTGGCTTCTGGCGTCTACGCGCATCAGATCTTCTGCATGCTTCAGACGTCTGCGCCAGTGGACGACTCCCTTCTTTACATGGTTTCCGGCGGCGTCGCCATTGCAGGAGTCGGGCTTCTGCTTCGCTATGACAAGGACATCTCGGGCATGTCAGGGTCTGGCGCCGACCACCGCCTGGTGAGGTTTTTGACAGGTTGGTACGTTGTTCTTGTTGGGTTTCTGTGCGGCACATATCTCGTCTTCTACCCCGACTTCGCCTCCATCGACACCCTTTCTCTCCCGGATCTGTTGTCTGTTGAACATGCCAAGTCGGATACTTGGATGTTACAGGCAAATCAGAGCAGAACGTTGGATGAAGCAGTCCGAAACTACCGTGTCCGCTACGGCATGCCGCCCCCGCCAAACTTTGACAAATGGTTCGAGTACGCCGTGGAAAACGGTTCCCCGATCATCGACGACTTTGCTCAAATTAACGACGACCTGTTGCCGTTCTGGGGTGTACAGCCAGAGGTTCTCAGACAGAGGACGAGCCACGCTCTCGCGCTGCCATGGCTCGGCATGGGAGGTCTTCGCATCCGTGGAGGCAGGATAGACATCTCTCCCGGCACCCCTGGATCACACATGTGGATGATGGAGTCGATGCAGGAAATGATTGAGCCGTTTGCGCAACATCTCCCCGACATGGACTTTGCAATCAATCTCAACGACGAATGCCGCGTCGCCATCCCGTTCGAAGACACTCAGGCCCTACAAAACGACGGTCTTGAATCAAGAGCCAGATTGCTCAGCAACTCAGCGCTTAAGCCGTTCGACAGCTCGAGACAACTCTGGCCCGACAACGACACCGTTCTCGGCCCCAAGGTCAAGTCGCCTTACTTTGCAGACCACATCCGCGACGAGATCTACTACGACTTCGTCGCCCCGGCTTGCCCCCCAGACTCGCCCGCGCGCAACACCCGCTGGTGGTCCCGCCGCGAATCCTGCCGCGACTGCCTCCTCCCGCACGCCGTCCGCGTCTACGAAAACGGGCTGGAGAACTACCCCGTGGTGTCCAACTGGACCGCGGCCACCGACCTCTGCCACCAGTCCGACCTGGCCTACCTCCACGGGTTCCTGCTGTCGCCCGCCGCGGCGATATTCACCAAGGCGCCGTTTCCGGTGTTCAGTCAGAGCAAGACGTCCGGGTTCGCAGATATCCTCATACCCTCGCCGTGGAACTTTGACGACAAGGCGGGATACGACGAGGAGTCAGACGTGGAGTTTGAGAGGAAAGAGAATGCCATGTTTTGGAGGGGCAGTGCCACGGACGGCTACGCTGCCAGGGGTTCGTGGCAGAGCTTCCTGAGAGCGAGGTTCGTCGCGGCTGCAAACATGTGGGAGAACGCATGGACGATGCCGTCCGGTGCCGCCGCTGAGGGAGAGGTCGTGAGATCAGACGCCGGACCACGGTTTGACGTCGGCTTTGTTGGGGACTGGAGGAAGTGCCACGAAGGCGACTGCGACGCCGAGAAGGACACCTTCTGGGATGGCCATGACGAGCCGACGAAGAACAAGGTCAAGTTCCAGGAGCACTGGAAGTACGCTCACCTGATGGATCTCGACGGCGCGGGGTTCAGCGGGCGATTCATACCTTTCCTGCGGAGCAAGAGTCTCGTCTACCGGAGCGGCATCTTTCGCACCTGGCTCGCGGAGCGGGTGCACGCGTGGCGGCACTACGTCCCCGTGGACGTGCGGCTCCACGAGCTGAAGGGGCTGCTGTGGTTTTTCGGGGTCGACTACGAGGGCAAGATCCGGGCGGCGCAGATTGCGGAGGAGGGCAGGGTCTGGGCTGCGCAGGCGTTGCGCAAGGAGGATATGAGGATTTACATGTTTCGGTTGCTGCTGGAATGGGGACGGTTGGTGGACGACGGGAGGGAGGAGCTTGGGTTTGCGTGATTTGATACCCCCTTCTACGTTTGTGCGGTAGCATTTTCATGGTTTTGGATAGCATTGGACATGGCGTTGGGTTATGGACGGAAAGGACGGTTCATGAAAAGAACCCCATTGACGATGGGATACGATTTGTGTAGGCACTCTAGGTAATATGACATGATAAGTTCAGCATCTTTGCTCTTCCTTCACACGAGACACCCACCCTCGACGATGTGACACTCCTCTCACGCAACGACTGCCACATTTACTGGTATGTATCGTGACGACCAGCTCTAGACCATCGATATGCCTACTTCTCTTATCTCACATCGCCACGGCCTCACCGTTCAGCTGATCGCCACGCTGAAACTTTCATGCAGTTGAGGAAGGCAAACAAGGCGACATGCAACTTCTTCAGTGCAGGGCGGGGACCATCACACCGGTTTTGGATGACTCGGATCATCAACCGGAATCAGTCGTCCCTTGCCTGGGGGCTGCCTGAAGGGGCGGGGTTGCTGAGACACGATGTCTCTCTTCCCGCAGCGGCCGCGGTCGTCTGCTCCGGCGGCCACGGAATGACAACGCAGGCAACAGCTTCGAGCCGTCAAGTACTTGTAGCGGGGGAAAGAGGAAGGATTGATGATACTTTGGGTGAGTTTCCTATAAGCTGCTCTGACCCATTGGACAAGATCTGATATCTTCCTGTGGCGATGGTGAGGCCCAGAACTCTTCGTCGTGTATGGTGCTTGCGTTGAGAAAGTCCTCGTCAAAGTGACCAGCCGCGGTCCATAGGAGGGTTGTCATTTCCATGCAGTTATTATCACGCCTCGGCTGGAAGTAAATGTTGGCGATCAGTCTGGGCATTTTCAATACCAAAGCACGGAAACCTCTCTACTGACTTCGACTGTGCGCTCTCAGGGATGGAGTGAAATACATGAGAACACGCAAATGACCACGGACAGGGGAAACCGGTGGCCTGGCCGAACTCCAGGGCTGGAATCTGATGATGCCTAAAGTCAAATCATCAAATCATCGACTGTAAGATATGGGAGTTGTTGCTGATACTATCAGCGTGACCTTTGGATCACGGTATCAAGTCACATCATCTCGATGGACGATAAGTTCATCCCAATGGTTTGTAACCTCTATAATGGCGTGTCACTTCCAAATGCAGAAAGAAGACAGTCTTCCATTTCTCACAGATATGGGCAAGAGAATGAGGCGGGGACGGTGGTCCCACGACACAACAAGGCACGTTTGACGGACATTGAGGAAGCTATCGAGTTGGGGATGGGGCCTTTCAGCCCAGCAAAACCGTTTCATTCTCCACACAGGTTGGGCAAGATTCTGTTTGATGCCGTTGGCGAATGAACATAGTCAACAGTACGAGAATGTCTCCGTTCTGTGTTGAGAACGACACACACACCGAGGCCAATCACCGATGAGACACCGAGTCTCGTCTGCCTACCCACGAGAGCCACGGTGTCTATTAAACCTTCGAGACGCACAATCGATGAATGGAAGGACGCGAGATGGTCAGCCATTTCATGCATGCGAGGCGGTCAACGCTACGCCATCCCGTCTTGTGGCTGCCGCTGGAGTGCAGTAAGCCAGGCGGTCAATTAATAGGGGCGCGCCTGAAGACGCACACATTGGACGAAAACCAACTAATGCCAAAAAAAAACCATAGCGGCGTTTGTTCGCTCGGTATTCGTTTGGTGTCGGAACCGAGCTACTTCCCACAAAGCCCTGATCGTGGCGAACAAAAGACGGCTAACGAGTAGGGTCATTGAGGCCCAATGCTGGTAGTCACAGGCACGACAACTGGTTCTGTCCGAGGCTGATCTGACCATCTGGATGGAGTGAGATAAACTTTCCAGCCTCAGTGACAGCAGCCAGGTGTGGGCGGCTGAAAGCTTCAAGCTGGTCTAGCCGGAACCTCAAGCATGGCTGGCTGATGGTAGCTGGTGTCTTGTCGAGGCGCCCCTCAGCAACATCTTACTGTGCGAAGCCTCAGCATGTGCTTACCATGCAGTCTCGCAAGTTCTGCCTACAATCGTGCAGAGCGGCGCAGGTCACAAGCTGGTAAAACCTGCCAGAGCGAGCGATCAACGACTGACTGTCTGATGCGTCAACCATAGGCGACTTGCCGAGACGGGACGTATCAGCGGCATGCCAATGTTCCCCTTCCCTGATTTCGTGGAGAAGAACATGAAGCCAAGTGCTAGCAGGGGACGACCGGTAGTGTTGTAACCGTGAGGCGAGGCGGTTTGGTAGTGTGTTCCGTGTGTCTGTCACTAACATTGCCTTCCAGCAAAGGCCCTAAATCACATGTAAGTGAGCCTCTCTTGGGTGAGAGGGGCCCGGCCTCGGAAACAGCAGGAAGTATCGGCGAACCACATTGGTCCAAGTGGGCTAGATGTGCGTGATTGTCATTGAAGAGGAGGGCAGCAGCGATTTCAGGTTTGCTGCCCTCATCGGTCGTGGCATCGGGAATCCCAAAATCCTACAGGCGTAGTCGCCCTAGGCGCCTCTCGTGCCGCCGCTCACATCACGGATGTTTGCCCAGGCTGGGACAACGGAGTCAAGGTCGACGAATTCCCATGTGAAAGTTGCAAGCTGGGGGGCCAAGGGCAGGGCCTTCGTAAAGCTGGCCTGTGTTCTTCGCTGGCCTCCTCGTCCCCTGTTCGTGGAATTGAGTGCGTTGGGATTGGCCGTCGATGTGGTGGTCTCAGCTTCTGGGTCAGCAGTACGAATGCCGAAGAACCCCACGATGAACTGACTGCATTGTTCAAAAGTCGTATCTATGGAGCTCTGATGGGTTTTGATGTGGGAGAAAAAAAAACAAATCGTGATGAGAAGACGAATGGCCTGTCCTGAGCTTCCCGAAGAACATATCCTTGGTGGGCAGCGCAAGTGGGATCCGGTTGGCACAGACCAGGTACTCGTCCTTCAGAGGTTCGGAGTGGGGGAGAGAGAGAGGTACGTACCTGCGAGGCCCTGGTGGTGACAAGGCCGGCCCTGGCCAGCAACCATCTCAACAAAATTCGAACCCCCAACAGAAAATTTCGAGAGACAGGAAAGGGTCGAAAATAAGGAGACTGAACGATTACCACGCTGTAGAAGCGAGGTAGGCAAAACTGGACCCGAGGAATGCCGCAAGCTTCCAGAAGACAGCGTCCCACAGTGTTTCAGGGTCTCTGCTGTCTTTTGGTCTTGTTCTTCTTGGTGCCTTCAAATCGAATCGATCCGAAGACCGTTTCATCCAGTGTCTCGCGGTTTCGCCCGAGTGGAATGCCTTCGCCCCTTCTGCTTCTCTTGCCTAACTTCGCCTTCTGCTTTTTTGCCAATTCGGGTGTGAGAATTCGTCGAGAATGCACACTTTGGCATCTGACAACTTGGCCGTCGTTGAATGTTGGCGAAGGGCGGGCGTCAATTCAAGATTCACCTTTCCCCAGCGGGGCACCCCTGATTGGTCCATCGTGTCAGCCGTATGTTCCTCTCCCGATTGGCTGCTGTGTTTCTGGGAAGACGGGTGGGCTCTTTGTCCAATCGAAGGGCTCGAGTCTGTCGTGTCTGTCCTGATTCCGCTGGTTCGTGGGGTTGAGACACAGCGTGAGCCACTGGCGTTGCGTGCAGCGAGATACGTACCTGCCTTGTCTTTTCCCCTCCAACCCCTGTGTGCTCCTCTCCCCCCTCTTCGACTGAGAGCGTGGGGAACCCAGGTACGTACTCATCATCCTGTACCGCGACTTGGAGGCAGTATCGATCTTTTCCCCAATGATTCCTGATTGCTGTCAACGCGATGGAATCCAACGCTTTTGCCCATGTCCGATGCGGCGCAGAGGGCCTTCTCCGCCATATACATATTCCGAGCCTCACCCCAGAGGCAGACCACATTGCTCTGAAATCTCCTGACGTCAGGTTGTTCGGAGAGAATCGGCGGGACGACTAATGGCAGTGAGTGCGAACAAGCCAGGCCCTGGAAATGAACACCGTCAAGTGCGGCGTGAGCTAGTACCGACTGACAAGCGTCGTGCCGATCTGTTTCGCTTTCGACAACGCTACAGCAGCGACGGCGGCGCCTGGAGATCTGGATCTCGCCTCAAGCAAGCAAGCGCCATCTTCACATGCACAGACACTGACAGCGAGGACGAGCTGCGCGTGGTGCGGCGGTGGTTGATGCGACGCGGGTTGGACACTTGGGTGACGGATGACCCGTCCACTGTCGTGGCTGTTGCACTGCTAGAAACAGAGCCAATTGACTTGAGCAGATTGCCCTGCCTGCCCAGAGACACGACGTCAGCAAGCGCTGTCCTGACACGGCAGATAGGTAGTACAGCTGTACGGGAGCGGCGATATCTCGTGCAGTGGGGACGGCACGGCAGGTCAGGCTTGGGCTTGGGCTGGTAATGTCTTGAAGACACCGCCAAGATGCAAATCCTCTGGAATGGGTGCAGCAGGCCTAGGGTGCTGATGTCTCTTGAGAGTCGGGGCCTGCCATTGACGAGCTCGGATCGACAAAGCTTGGGAATGGAGGCAAGATGGTCGTCGTCGTCGTCGTTGTCGTTCAGACCATTAAGTGTTCAGACATTGAAAGTATCGACGAATATGCCCACGAAGGGAATGTCTCGACAGACGAGCGAATCAAGTCATGCCACCGCTGGCAGTACTGTTGGGTCCGGAAGGCAACGTGGAGGCTCAGGCCGAGTGTCTGAAAGGCGGTGAGATTGAACCATGGCTCCTGTGGATCAGACGAAAGGTGAGAGGATGCATTAGGGCGACATTGGCGGTCGAAGCAAATGCATTTTACGTTGTCAGTGTGTTTTTCTGAGGATCTGGAGCTGTTTTTCCAGGGAAGTCACAGCCGAGGGCCGCTTCGCAGGAAGGCAGGCAAAATGCAAGTGCAGGTGCAGTTGGATGTACTTCCTTCCGTTCGAACATCAAAGTACAAATACAAGTATCGATGCCAATGGTGGGGTCGTAGGGAAGGAAGGTACCTTAGGTAGGTACCTTCAGTGTTTAGCGAGGGGAGGCTCCCTGGGCTGGTTGCCATGTTCCTTCCCGCCGGAGCGACCCCTCACCACCACCACCGCCACCACCACCAATCTGCCTGGCTTGGAGGCTTGCAGTCTGGCTGGCAAGCCGCAAGGCAAGCAGCAGGCTGGGTTCCCTGCACCACCGCGTGTCCTGCGTGCCTGTGCCTGTCTCGAGTTGCAGTGGTTTCAATGGCCACCTGCTAATTTGCCTCCCAAGGCCGGGGGGTCGGTGTGCTGGAACTTGACCCTGATGTGAGAACTTAGCGGTGGCCACAGCGGAGCTCGTTAGCGATGATCGAGACCTGGCTGATAAGAAGATCCCTTTCTCAGACGTCTCGGTGTGCCCTGCGATGAATCAAAGTCGCCATGGCCGTGTCTGTGCAGCAATGCAGAAGGAGTCTGGAATGGCGGAAGAACAAGCAGGGGCGGCCGAGCACACCTGGCAGTGGCAGTGGCAGTGGCAGGGACGAACTGAGCAGCACCTGCTGCTGCAACTGCTGCTTCCTTCACTCCTGCCTTGACGTACCTACCCTACTTACCTCAGTTTTCCCCAAATGGTACTTCGTAGATGCGACGCTAGAAGCAGGTACGTATCCAACCAAGACCCTTCAGACCGCCGACTTCGTCCCAAAAATATTTTTGAGCCGATCTCTCTTTTTGCCTACCTTATCCTTCGGGGCCTTCCTTCACAGTGTTTTTCTCCTTCTTTCTTGCAGGCGCCAACAGCACCTCTGACTTGGATCCTGGCCCATTCCGGCGTCTGCTGGGCAGCTCGCAAGCCTCTACCCCGCGGGCACAAGTACGACGAGATTTGGCTTGTGAATCTTCAGACTAACACCAGCCAGCTCCTTGAACAGCGATTACATTGGATGACGGTTACTTTGCCCGAGGGCAGCACGAAACCACCGCACCGCATGGGCCGAGGATGTTTGCGCTGTAAGGTAAGGTAGTTATGGATGGATACCTGGACACGTTGCCCATATCTGTAAAAGTTGCAAAGACGGGCCCTGCAATAAAAAGGACGGGGGCTTCCCCAATGCCCACGGTCTTGCAATGGCATTTGGAAATTAACATCAAAGCCCGTGGCCTGACCTGAACCAGCTCAGCTCCGATTCCAGCTCCCAGCTCCAGTTCCAGTTCCAGTGCCCCCAAGCGCGTCCCTTCCGTCCGGCCTCCAAGGACCAAGGAGTACGGCATCGTCTTAGTAACAGACGCGAATCAGAAGATACCTCGCCTCGCGCCTGGTCTTTGCCATCCGGCGTTGTACCTCTGGATTCTTGCCTCCCACCGGTGGATAACATTGCTAACTCGACAAACGGCGAGGCCCATCAAAAAAAAATAAAAAATCCAACTGCAGTAACATCGGGCACCCCCCTGCCACGCGATTGCATTTGCATCTGTCCCTCCTCCTCTCTGGGCCCTCCAAATCCCCTTGCACCGTGCCCTGCTGCCCTGCAAACCCCCGCGACGACCATCAGCGGCCTCTCCAGTTCGTCCCCAACAAAAACGGAGGCGTGGGAACCGAGGGACAACTCCAGCAGCTGCGATTCTGTACACTACGCAGGTGGCAGCCACCCAGCCAGCACACGCAACGTTGGATACCTTATTACAACACCTATCCGTCCATTACAGCAAGCACACAGCACACAGTGAGGTTGGTCCAGCACAGCATAAGGTACCTACCTAGCATAGCATAGCTTAGGTTGCCTACCTACCTACCTCAGGTCACTACTTTACGGGCAGAGTACAGATACCTCTCTGTCAGGGAAGGGGAAGCCAAACACCCAAGTACCTTGCCTACCTTCCCGCTCCACGCAATACCCGTTGCGGTACCTGACCGGCCCTTGTTGATCTTGGCACTTGCACCAGCAGCAGAAGAACGAGAGACAAGACACACAGACGGCCAGACGACCAGACGCACACCAAGCACTTGACAACGGGTCCCGTCCCGAGCCATCGTTTGCTAACTATTTTGTCTTTTTCGCCTCCGCTGTAACCCGATACCGACACATCTTTTTCCCCCCGTCCCTTTTCTCCACGGGCAGTGTGTGCTTCATTTATTAGTCCCCTCCCCTTCACTCCCTTCCCACCATCGCTCCCCTTCCTTCGATTCTCAATTGGTATCCCTTTTACCTTCAAGGGCCATTGGAACTCTGCTCCCCCGTTCCTCTCAACCGGCCATCAACACCAAGGCCCTATACCAACCAGTTGTTGCTGCGTCTCCTCCAGCAACACACCACCTCAAACAACCAGCCATGGCTACCACCACCTCGACGCCGGCGGCCAAGAACCCCGTCCTTCGCCGTACCGTCACTTCCACCACCACCGAAACCGACGCCTCGGTCCCTTCGACTGCCGTGGGTTCTCCTGCCGACTCTCCTCGCCCCTCCGCCTCCTCGACCTCCCTCTCTTCCCTGGCGTCCGAGGAGCCTGTCAAGAAGGCCAACTACTCCAAGCTGTACGACACCTACGGCAACGAGTTCACCCCTCCCGATTTCACCATCAAGGACATCCACAATGCCATCCCGAAGCACTGCTTCGAGCGCTCTGCCCTCAAGGGCTTCGCCTACATCGGCAGAGACATTCTCTGCCTCGCCACCACCTTCTACATCTTCCACAACTACGTGACCCCCGAGTACATTCCCTCCAAGGCCGCTCGCGTCGGTCTCTGGGGCTTGTACACCGTTCTCCAGGGTCTCTTCGGCACTGGCCTTTGGGTTATCGCCCATGAGTGCGGTCACCAGGCTTTCTCTCCCTCCAAGACGCTGAACCACTCCGTCGGCTGGGTCCTCCACTCGGCTCTTCTGGTCCCCTACTTCAGCTGGCAGATTTCCCACAGCAAGCACCACAAGGCCACTGGCCACATGGAGCGCGACATGGTCTTCGTCCCCCGCACTCGCGAGCAGCACGCTTCTCGCGCCGGTCGTATGGCCCACGAGCTTGCTGAGCTGACCGAGGAGACCCCCATCTTCACCTTCCTCATGCTTATCGCCCAGCAGCTCGTCGGCTGGCCCAACTACCTCATGACCAATGTCACTGGCCACAACTACCACGAGCGTCAGCGTGAGGGCCGCGGCAAGGGCAAGCACAACGGCTACGGCGGTGGCGTTAACCACTTCGACCCCGCTAGCCCCATCTTCGAGGCCAAGGATGCCAAGCTCATCATCATGTCCGACATTGGCCTTGCCATTACCATCAGCGCCCTCGTCTTCCTCGGCAACAAGTTCGGATGGTCCAACCTCTTGGTCTGGTACTTCATCCCCTACCTCTGGGTTAACCACTGGCTCGGTAAGCTTTTTAACATCGACTTCGATGCTCCTGTACCCATTGCTAACAATGCCCTTCGCAGTTGCCATCACCTTCCTCCAGCACACCGACCCCACCCTCCCTCACTACACTGGCGAGCAGTGGAACTTCGTTCGTGGAGCTGCTGCCACCATTGACCGCGAGATGGGATTCATCGGCCGCCACCTTCTCCACGGCATTATCGAGACCCACGTCCTCCACCACTACATCAGCACCATCCCCTTCTACAACGCCGATGAGGCTTCCGAGGCCATCAAGCCCGTCATGGGCAAGCACTACCGCTCCGATGTTAAGGACGGCCCGGTCGGTTTCATCAAGGCTCTGTACAAGTCCGCTCGCATGTGCCAGTGGGTCGAGCCCAGTGCTGAGGCTCAGGGCGAGGGCAAGGGCGTTCTGTTCTTCCGCAACCACAACGGCCTCGGCACTCCCCCCATCAAGGGCGAGGTTTCTTGAATGCAGGCGCTGGATAGGTAAAAAGATGATGATCGTGTCATTCCAAGAGCCGGTCCCGGGTGGCCTCCTCTTCTCATAGTCCTTTTCGGGCGGGAGCGATCCTGGTCGTTACTCCGCCGGGCCCCGGGCCCGACAGTCACGTCTCGTTAATGCGCGATCTTCGCAGTCGCCGTGGTAATGTCGAGACCGGGACGTCGTCGTCAGACGTGGTCGAGCAAAAACGGTGCAGAAGCGATGATTTTGAACCTCGCAAGGCGTTAGCATGGTTATACCGGTCCAGATGGATAGACCCTAGAGACAGAGAGATCTAGTAGTAGAAGAAGCATAGAAAGGCTGCATCCGGGCATTCCGGCAAAGTACTCGTGCAAGATAACGTGATGTGATACCACGGCGCTCCATACCGACCAACATATGGCACACGATTCGCTGGTGCGTTCCTTGTCGCCCTTCGACTCCCCGGCGGGACTCGGTAGGGACTGCACCGCTGTTCGCCCCGTGGTTGCGAGAGATGTGGTAGAGGTCACGCGTGATGAAGCTTGGACAAGAATGCGGGCTTCTTGATCCTGATCCTGATCCTGATCGTGGAGAACAAGATGCGGGGGGAAACAAGCGAACCCGTGGACCAATGGCAATTTGCCTGATGCTAACCCGCTGGATGGTCTTGGGTACAGGGTGTTAGTGCCACGGCTTGGGCCTCTGGGTTCTACTAACCGAAATGACCTTGGTCCGGAAGACAGCTCCCGTCCGAGGCGGCCGGGGTATGCTCCGGCCAGGGGCTACCTTGATGTAAGCTCAGTCCGTACGGAGGAGAGGGACGATGTGAGGAGAAAACTTGAATGGAGTCGGCTCTTGACAGATGTTGTCATTTGGAGCAAGATAAGTTTTCTCCTTCGGCCGTTTCCTGGGGTGTAGAAACTGTCGCAGCGAATAGCGTGCAAGATAACTGGTTACGAAGTACAGACTGACGAAGACGGTGCTGACAGACGCCTGGGCAAGACCACAGATTGGCCAAGAAGAAAAAAATCGTTCGATTTGTACGAGTTCAGAAGAGACATATTTGGTGGTTGTGGATTAGTCGTGACCGTTTTGGTGGAGAGCGTTCTGGACCGACGCGTGAGACGGGCGAGCCGCTTGCGGACGCGGTGTTCTGGGCCGTGATGTTTTCGGAGCCGCGGGGCCACGTTGGCAGGGTCGAGATTGCGACGAGAGCGTGGTCTGGGCAACGGTCAGGCGCAACGGCTTCGTGGTTGCACAAGACACGTTTTCGACACGAATTGTGGATGGATGGGTTGGTTGGTGATGGATTTGGGAGAGGATGGATGCGGGCTGTGGCTGGGACCCTTGGTGATTCTGTCAGCTGGATACTGGGGGGTTTGTAGCCTCATTGGGACGAGCTGGAGGCCAGAATTGGGTTCGAGGGCTGGCGGAGGGGACTCGTGATGCCTGGATTCGGACGTGGTTTTGCTCTGTTCCGTACGGGGCCCAATGACCGGGTTACCACGCTCACCGGCCCGAGGGGTGGGTGTGTCTCTCATCAGAGTCAATCTGATCGAGCGGCGTTGTGGAGTGTCTGCTGGGGTAGAGTGGCATCTGGGCTTGATGTTGTAGATGGCACTTGTCTCGATGTCGATTCTTTTGGGGTTCTGGCGTCGGGCCGACGATGAGAGCTGTTTGCTGCAGAGCTCGGCATACCTCTGACAGGTTATCGTCAAGTGAAGATGCTTGCTTTCCAACAGATCACACAGAACATTGCGATGGAAAGCCGAGTTAGGTCCCTAGATGGTGGGCACTGGAGCCGTCTGCGACGAGAAAAAGGATTCAAACTCCTGACCATCAAAGTCGATAGGGTCTTCCGGCCGAAGTAGCCCACAACGCGCGTCGACACTCGCAACCATGTCGTCGACTACCGCGGCCGTATGCCAGTATCTGGAACAGAAGTCTAGGAGGCCTGTAAGGTTTTGCCTAGATCTCTGGCTACCCGAGACAAACATCCTTCGTTCGACAGAGACAACATCGAAAACATTGCAGTGTGTCGTGTGATTTCAACAACGCAGTAGACCAGTCTCAGTGCAGAGAGAAAAGTTTTCTAGGCCATCTGTCTCGTGAGAAGGTTGCCGGGCTAAGCGGAGTGGTCTCCGGACGGCAGACCAAGGTTTGAATAGCAATGCGATATCACCTCTAGCGGCGGACGTGGCCCGTTGGTCGGAGGGCTTCTCCATCACGGCAGTTGCGAAAAGGCCCGAGAGGAGCAGAGTCGTCAAGTCGTAACGATCTGGAGGGTCTTTTTGCCAAGGCCTAGTAGCACATGGGCATCGCGCGGCAACTTCCAGAGAATATCGATGAATGCGGAAGTATCAGTTGTAAAAAGCGCATGGTATTTGAGCTGATGGTGAGTTTTCTGAAGGATGCGCTTTACTTGCGAGGGAAGAAGCTACAGTTGAGATGCCGACGTTCCATATGGGTCTTTGAACGAGAGAGTCAGGTTCTCAGAGGACTTGAAAGAATGCCATGCGGTTTGTTGCAAAGAACCATGGGATATCGACTTCCGCATGCAGGAGTTTCGTGACGGTCCTGCAGAAAAATCTCATGCGCAACTAAGGTAGTCCACGCGAGATGACCGGACCTCGACCGGCTCGTCTTTGGAGGGACGACGAGGCTCCACGTGTATCCGGGCGATCCTCGTTTTGTGCAAGTTTCGAGAGAAAGAGTGAAAGCGTGCCGTCGGCGTGGTGGCTAGTAGCGACGTACGTCGAGAGACCCAGGTCTTTGGGCCCCGGTGCTAAGGGCCGTCTAGTGTGCCCGTGGTGCCCTCTGTCCGGAAAGATGGTGTGCTTCCGGGCGCTTGCGTTGGTCCCAGATTGTCGGTAGTTATGGCTCGCCTCATAGATATTGAGGCGCGTGTTATGCCATGATTTGGTTTAGCTCTGTCAAGATCGTGGGTTAGCCTACCTGCCGAGCAGAACGAAGTTGGACTCGGCTTCGGCTCTCGGCCTCCAGATCTTGAGAACAATACACTAGAGCTGTTGAATACAATCTTGGTTGATGATTACGTGGATGGTTGTGCCGGGGAACATTGTGGGGTGCGTCAACAAAGAGGGGTGCGAGTTCGTCTTGGACGGGTTAGACTGGGCCTTGTCAAGAGTTCTCAGTCAAAGACGTCTCAGTGAATGAGCCCCCGAATGTCTCTGCCTCTTCCAAAGAGACTCGTCCAGACCGAAGCCTACGTCATTCTCTGCTTTGGGTCAACCACGCCGAAACCACGTGTTTGATGCAAATCACACATGCAACGAATGTCTGTGTCGAAAGGGGGATCTTCAGGAACATCTCGTGAGTGTGGTTACACAGCCGTGCATACCGGGTTGCTGGGATATGTAGGTGTCATAGGTAGTATGCCATATTGAATCAGTAAAATTTGTCTAATTACGCAACGGTAAACTCGATAGCTTCCGTCTCAAAATCGCCCGAGAGAACGCCATCACCGAATTGTAGCTTCATGAGAGTATCCTTGCTAAGCTTATCCGCCGTCGTGGGCCACACAGTCTGCCACGTCCCCTTGGCCGCCACCCGCGGCTTCTTGCCGAGCCTGTCAAACGGCAGCACGGTTTCGCGCAGGATGACTTCGTTCTCCGTGGTGTCGCCCGGTTGGAGAGTGACCATGTCCTCGTCGCGGGGTGGCATGACCCGCTTCAGCGCGATGGTGTCGATTTCGAGCGGGGCGTCTGCGCCGTCCGGTGTGACTGACAGGACTCCGAGTTGGAGGGCTAGGGGATCGAGGGGCGTGGCCCAGCGCAGGATCGTGAGGGGTGCGTTGTGGTCGTTGGTGACAGAGAAGGTGACCGTGGGAGGGGAGGTTGAGGTTTGACGGATGCGGATGCTGAGCTTGGATAGCGCGCTGTTCTTGGTTTCCTCGAACATGTTGGATTGTGTGTCTCGGGAGGATCCGTGGTTGTAGGTGAGGACGAGGAAGAGAATGATCAGAATGAAGACTATGGGGCGAAAGAGGAGGCGGATTGATGAGGTGCTCATCGAGCTTGGTTTGTGATGAATGGCAGAGTGTTGAAGTCGAGAAGGTGAGGAATGAGTGTTGCGGCCGAGGGGTTGGGTGGTTCACGATGATGCGGTAGACCGCGCCTGCAAATATTGGCAGCTAGGAGGAGCAAAGTCAGGCAGAAGGTGCTAGACGGAACGGCTGCCCAAGACGGCAAGCGTGATGGAAGATGCCGGATGACGTCAAGCGATTGGATACGGTCTTTGTACGGCTGGGCAATGTCGTTTGCCGTGAGGGCATCCAACGTGGTGGGCAGAAACGAACCGGCGAAGCAGGCCGGGCGCACTAACCTGGAAGAAGCAGGCGGCCGTGGTTGTGGAATGCTGCGCGGACTGAGCCACGCGATGCTAGCCCACGATTGCGACGGGTTCGATCCAAACTGCTGGGATGCTTGGGAAACGAGACGATGGTTGTGATTTGATGGAGTTGTCAGTGGCGCGTCGTACGTACGGAGATGGAGATGTCGACCGATATGCGCTACGTTGGCGCGTGGGAAACGCTTACAAGTTGAATATCAAACAACTTCGGCATCTGCTGCTCTGCCGCCGCTTGACTCGGATTGCGTGTCGACGGGAAACCCCGCACTCTGCAGCGCCGGACGAGCGTACATGCATGCCGTCAGGCTGCCTGCTGTATGCTTATTGAAGAAGTTGCAATTGAGCAGACGGCCCGGGCTGCAGACCCGATACGGCGCTAGAATGCAGCCACCATCTAAGGTGCTTCGATGGCCCGCTGGTCCTGCATAAACACCAGCGCGGCGCGTGCACCAAAGAGGAAGGTCGACTAAGGTAGTGGCCGTCCGCGATCGTGACTGGTGGATTTCTGGCCCGGAGCCTCGGCGCCGGACCTGACCCACATGGCTCCGGTCTCCTCCCGGGCCTCATCGGAGGAGGACCGAGACACGGAACGTGTCTTACCAACTGGTACCGATGAAAAAATATCGTATGAGTTTGCCAAGCCAGTGAGGCGGCTAGACCAAATTGCAGACGAAAGTCGTCACTCCCGAAAACCGGTATCCTGGAACCCCGAGAGAAAGGACTGTTCGAGGGCTCCGTTCCAGGCGACATGTTTCAATAATGCGTGGCCGTTCATTGTCGCCGTGTACAGAACCATGTCTCGCGCCCACCCAGAACAAACTCACCCCTACGCCTGTCTCATAGACAGCCCTTGTTCTTGAGACTTCGCAGCAGGGCTTGGTGGTATTGGCGCAGCGGCAGGGGCTACCAGGCCCCGCGCCTCTGGGGCCCGTTTCTTTATGGCCTGCACGTTCGGATACCGCATGCGGTCAGAGTGGGTCCTTGAGGGACCCCCGACGGGGCCTACGGCGGCTGTTCGGCGGAGCAACTGGCTCTGCAGATCTTCCTCTCTTGCGGAGGGCGGCAGTTTCTGAAGCTCGTGGCTCTCTCATGGACCGCACCCACCAGCCAGGTACGAATGCCTGTGATCTTCAGGGACAACACTGTCCGTTGACATGATCATCGCTCTCCACGCGCATTGTCTGCGACGGCCGCTGAAGACAGAGGCCAAGCAGAATCTGGGTCTGGTGGCTTTTCTGAGAGGCGTCCGCCCTCTCAATGAAGCATCCGCATCTGTTGTTTGTGGCTTACCTGTGCTGTCTTTCCCTTCCACTGGAACCGTAGTCTTCTGGCTTGAAAGCCAAGGCCGGGAGCCTTTGCCGACTTTTGGGCCCTGTTCCATCGTTTACGGTATCCTCTACGACGGTTTGCGTCGTCCTCTTCCCTACTTCCCAAGTACACTACACACCACGAACGGGATCTTCCTTCCAGTCCCCTGTAGATCTCTGTCGACACCCCATGTCGAGTTCTAGCTCGCCCATGGCAGACGCCTTCCGTCTCCACGTACTCGTCTCCGGCTGCCGGGCTGGCCAGAGCGCCTTTTTCCGACGCCTTCTCTGTCTAGCCGCTTGAGCACTCACTTGAGCCTCCAGACTGAAGCCCTTGACCAGTTTCTGGTGGCTTGAGTTCCGATGTGCTCCATCTTTGTCGTCCGCATTGAGCGGCAGCTCCTCACGCTCAGCTGCAGTATCTGAAGTGCGAAGATGCGTTGGATCAATTCGATATAAGAACAAGATGCATTCCAGCCTCTCGACAACTTCTCTTTTGGATCATCACACTCAACTCCAACAACAATCTCAACTCTTCGACTCTCGACGCCTCAACAACCGCCGATTTCAACAGTCAAGATGAAGTCCTTCGCCGCTCTTGCCCTCTTCGGTGCTCTGGTCGCCGCCGGCCCTATCAACAACCAGAACAACACCCCCTCATCAACCATCACGACCAACCTTACCCACGAGTCCGATACCACCACCGCCCAACTGAGTATCACCAACACTGGCAATGAGACTTTGAGGTGCTTTGTTCCCGGAAGTATCCTGGACGACGCCCCGGTTGAAAAGGTGGTCGTCTCCGCCAACGGTGAGTTTCCTCTCTCATGCTACGCATGATCTGAGACTAAGACATAAACAGGCGAGCGAGTTCCTTTCGAGGGTGTCCGCCTCCGCATCGCGCCTCCCAGCATGATCACCAACGAGTCCTACATGGTTATTGAGCCCCAGCAAACTGTCGAACGCACCATCAACTTCGGCCAGTTACACGATCTGAGCTCGGGCGGTGACTTCAAAGTAACCGCCAAGGGCGGCATGCGGTGCACAACGGGCGACTCCACCAACCTCACCAGCTGGGTGCCCTTCAAGTCCAACACCCTCCACATCAAGGACGTCAACGGCACCCAGGCCGCCATCACCCGCCGCGACTTCCACGCCGAGGCCAAGCGCGTCGCCGTCCAGGCCGGCTGTACCTCCGCCCAGAGCACCGCCGTCAACAACGCCCTCACTCACTGCACCAACCTCGCCAAGGACGCCGCCCGCGCCGTGATGCTCGACGACAAGAAGACGATGGAGTTCTTCAAGACCACCGACCAGGCCACCAGACGCAACATCAGCATCGCCTTCAGCAAGGTCTCCAACGAGTGCGGCACGCGCCTCGCGGCTAACAAGGGCACCGCGCTTGCTGTCGCCAACCCCGTCTCCAAGCTCTACTGCACCGACGTCTACAGCTCTTGCAGACCCGGCGTCCTGGCATACACCCTCCCCTCGCAGAACTACATGGTCAACTGCCCGCTGTACTTCAGCGCTCTGCCCTCGCTCACTTCCACCTGCCACGCTCAGGATCAGGTATGTGCCTCTCCATCACACACACTCTCTAAAGCCATGTCACTAACAGCCTCGCCAGTCTACCACTACTCTTCACGAGATGACTCACCTGACCTTCATCAAGGGCACTCTTGACTGGGGCGTCTATGGCTACACCGGCATCAAGGCGCTCACTGCCGCGCAGAACTACAACCACGCCGACACCTACTGCCTCTTTGCCAACTCTGTCAACATTGGCAAGACTTGCTAAGCGCAGAACGCATCTGGCGACGAGGGGTCTGATCGAGTGTTGAGAGTGTTGCTTGGAGTTTTCCTTTGTACAAAAACCAAAACGATCGTTCGATTGTCTATATTGACATTGCCGACTACGCCAGGGGCCGAATATTTGCCCTGTACATAGGCGGGCGGATCTAATCAGTAATATTTAGTTAGACTTGATGGGGGCCGAGAACTTTTCTCTTGGCACGCCCGATAGACATTTCACCTTTAGAGATAGAAGAACATAAAAATCATCTACCATGACACGGTCCGAGTCTTTTTTGGTGCACCCGGTGACTTGCACTTGAACATTCCAACCGCAATTTAAGCGATCCAGCCCTCGAAAGCTCATCCGAACGGATATCGTTGCCGATCAAGGGGGCGGCAATTGTGAATCGAAGCTTGTGACGAATAAGAGCAATATGCTCTAACGATGTCTGTGGCGCTTGCTGGAGGTTGAAGCATGCATGGCTGCATGCAAGCCATCAGCCGTAATGTTCAAGGGCGGAGCAAAACCGCCGCCGTTGGAGCTTTCTCAGCGTCAATATTTCCACGATGGCGCGCTGCGGCATTCGGGGGCATTCTCTGTAACCGGAAAGCTCTTTTTTATTGCGAGCAAGATACCTTCGGACGGGGACCCATCGCGCAATGAATTTTTGATATTCGAGCGGGCCGGAGCTACGGGGACTTGCTCGGCGGAAATCACTTGACGTGCGCGCGGGCTGCGGGCACCGCGACGAGAGAGGTCTGAAATAACGTCGTATCGATCCCGGTCCTGGCGACATGGGGGGGCTGGGGGGCCGGGTCGGAAGACGGCCCTGAACCTGAGATGGATCACAGTCTTTTTGGGTGAGGGAGGTGGTGAATCAATCACACACTGTTGCCCCGCTGGCGTTTGGTGGACCAGGTTGTTCCGGCGACCTCGCTCTCGGGCCCAACGGCGGAGAACGGCAGACGAGGGTTGAGTGAAGTGGGCTGGTGAGTGCCGCGTACCCCGTTGCGTGCTTCAACTCGAGGTGGTCGTACAAGCTCACATTACCTCTTTGTGGGTGATGATGCAAACCGTCGAGCCACAGGAAAGAGCATTGTACGATGGCGGCGAGCGAGAGCAGACATTCTGATTAAATGAGGCGCCAGACATGTCGTCGACTGGTGCATCTGCATGATACATTGGAGGCTGCAGGAGTCAAAGTCTACCGAGTCACGCGCGAGAGGGTTTGCACTTGCACCGCGTCTGCGTCGTCTGTGGTTTGCGTGTGGCCGCGGGCGCAGACGAACAGGCGTGGGAAAGTTTGCTGGAAGGTTCCGGGTGGGAGGCGGCTTGCGCAACACACAGACTTTGTTGACGGAGACAGGAGAGTTTGGGCATCGTGCGACGATCTCGCAGTCAATCTGAGGGGGAGCGGTCCGAAGGCCACTATGGCTACCGCAACATGGCTTTGCTGTTGTTGTTGATAAAGTCCAAAAAAAGGTTGCGCGACGGGGTGGGATGTAAGGGATATCAGACGAGCGGACGAGAGGGAGGGAATATCCGTCACCGTCCGAATGTGTGAAAGAGGACGACGGGAAGAAGCCAAGAAGAGTTGTGGTAGCATTGCACCACTTGGAAGTAGGGAGAAGGCAATGCGTCATGTCTGGGATGTCTCGTCTTGTCACTTGTCAGGTTCCAGAAGAAAGGGAAGATTGGGAGACTCGGACAGTGGATCGAATGTTGTGCTTGCACCCGTTGAACGGTACCTTGCTTGAGATCAAACGCTAGAAGGAAAGGTTTGGTTTGGCCGGGGTTCAGTTGTGATGCCGTGTCTTGCGTGTTTGCATGTCTGAGTGAGGCGCTGTATCCGTACTCGTAAGGCGAGTCTGAGTCTGAGTCTCTTTGGAGATGGAAGCCGAGGAAAGGCTGGGGACGTGAATGCGATGTGAGGTGATGTACGGATACATAGCCCGTACAGGCAAACAGGTATCAGGGGGTGGCGAGAGCTGGTGAACTCGAATTCAAGCTCGGGTTAGATGACTAAGGCGGATGACACAGTATGATAGGCGGCTTCCCGCTGCCGCTCCCCCCCTCCATCTTGATCCCGTCCGTCGAGTTCAACCTGGCGGCTGCGGGTTAGGCTAATGTCGCGGACCAGTGACGAACGAGCTGCAGGAACAGCCGGCATGACGACCAATCTAGGGACTAGGCGACAGCGTCCGTCATCTTCCTAGCTGAGGCCACTGTGTCTGATCATCTCACGCAATTGACGCAATCGCGGCTCGATCAGCGATGCGGTTGACGAGGGCGAGGGATAGTCGGGATGGGCGTTGGCACTGACAGAGTTGGCCAAAGATCCGCTGCAGGATCGAGGATGCCGAGCCGAGTACTCTGTAGTGTAGACGCTGGAGAGCAGACAGAAGATGATGCAGCTGGCCAGGTTGTGGATGGCCTCCGATTTGCCGGGCTAGCGTCCACACGCGTGTGGATGAAGAACCCACTTGCTCTCTCAACCCAGACAGATACAGGTCGAACTCAGACTGCCAGTCTCGGGGTCGGGGAGGCCAGTTCGGACTGAGTTCCAGGATGGATCATGTTTGCCGTCGTGTGGATCATTCTTGACCGACAAAGTAAGGTAGCGGATAGCACCTCAGTGAGAGAGACAGAGAGAGAAAGTCGAACGTGTTGAACATTCTCTGGCTCTGGAACACTGAACCTTGCGACACCGGCCGCTAGGTAACGCGGAGTCTCTGCTCAGCCAGTGGTCTGGGACATTCCAGCCAAGCCCAGAGAAGGATAGGTAGGGGGGCTGGCTTTAAGGGTTCGGGAGCCGGAGCCCTAACAAGACCCTGAATCTGGAAATTTGGACGACCTTTCTTCATGTGTGTGTTTGCTTGGTCGCGAGGTGTCGTAGAGTCTGTTGATGTCGTTGAATGTGTGTGCATGATGACCGATATCATGATTGACGTCTTCATACCCGCACATCACCCCATCTCCAGTGTCCAAGTGGTGGACTTTTTGGTTTTTGGGGTTAGTCGTCAGCATCAGCAGCAGCAGCAGCAGCAGTTGGAGGGAGAGTGATGGGCAAAAAACCCCGCGATTTTAGTTTGCCACAGTTTGAGGATCCCAAGGGGGCTCCCAGAATGCGATGGGCTGCCCGGTGGGCGGTGGGTGTCCTGTGCCTGTGGCCGTCTCCTCCCTTTCGAAACTGGGGGAGCAACGGCTCCCTCTGACTGGCTGGCTGGCCGACAGCGGGTGGGGTTCGCTTGACGGGAATGGTGGGGCTCAACGGTGTGCCTCCGTAAAAAGACTGTACGTGGATGGACCGTAACCAACAGTCTACGTACTGTACGGTCAGGCCCCTGCGCCTTCCAGTGTGTTTCCTCTTCCCCTGAGGTGCCCACAGTTCCCTTCGGCCCCCCCTTCCAGACCTGATCCCCGTCAGCCCGTGCAGCCGTGGACCGTGGTGTGGTACGAGGCCCGCCGGTGCTAACTGCTTCCCTTGCCTTCCACCACCACAAGGCACACGCCAGAGCAAAGCCACGCCTCCAGCAGCAACAGCAACAGCAGCAGCATCGCTTATTGGGGTGCCACCAAGGTATCTTTCCGCCTTTTTCACCGCCAAAAGCTACTTGCCCACAACAACCAAGAAACCACCCGGTCGGTCGACACACTGCAGCAACCACCCTGTGGCACCTCACCTGCTCTGCTCACTCAGTGCGGGCTGAGGTACCTTACCTACCTAGGTACCTACCTACCACCATCCAGCTTGGGGCTGGCTGACTGACTGCTGAACAGTAAACTGACTGTGGGCGGCTTGTGCTTCAGCCAAAAAAAGGCGAAAAAAACCACAGAGCTGACAAGGCCCGGCGCAAAAAAAAAAGAAGAGGCAGTAACCCAGCAAGTAGCATTCAAACCCTCCCTCTTTCCGAGGAAACCACCACTTCCACCCAGACCCAGACTCAGACTCAGGTCCTTCCCGCCCTCCCGCACTCTCTTCTGCAACCTTCAACCTCCCCTCTCCGAACACTTCAATGTGCATTTCTTTCATCGCCAGCATCACCTTTTGATCCATCCGAATACATATCCCACCCCACAGCGGCCCATCTGCGTCTGCTGTCCGTGTCTGTATTCGCCCTACCTGTGCCTGGGCCCGATTTAGTTCGCTAGCCCAACCAACCCACCTTCACATGGTCCACGGCCTCCGCTGCCCTCGAACCATCATCGCCAGCGTCACCACCACGACCACAATCACCGCTCCCACCGCCTATACCACTGCTCCTATGTCTCGCCTGCATCTCGACAACGACTGGGAAGCGTTGATGTAAATCCCTCCCGCATCACGACAAATCGACCATGCTGCGACGCCCGCCTCGTGAAGGGAGGCGCGGCGCCAACCAGCGCACCTACCTGCTTGCTCTAGCAGTCCTCGTCATCTCCTGCATCCCCCTCGCCGATGCCCAACAACAGCCCATCGACGCCCTCCCCAGAGTCCAACAGCCTGCCCCCGGGAGCAGCCAACATGAGGCCATACACGACATAAACCCCGAAGCAGCCCGCAACTGGGCTGCCACTCTTGAGGCCGACAATGCTGCCGTGTCTCAACGACGCAAGAAGACCGTCACGTCTTCCAAAGAACAACTCAACAACCGTCGGAACACCCCCGAATCTATAATCATTCCTAACGATGCGAGCGCCGTCGCAACTTTGGCTCCGGCTCAGTCCGTGAGAGCACCATCTCCTTCTGGACATCGACCCATTGTGTCCCGTGTTGCCGGGGCCAACGGGATCTCTACGCAGCACCATGCGCGGAGTCTGAAGGACTGGGAAGTAGAAGACTTTGTCCTCTTGGCGACCGTCGATGGACACCTCTATGCCAGCGACCGCTTCACTGCCCGCGAGCGTTGGCACCTCGAGGTCGACCAGTCCATGGTCGAAACAAAACACTTCCGCCTCAACGCGTCCGAACTCGACGACGACTACAACTTCATCGACCACTACGTCTGGGCCATTGAGCCAAACCGCGACGGAGATATTTATTACTGGGTCCCCGGTGCCAGCGAGCCCAGGCTGTTGTCCACCGGCTTGACCATGAAGCAGATGGTTGACGAGGGCGCGTCTGCCCTCGACAACCCGCCCATCGTCTACACCGGCACAAAGAAGACGACAATGATAACCCTCGACGCTGCCACCGGCAGAGTACTGAAGTGGTTCGGATCTGGCGGCTCGCACGTTAACGAGGCCGAGAGCTGCCTGCGCCCCAACGCGTTGTACGACCAAAACAACGAGGAGTGCAGCTCCACAGGCACAATCACGCTCGGCCGCACCGAGTACGAGGTCGGCATCGCTCGGAAAGACGGCCGACAGATTGCGTCTTTAAAGTATTTCGACTGGACCCCCAACACCAACGACTGGGACCTGTTGAATCAATACCATCAGTCCATCGACAATCGTTATCATACCACTAGACACGATGGCCGAGTTTACGGTCTCGACTACAACCGAGACAATTTTGAACATGACCGACCCGAGGAGGGATTGTTCTGCAGCGAGAAATTCCCCGCCCCGGTGGTCAAGGTCTTTGATGTCTGCCGGCCGTGGGGAGTGCTTCCCGAGAGCAACCCAGACCTGATCGTCCTCCCACAGCCCGTTCCACCGGCTAAAGACGAGTCCATCGCTCGCGTCAGAAACCAGCGAATTTTTGTAAATCAGACCGAAACAGGAAACTGGTATGCCCTTTCAGGCCGTTCATATCCTCTCATGGTGCTTGCTCCCACAGCCAAGACTTCGGAGCCCGACTGGCTCCAGCTCGGCCACCCATGGGAGAAGATGAACGAGACCCAGCGAATCAGGGCCATGATTGGAACCCACAACATGGATGCCGTCCACAAAGGCAAGATCTACCAAACCCCTAGCCTGCCCGGTCGGCAGGATGTCATCGACGTGGACCCCGAGAACGACTCGGCGCTGCCTGTGCCCATGCCTCAGCCAGACGAAGAGTATGAACCTGTTGAAACGACGATCGTGAACAAGGTCAAGCAAATCCCGCAGCAAGTGTCCAACAGCTTCATCGACTTCTTCTCCAACCCCATCTTCATCCTTCTCGTCGCTTCTCTCCTATTCCTCTACCAGAAGGACTTGCGTCGCTGGTACAAGGCCAAGACAACGAAATGGTACAAGTGGGAGGAGACCACAGACACCGAGGACAATGGCGACACCGTGACACCAGAGCACACGGTTCATGACCAGGTCCTGCCGCCCGCGACTGCGGAGAACATTCCCAAGATCGAGGAGCCCGCCCCTGAACTCAAGGTCGAAGAGGCCCCTGTTGACAAGGCAGAGGCTGAGGCACCCGCCACGGCCCGTGAGGCACCACCCCCACAACCTGACAGGTCGGGGGCCTCGACCCCCAAGCCAGCCGCCGCCCCCAGCGACCAATCGTTGACACCGCCAGAGCCTGGAACCCCTGAAGTGAAGAAGAAGAAGCCGGCTCACCGCGGTCGACGGGGTGGCACTAAGCACCGCAAGGGCAAAAAGCGGGAAGAAGCATCACAGTCCCGCGATGATGACCCACCACAGTCTGTGGAAGACGCCGTCAACAAGGCCAAGAAGCTGGGAGGTCAGGTGACCCAATTGGAGCCCGATGTTGTTACAGTCACGAACGACATGCAAGCGGTTTCTGGCCCGATCATTCGTATGGGAAATATCGAGGTCGACACCGACAATCAGCTTGGCACTGGCAGCAACGGTACTCTTGTCTTCGCTGGCAAGTTTGACGGACGTGAGGTTGCTGTGAAGCGCATGTTGATTCAGTTCTACGATATCGCCTCCCAGGAAACCAGGCTGCTGAGGGAAAGCGACGACCATCCCAATGTCATTCGTTACTACGCTCAGCAAGTCAGAGACGGTTTCTTGTACATTGCCCTTGAGCGATGCGCTGCATCCCTCGCTGATGTCGTCGAGAAGCCCCATCACTTTGGAAAGCTGGCACAAGCTGGCAAGGCCGACATTCCCGGCGTTTTGTACCAAATCACAAACGGAATCAACCACTTGCACCAGCTTCGCATCGTTCACCGCGACCTGAAGCCCCAGAACATTCTGGTCAACGTCGACAAGCACGGCAAGCCCCGCCTTCTGGTTTCCGACTTTGGTCTTTGCAAGAAGCTGGAGGGAGGCCAGTCGTCGTTTGGCGCAACCACCGGTCGCGCTGCCGGTACCTCTGGTTGGCGAGCCCCGGAATTATTGCTGGATGACGATGCGAACCACACCGCCATGGTTGACAGCATCAATAGTGGCTCTGGCTCGATTCTCGTTGGCTCCGACATGGTTTCTGGACGTCGCGCAACCCGCTCCATCGATATCTTCAGCTTGGGCCTGGTCTTCTTCTACGTCCTGACCAATGGTCTGCATCCCTTTGACTGTGGCGACCGTTACATGCGAGAGGTCAATATCCGCAAGGGCAACTTCAACCTCTCGCCGTTGGATTCGCTCGGTGATGTTGCTCCTGAAGCCAAGCATCTCATAGGCTGGATGTTGAATGCGGAGCCCAAAGAACGCCCAACGGCCCGCGAAGTCTTGGCTCACCCCTTCTTCTGGCCCGCCAAGAAACGTCTTGCATTCCTCTGCGATGTGTCCGACTCTTTTGAGAAGGAGCCCAGAGACCCCCCGAGCGGACCGTTGCAGAAGATGGAGGAATATGCGCCAGAAATCACTAAGGGTGATTTCCTCCGCCAGTTACCGCGTGAGTTTGTCGACTCTCTGGGCAAACAACGTAAATACACGGGTTCGAAGATGCTTGATCTGTTGCGCGCCCTGCGCAACAAGAAGAATCACTACGAAGACATGTCGGATTCGTTGAAAAAGACTGTTGGCCCATTGCCGGATGGGTATCTGTCATTCTGGGGCGTACGGTTTCCTCGACTGCTTATTGACTGTTGGGAGCTTATCTGGACCGTTGAATGGGACCAATCTGATAGGTTTAAGGAGTATTATGAGCCACAGGGTCTCTAAAGTCTTTTAAAATTGAAGCGTTCTGTTTTCTCTTTGACCTCATCTTCTGCTGCCTTTGCATGTGCCTTTGTCTTGTCTGTAATCCAGTCTCAATCGCTTCATCGCATCAGTGAAGACCTATTTGATGTGCGCACTTGACTAGTCCGCCCATGCTACACCTCACATGGAGACGCTTAGCCAAAGCCAGGAGCTGTAGCATCAACAAGTAAAGCACAATCACTAGATCTTGAAGTTGGTGCAAGCTTGCTTTTAGAGTACTAATATAAATGCCGTTTGATTCGTTTCTAAACAAAAGAGATTAAAGTCCTGGATCCAGAACTCGACATGCCTGCCAGAGGCACTAGATTGTATTGTTGCCGCATGTATTTCCCGTAGTTAATCTGATGAGGGTGAGGTCAAAAGCCAATATCATTCCATCCTTTACATCAGGTGAGCCTTGGTTCCACCGCCGAATCGGTTGGTAGCGAGGGTACGTCCGCAGCGCATGCAGTTGTGACGGACGTTCTTGAAGGGCTTCATGGAGTAGGGGATGAACACGCCAACGCCGGTGGTGCAGAAGAACATGACGGCCATCCAGCTGGTTATATGTTAGCCAACTTGAAATTATCAGCGGTAGAGACAATCAGAGAAAATTACTTACTGAGTGCCCTTCCCAATGGTGTGCTCGGTGGTGGTGGGAGCGACGCCCTTGCAGCCAGGGCATTCGACGAGAGCCGGAAATCGGCCCAGCATGGGCAGAGGCACCATGTTGGAGCGAGAGCCTTCGCCGACGGACTCTCCGTGGTGGCATGGTTGGACAAAGGTCGTCTGGCAGTGGCTGCCGTTGCAGCCGCCGGTGTGGTGGGTGATTGTAGACGGGGGAGTGCGGATGGATTGGTAGAGAGGCAAGGGAGACCGGATGCCGGTTTGGTCCTCGAGGTTCTGGGTGTCGGCCATGATGTCTAGGATGATGGTGTTAGTGTGAAGATGGAAGAGATTGAGGAATCTCGATTGAGAACGCACCGGTTTTGTGCATAGGTGCTTTCAACCAAAGTTTTGTTGGATATATGTAAACGAATGTGATGTCGAGGGCGAGTAGCGATTGTTGATGGTTTGAAGAGGCTTCGACAACGCGGGAAACAGAGCATTCAAATAGACTCTTGAGTCGCGAGGCTTGTTATCTCAACAACCAACCGGACAGCATCTCCGTCCCTCCAATCACGTCTGATCCAAGTTGTTATTCCCACGGTGAAACATGGGGTAGGTGAACGCGTGTCGCTGCATCGTTGTTAAGGCACTACTCACAAACTCCCCTGCCAACCAATTGGGTTTCGCGAACGAGGCAGTTGGAATGCACGACGATGCTGTACAGCCCGCTACTTCTTTGGTGGTTTGCGGCGTTTTGGTTGCCCGTTCCGGCAGTCGAATCCTTCCGGCGAGAAAGGTAGTGCTCTAAATGCTGCTGCCTAGATGGCCTCGAAATAGCACACCAGCACCTCGTGTTCCCTGTCGATCCCCTTCCTCCCCCCACCACCGCTTTTGCTGGATGGGAAAAGGCCAAGAGCTGCACGAGGTTAAGTGGGTTTAATCGACCTGATTCGGAAGAGGATTCGAACCCCTCTGGGATGAGAGCCTTTTTTCAGCCCGCGAGCGTGGTCGGTTATCCACAGATAGGGTCTCGTGATGGGTTTTGTTTGGTATGCTGGCTCCTTTTGAGATGATCAGAATAACGCAAGGCTGTGCGAAGGGAATGGCGAGTTTGAATTTCAACTTGCCTGCTTCATTGATACGGGGATTCAGCGAGAGGAAAGAATTGCAATTCTGATTGCTCTTCTTTCGCTCGAAGCTGGTAGTGCGCAAAGTGACCTTAAACTTGAATAGAACAGAAGACCTTCCTACGGTCAAAACAAATGTTGTTCCACAGCGACAGCTTCCATTCATCAGGGGCATTTCAAACTCAAAGCTACGCAGACCAACCTCAAAACGGGGTCGGGGTGGTTGGCGCCAGGGGAAGCCACATACATGCAGCCAAGACCTCCGTTGCTCGTATCGTTCAAGTCAACACGTCCCGCATCTTCAAGACAAACCCTCGTAAGATAACGTTTTATTGGAACGCAAGAATCTTGAGGATGTCATCATGCATTGCATCTGTATTACCACAAGGCACAAGGGCCACGGGGCTCCGACCGCTGCAATCATTGGCGTACTGAGGCACGCGTACACGTGAACTTGCAGGACCGAAATCTGGAGCAGGAGTTATCAATGCTTCAGGGCTTGGTGATGTAGCCCTTGTAGTTCTGCTGGGTAGCTGCTGTTGTGCCCAATGCTCTGGGTCAATGCCGTTTGCCACCGCGGATAAAGCGACTGCGCATGTCCCTTACAAGTGGATTGTTGACCCATAGGACACTACGATACTATATTTATTTGAACTTATATTTAGCGCAGGATTGCATCAACTGCCTGCAAACGGTTCACGATCTATGCTATATGCTGTTTGAACAAGGGCATTTAGGTACGCAGGAATATAGAACTGAAGCACTTGTGCATGTTTTTCCATAATCGACCCAGAACGGCAACAGAGATAGTAATAATTAGAAGAAGGAAAAGAGTAAAAGGTTAGAGGTGGAAATAGTGACATACCAAAGCTACAAAAACGGAATAATACTTAATTACCTTAAAACACCCCGCACGGCTAGCCAGAAGTATCCGCCCTCATGGCAAAAGTCGCTGCACGAAGAAGGACATAAAGACAGATGATACGTTCTCAAATAAAACTTTCACCTCTTCTCCCTGATACCCTCGTGCTAGCTCAAATTTGTCTTGATAGTTAAGACTTGGTTGAATACCGCCCAGGATCTGGGCAATCCATCACCGATGTACCGCCGCCGATCATCCTCCGCGGTCCTCAGTCGGGGATAGCACGCGACCCGGCAAACATGGCCCGGATAAACAGCTATAAGGCGACGATCAGAGAGAAGAAAAACGCGTGGACCGAGTCCAGCGTCGCCTGTGGCTTGGGGATAAATGTTTCCGTCAGGCCGTAGGGAATCGGGGATTAATGTATCTTATGCCTGATTGAAACTCTGATAAGTATAATGAAACCAAAATTGTGAAGCAAATCTTGCTACAACGTGTTTTCTGACATAAGGTATGAGTATGTGCATCGATGCGCTGAATAAGAAAAGTGGAAACCGAAGGGGTTCATCGTCTTTTAGACGTCTCCCGAAGGGTGTTTCACAGTTTTCATGCTCTTAGAAGTGGTCCGTATTACTTCTTCATTCGACAACTTAGAAGAACAAAACAAAAACGACGGCCTGTCATACCAGCCAACCTGACCCAACCAGTTGCAGTTTTATAGCGAGGATGTGTCTTTGGATGAAGGCAGGTTTTTGGCACACTCGGCGGCAATAAATCACTGACAGGGCCAAGGGATAAGTACGGATGACGTTAGCGATACTCATGGTTTCTAAGTGGAAGAAAATGTGCTATTTTTTGCGACGAAGTTCTCAGCATAACAAATTGGGTCGACACACAACAAGACAGTCGAGTATGTATTGTAAAAGATATGTAAAAATGCAGCTATGTTATAACACACAAAAGAGACCCTTGATCCAAGTCTGAGGACATCAACCTCACGCTATGATTCGGATGCCGCGGAACCTCCGACGTGGAGAGGACCTTCGTCATCCTGCAAGATCTCACTCCACCAATCTTCATGACCCTCTTTGATGCACAAGCCATCCCAATCAGACTCCGGCAGCCCTTCGTCCTTCAACTTGTCTTTGTCAAAGATGCGCGTATTTCGCTTCGTGGCATCGGATGCTGGCGCCCAGAACGAGAGATCCTTTGCACCGTTCTGCCCAGAGACCTTGAAGAGCGGCTCTAGAGACTTGGGTTGAGAGTGCAATTCCAGTAGACGCCGGAGGTGCGGGAAAAACCATGTCTCTTTCCACCACCCAGAAAGCCTCTGACCCTTGAGGCCATTGCGATGTGCGTTGTGATGCACAATGGCTGGGACGGAAGTGCTCCAAAAGTCGGTATACACAGGCAGGTCTGCCCAGTCCGCTTGAGTGTCTATTCCTGCCTCGGACAAAGGTGTGCGAATCCCAAGCATGTCCTCGGGCACACCGTATACTCGAGGAGGAATGATCACTCGATCTTCAGCCGCTTTTTGAAGTGCGGTGGTATTCCTTAAAATGACGTATTCGCCATCATCCTCTTCAAAGACGGTCGGAGTGAATAGATCTTGGATGTAGTCAAGGCCAATACCGTAGTCGAAATGATCGGCTTCAATCTCAAGTTCGGCATCTTGGATGATCTTCCCGGAAGCATGGTATCTCCGTTTGGAGGCCCGCCACATCTCTTGCTCGCCAAACATCTCAGCAAAGATGCCTTGATCACTGAAGATGTTGATGCCTGCAGCGCGCTTCTCCTCGACCTTCTCCTGAGCACGACGAAGCAAGCGACGCATGTCTCCGACAGGACCCATGAAGCTGCCACTGTTGACGTATCGCGGGCGAACATCATGAAATTGCTCAGGATCCTCGTCGGTGTGCGGGCCATACAGATCTTCGCGCGCAGGCGACTCCGGCAGCTCATCACAGTGAGGATCGGAACCAAGGTCGGACTTGGGCCAGCACTTCTTCTGAGTAGAGATGATGATTGACTGCTTGGGGACGAATTCCGTCTTGTTGGACGAGAACCAGGGAGCCGAGATGCCCCACTCCTTGCGGATGCGCTCTTCTGCGGCGAAGTTCTGTGCCATGTACCTGCGAATGAGCAGAGATGGTGGCAGCTGAAACCAAAGGTCGTAAGCGTCGACCACGAGGATCAGGTCATCTGGGCCAAGACGTTCGTCCTTAGGTGCCCGGTCTGATGTGATGGCATCGAGGAACTCCAGTGTGCCGTCAATCTTGCCCAAGTGAGAGCCTCCAAACCACCCAGGCGACTTGTGAAAGTCTCTCCCCCAGTTGACGATTACAGGGCTAGGATATCCAGACACAAGTGCCGACATGAGCATCTTGCAGAGGTCTGGCCCCGGCCCATCTGCTGGAACTATAACACGGAGACGTCTGGGTCCACCCTTTTGGACGGCTGGTATAGGTGCTATACCGGTGTGGTTCGATGGAGGCTGTGAGGCAGATATGTTCTCATGACTCTGTTGCGTGCGTTGTCAGCTAAGATTAAGGTTGATAGAACCGGAGCATTGACTCACAGCTGTGACC
Organism: Colletotrichum sp. SAR11_240; assembly: GCA_025328625.1. Classification (NCBI taxonomy): domain Eukaryota; kingdom Fungi; phylum Ascomycota; class Sordariomycetes; order Glomerellales; family Glomerellaceae; genus Colletotrichum; species Colletotrichum sp. SAR11_240. The sequence goes on from JAKMXA010000204.1 coordinate 68,758, forward strand.
ACAAGACAAGAGAATATAAAAACAGAAGCTACGAGCCCAAGCATGGCTTTTGGCGACAAACGATGAAGCCATCTCGATGACCTTCTCGTCCGAAACCCCGGAGATGGAGGTGCCTCAAGGTCATCTGCGTAGATCTTGCTGTACACGGGCGAGCGCGGCTTTGTAGCCCAAGGAGTGAACCCTACCGCCATTCCCTTAGCAGCAGATGTTGGACAAAAGAATGATAATGAGAGGACGCCTAAGATCTATGGAATTTCTTAGGCTTGGCGTAAATCCATTGGGGAAAGAACGAAGGAGGAGCGCTGCGCAGGATCCAATCCAGGTGACTTGCGCGCGGGCGGAACCAGCTCAACTTTATTGATCCAAGAGCCCCCCCTAACGTCTCACAGAATGATCTGGGGCTTGCGGCCACATCTCGCCATACGTCGTCGCTTACACGAATCCGCTCCTTCGACAAGGTCACCATCGACTTGGTGGTCATGAGCGCCCAGCCGACTTCTTCCCCTGCAGTTGGGCGTAAGACAGCTAAGCCGGGCGAAGACATTGCGTGTGCGATTGGGATCTCGCCTCTGATAGGGCGGTGATAATTGCCCAAGCCAAATCCTTCGTCCCGGACTGGACTTGCAAGTGACTATTAATTGACGATGGGGAAGGGGCGGAAACAGTAAAGCAAAGACTTCCGCCCCCTGTCTCCGGGCGCAATGGCGGATACCGGCAACGCGGAACTTGGCGGAGTAGCTCGCATGAGGATATGGGGAGATCGGTGCTAATATGAAGATCTTGGCTTTACTTGGCCGAGGCGGAATGTAACACAGCTCTGGAACAAGCGTTACCGAAATGCCCATCTGGATCTGTCGACCCAAGCTTTAGACTTCACACCTACTGTCCTAGCTTTACTACTGTTGTTTATCTTGTTGATGGTTTCTATTAGATTTTGTCTATCTATCATTATGTTCACTTGCTTTTTTGTACGGAAGTACCCGGCAATTTTCTTGGGCTGTCTGGGTAGCCCAGGCCGACTTTGCCGCAGAGGAGCGTGGCACACATCCATCGCACACCCAAATGAAGTTCGCTCCAGCTTGGCTCATTTCCTATTCGACATCAGGCAGCCCTCATTTGGAACAGCTCAGTTCGACTCATCCCCTTGCGTGGAACAGCGCTAATGCTGCAGGAATGTCTCAGCGCCGAAGAGCGGCTGCCTCCCTCGCGGACGAACCTGTAAATTGCCTCCATTTTCCGAGGCAGAGTAACGTCGACTCCTAAGCCCATTTGATGACCTTCGAATCTTCCTTCAATTATATCGTTCATTTCAAGACCAATTCGCTGTCGGGTCGTTGCCAGCTTGCCCTTGCCCAAAGCCGAAGCCGTACGTCTCCGGCTGTAGCGGCTGAGACCCGAGCGGGCTGCCTGGCTTGCCTCCTTCAAAGGGAGTTCCGAGCAGGTGAGCCAGTCTTACAGTAAGACTCTGGTCTCGGTTTGGTAGATTTCCCATGAGTCCTTGCACCAGATACATCGGATGGGTTGTTGCACCAAGTAGCGACTGTAAAGCCTGAAACAGAATTAGATAGTGCTCAGTATTCACTGCAGGGCGATGTCTTACTTGCGCGTCTTCGTTCAACGCAAACCCCGGTATCAATGAGATACCGCCACCAGTGCCGCCCACCAGATTTTGGGCACGCATGGTGTTCTGGGCATCGTCCACTGCGTATTGCACAGTCCTTTGCAGCATGGCACACGCAGTCAGCACGCGCTTCAAGTCGCATCCCTCTGTCTTCTCAAATCTCTGTAGGAAGCCAGCGAATGATCTTGTGGCACCGAGATCGCTGCGCGCGCGAGAGGAACCAGGGTTCTCAAGTACATCCGTGAGAAGAGTCATGCTTGCGCAAAGAGGATAGCACAGGATTCGCCTAAGAAATTCATGTCAGAGATTTGTTTCCCTTGAGTAACATTCGGAGTCCTACCAGAGATCTGAGTATTGCGGTGTCGAAATCGTTCTGAACAGTCCTAAGGTCGCGTGGGCAGCTGTCCGGCACCGTTTCTGGGAGAACGAAAGCTGAATATAGGGCATCTCAAAGCCTGCCGGTGTTCCCAAGAGAACGGCCACAGTCTTGAACTGGCTGTGTCGCCTCGCTGCCCAGTGCACCATAAGTGTGCAGCGGTAAAAGGCCAGATGTAAGTTCAAAACGTCTGGAGCAAAGTCTTGACCGGATTTAGGGGCGTCGTAGGTTGGCTGAAGATCTGCTGGCAGGCTGGACCTCCACTCTTCGAGCAGAGCATCAAGATCAATGATGGCCTTGACCACATCATCGTCGTTAAGTCGCAGTCCTTTCGCAGTGTAAAGTCGCCGTCTGATTGAGGATTCAACCATGGCGAGTTTGGCACGCAAGTTGAGAATGTCTACACCCTCTCCTAAACCTGTCGGTAATTCCGTCTCAATGTCATCATCATCTTGGATCGAGTCCAGACCGTGATTGAGACCCATTTCCTTGTCAAGGATATATGCGGCCCAGAATACTCGACTGCGTGCTTCCACATCTTGCATACACATCGACATCATGGTGCAGGGCTGTCTATGAAGTCCGATGTTCTGCGATAATCTTACCGCGTCAGATGAAAGTAGAGCTGCCGTCCTTGAGCACGTCGTTCCCTGCATAAAGACGGCCATTGCCACAATGGCCTGAACCGACAGAAGATCGTCGCCTTTGACCATTAGTTCCGTCAGGACTGAGAAAGCATTCTTCAAAAATGGCCATGCCAGTTGGCATACTTCCTGAAACGCGCTATTGATCGTCTTCCACCGGGTCCCAACGGCAATGACCGCGTTCATATACGCCCAGCCTGAAGTACTGTTGAACGAATCCTCTGCATTCGGAACAGTTTCAAATCGGTTCACAAAATAGTGAAAGTTGAGAAGTGGGTAGTTGCTTATCACGTCGTCATAAAGGGGCATCAGCATCGTGATAGCCTCTTCTCGATCGAGACGTGGAGTAAAGACCTGTCTGTTGAACGTGGAGCAATAAGACGCGGAGTTAACTTCCTTAATTCTGCTCGCAATGACTGCGAAGACTGGCATTTTTGGTCCCAACGGGTTCGGTGGGTCGGGAACATGTTGAGTTGCAGCTGGTTTTGGCGTAGGTTGATCGGATGAATCATTTGGGTCGGTTCCGTCAATCATCGCATGGTCCGTTGACATTTGATTGAAGGAAGTTTGCAAAGCATCTACTCGCGACGTGCCTGCTTGACTAGGCGCCGCAGTTGCGCTTGGGAAACCAGGTGGCGCGGGAGCCACCGAGACGGAGGCCGCATCAGTCTCGGATGGCGATACTCTGGTGGGCGGTGCGCCAGGCCGAGGCAATCCAGCTTGATTGAGGACTGCTTCCATCTTGGAAAGACGCTCCTCAAGAGCCTGGATGTACATTTTGCTAATAGCACAGTCAGCATCTTACTCGAGGTAGGCGAATTCGAAACTCCGAAGCAACGCTGCAACGTACCTTCGGCCGGGGCCACGCCGCCTTTGCACCTGCTGATACTGGCAATCATGACTGCGATTTGTGCATGGAGTACATGATGGCTGTTTTCCATCACACTTGATCTTCTTTGACTGGCATCTTAGACAGGCCTAATATCAGGTGGTCAGCCGATATGAACAAATTGGATAACATAAGACGCCTGCCTGTCACCACAAAGAGTGGCGCATACCTGGCCAATGCGTGCAGCCTTGTCTCGTGCCCGGCTTTCCAGGACAGATGCAGTGTCCATGGCGGTCGACAACTACTAGCGCCACTGCCTGAAGCCGTTCTCCGAGTTTCGAAAGCTGTTACGGGAGCGCGTCCGATGTGCCGGATGATAGGGACCCACTTTCCCGGCCCGTCGGCGATGTGCTGAGTCCGTTGTGCTTTCGGACGCGGAAAGATGCCGGAAGCCCGCTACGCGAATTGGAAATCTCAACAAGTCGGCGGAAGCAGAACTGGGCAAAATTCGAGGGCACTCCTAACGGAGGTTAGCATTCGAGGGACGTTGAGAGGAAGTAGTTTCATGATTGGCCCGGTCACGTAAGAACCGGAAGCAATTTGGATCCGAGTCATGACCACCTTAGGTAAGTTAGCAACGGCGCCGCCGAAGGAACTTCCCGAAATCAATCTATCCCACGTGGAATGGCGCTCCTTTCCTGCCCTGTCTGCTCCGCCCGCCGGCTTGAGCATTGGCGGAAGCATTTTGTTACCGAACGCATTGCTGGCGGACTTTCACCATGTTGTTAGTTGCCAAGACAGTCGCATTGCGATAGCGCGTTCAATACTACGGATTAGGTGATGGCATTGAAGCAAAAGACTCCGCCCGACCAGCGGAATCAATTGCATTGAGTTTGAAGCTGCACCTGTGTGACTATTTAGACAACAGACCCCTCAGACGAGGCCTGAATGAACACAGTTGATTAAACACAGTAAAAAGCGCCTAGAACATCGGTCGATTCATTCTCTTTTGTGTCAATCCACAATTTCTCGAAATTCATCCCAGAACGTCAAAATGGCTGCTATCGCAGTTGCCGGTGGAACAGGAAATGTTGGACGAACTATCGTCGAGGCCATTGTTGCTGCTGGTAAACATGAAGTTAAAATCTTGGCCAGAAAGGTAAGCATGCAGAAATATCTTTGAGCGTTTCAATCTCTTTGTTGCGAATTAGACGTTGACAAAAGCCAAGGCCAACCCCGACTTGGAGAAGGAAGTCGGAGCTTCCATAATCGTTGTTGATTACGCAAATGTCGAAGCCACCACTAAGGCTCTCGAAGACAACAATGTGCATACCGTCATCTCGGCAATCAACATGATGCCTCCGCCGGGACAAGTGCCGCAGGAAATTGAGCTCATTCGTGCCGCGGATGCTTCGAAAACGACTAAGAGAATAATTTCCAGCGGCTGGGGCATTCCCCACAACGAAAGGTCTCGATTCAACCCCTCACAGTTATCAACGACAGCGGCTAACATTTAGAAAGTCAAACCAAAGAGTTGGGATCAGTTCCTAACAAACTCAAGGCTCGGGCCTTTTTGGAGAACGAGACGAAAGACCTGGAGTATGCCGTCGTCCACAACGGTTTCTTCCTCGATTACTGGGCTCCTCAAGCAGAGAAGTCGAACATGACACCGTTCACTCTTTTTATCGATATTCCCAATGACTCTGCAGCCATTCCCGGATCAGGAAATGTTCCTTCGGCCTTCACTCACACGAGAGATGTCGCCAAATTTGTAGCGGCTGCTCTGGACTTGAAGAAGTGGGACAACGATCTTTATATCGTAGGAGACAAGGTAACTTGGAATGAGTTCCTAAAGCTTGCTGAAGACGCCAAGGGTAAGTGTTTCAATCGTAAAGTATTACTGCAGAGTTCACTGACAGATCAAACCACAGGCACAAAGTTCAACGTCGCTTACGACAGTGCCAAAAAGCTCAAGGCTGGCCAGACGACAGAGCTTCCTGGACAGATCCCAGCTTACCCCTTCTTTCCGAAGGAGGCGTATCAGGCGCTCGCTGGAACATTCGGATGGTGGTTTGAGAATGGCACCTTTGATATTCCCCCGTCCGGAAAGAAGACTCTGAATGAGCTCTTCCTAGAGATCAAGGCATGGAAGGTGAAGGAGATCCTTGACAAAGCCTGGAAGAAGGCCTGAGTAGAGATGACGAGAAGGGAGCGTTCTTAGTGTTGGACATGGATTAGTCCACAGAACAAATCCTATGACCATCAGCCGGGATATGAGTAAAACAGTCTCATGCAGATCCATGTTTATTCAGAAGCTCGCCCCCGTGAACTGGCGTGACAGAATCATGAATGTTTCACGGAGTCAACTGCTACATCAACTCTGCTCGTACAGATCAAAAGCTGACCTGCCATGCCTGAAACCCTGCCGCTGCAATTATCACGCAGACATTGATCTCTGCGGGCTTATTCAGTTTTACCTTTCGTGACACTGGGAAACAGTGCGTATATTCAAGCGACCGAGTTGCGCGTCTTTATGAGTACTCTGACTCGCTGGCGACGTAACACGCTTGCCTATTCTGGTTGTATTGCAGAAGCGAGTCTCCCCAGCCACTCACAGGCTCCGCGAAACATCCGCGAACGAGCCTACGCGGCGCATTGTGTAAAAGAATGGCCGTGATAGGCCTTGCAAACACCCTGAAAACTCTATTCAAATTGGTTCAAGACTTTGGAAGCAAAGCATTCGGGGTTTGGTAAGGATATGGAAATTCGTGGGGCCGCTGTAGCGCTATGTGAGCTAGGTGCAAGGTAGTTCCAATGGCATTTAAGCTTTCTTCGTGGGCACACATGCTCTGGCGATAACAAACGCAGCCATACTCAAGACGCCTTCTTAGAGGAAAGGAGCCTCGCAGTGATGCTCCGCGGTGTCTGTTTGTCAGAATACGATCAGACATCGTCGCTGTGGTCGCGCAACACTACCTCCAACCCGACGCTTTGGAAAGTTCTGTCAGTTTCCACTACAAGCTTTCCTGACAGCCTGCGAATCCATGGATCCGTCCAAAGATTGCAGTCTGGACGATGGATTGGCGGGGGTGCCCCATGCGGAGCGGGAAACTAACGAGCATCTCCCTGCAAGAGGGAACCTTGCAATCTCGGAAAATGCACTCTACGAGAATCAACATCTGATACGTTCTAGCTGCTTTCTGTCTGGCTCCGGCTCCGGCAATAGTCGCCTCAAAGATGGAGGAGGCCAGACTTTATAAAGACCAAAAAGCCCCTCTGTATTTGTAGGGAGCAAAGAGAGACACTTTCAAATCGCTTCGTTTGTTCGCCAAGCATCCTGTCAACTAGTTTCGACAAGATGCTTGAGACTTTGATCATCTCGCCGAGCTTCGGCTCTTTCTATGCTTTGCTGGCATGCCTCGCCTTTTTCATCTTGCTGGAAGCTGGCAAGATGGTGTACTCTTCCAAGTTTCACGCCCTAAACAAAGTTCCAGGCCCCTGGTTTCCTGCAGCAAGCTCTCTCTGGATTCGTTGGCAACGATGGCACGGCAAGCTTTCATTCACCGCCGACGACCTCCTCAGGCAGTACGGTCCTGTAGTGCGCATCAGCCCCAACATGGTCCTCGTTAATGATTCTCCATCTCTTCAAGCTGTCTTCGCCAGGCAAGATCTCGACACTGCTCCCCGCGCGATCCGAGCTCTGCGTATTGGAGGCCATGAGTGGACAGTCACGTACCCTCAGAACAACATCGCACGCGAACGTCGTCGGCCCGTCATGGTCGCTACTACAACCAAGGCAATGAAGTACTGGCATCCTATCTTTGAGGATAATGTCAACAGGATGATCCGCAATCTGGGCACTTCAAAAGGCGAAAAGTCCGAGGACATTGTATACCATCTCCGTGTTGCGACTCTGCTCAACTCCCAGGTTGTCATGGCCGGTTCCCAAGCAAAGATCGACCCAGGCGACTTCCCTCATATTGTTGGAGAATACAACTTTCTCGTCGTCTGGCGTCTGTGTCTGCCGAATTGGCTTTTCGAATGGCTGAAGTTCACTCCGATTGCTCATCCAAAGTTTCGTGTCGAGTCAAGCGACAGGCTGTTCGAACTGGGCTCGCAAATATGCAAGGAAGCCGAGAAGGTTGATCCTGTCGATCGCGACGAAGTGCCGACTGTGTACCAGCTTCTCATGGAGAAGCAGGAAAAGGGAATCAACTGGTCTCATGACGAGATAAGCGCCGAGATGGCAGGCCAGATCCTCGCTGCTACCGAGACCACCTCGTCCGCTCTGGCATTCATCTTCTACGAGCTTGCAAAGAACACCAGCCTTCAAGAAAGCGTAGTCGAGGAGATCAACACCCAGCACAACAATGACAATCTTGACAGCCTCAAGCTTCTCGGGGCCTGCGTCACCGAGGGCCTCCGCTTTCGACCTCCTGTAGCCCTGACCGGAAGCCGAGTTGTTCCCAAGGGAGGTATCGATATCCTCGGCTACTACATCCCTGAGGGTACAGTTGTTACCACCCAGTCCCTGTCAATGAGCCGACAGAGACCTGACTTATTTCCTGATTACGACGTGTTTGACCCGACACGCTGGCTGGAGGAAGAGAACCTCACCGAGCGACGACGACTTACGGCTCCTTTTGGCGTGGGCGCTCGACGCTGTCCGGGTGGGAACATGGCGACCTACCAGATGCGTCTGATTCTCGCAGCGGTCTTGCGAGAGTACAGGATCACAGTTGCTCCTGAGACAACCCCGGAGTCGATGATACCTTTCGAAGCAAACGGGTTCCGATCGCGGTATGATGAATGCTTTCTCATCTTCACCCCTCGGTACTCTCACGTTATCAACACATGGGTGGGCTGAGCTATTCTGAAGTCCTGAACAATACTGAACTCTGTATTTGCATGCACCTGTGCGAGTTTCAGTCACCGAAATGATAGCTAAATTTGGCTCCGTGACAGAAAACCAATTAGATTTTCCAGACTAGAAGGATTACTAGCCCGGACTTGTTTACCTCCGCACCGTTGAATGATAATAATGGATCCGGCAGTGATCTCTCTATACTGAAGAGACAGGTCCACAGATAACAAATATGCCACTGCATCCTTCCTCTCTTCCGCAAGTGTTGGAAAGTCAACCAGAATCTCTCTACCCAAGATTGGGCGCCTTTCGTCATTCCCATGCTTCGTTATTCGTCATGTCCTTTCATTAAGATCTTGAATCAATTGACCTTTACTCGTCAATGACTTCCGGCTTGTGGCAGACAACCTCAACATTATTTCCTGCGGGATCGATCACGAAAGCGCCGTAGTAGTTCGGGTGATATTGGGGTCGAAGACCGGGAGCACCATTATCTTTGCCGCCAGCTTCAAGCGCAGCCTTGTGGAATTCGTCGATAACTTTGCGGTCTGCATCCATCAAAGATTAGAGGTACAATCTACACACTACGGAATGGAAAACCTACTCTCCGCCTTGAAGCCGATGTGGAGAGGGATATTGGCCTTTTCGGCCTTGTGTGACGCAATCCAGAAGTCGGGAGAATGGATGCCGAGACCGCAGGCGTACTCATTGGGCTCGACGAACTTCTTGAAGCCAATTGGCTCAAGAGCGGTGAGGTACCATTGCACAGTCTCCTTGTAGATGCTGGCGGGTACGTACAGGCCGACGTGGTCGATGGACATGTTTGCGGTTGTCGTCGTCGAGGAAGAGCCCGGGAGATGAAGCAATGGATGGTGGATGATTGAAGATTGTGATAGTAGGGCAGTTGAGGTGGTGATGTTCGTCTCGGACGGTAGGGAGACTGGCGGGGTAATATGTACCCCAATGGCGTCAAAGGCGTTCAGCTAGGGAGAGATCGTGTCGGATATGGCAATCTCCGTGTCGAGCTGAGTGAGAGCGCGCGAATGCACCGCGTCGGCACGTGCAAATCGAGAGGGGCAGATCGAGTGGGGGGTAGGGCTGCAGTGAGACGGAAGAAAAGTCGATCAAAGTTGAATTGTTTTCACAGCTTGACGCCCAGCATAGGTACGGGTTGGTGAACTGATGTGGGAGTCAGTTTTCATTGCCGGTGGCGTTACACCGATGCACCTTCTCTTGATCTACAGACCGCCGGCCGGTCTTCGGTCTCCAGACTAACAGTTCCACCGCCGTGAAAGCCATCTTCTATCCTATCATACATGTCTTTTACTCTTCCTAGTAGTCCCTCTTGTATTGCATGGATGAGCGAGGTGTCTCTATCGGCTCGTCTCAATCCCTTACAACTTGGCCAAAATCTTTCTGTTCATCCGGAAGCGCACCATGGCAATCAGCCCGGCCGATGCGAGCGATAATGATCCAGCGTAGAACATGGCAGGACGGTAGGCTTGTAGTCCATTGTCCTCACCTCCATACGCCTCGAGTAGATAGCCAGCAATGGGCGCACCCTGTGCGACTGGGTTAGCTGCGGCAAAACTTCATCTGTGGGATGCAAAGAAACTCACCATGAGATAACCGCCGGCCCAACCGGTGACAATCATGCTCATCGCGACCGATACTCGGGCGGATCCGAACACATTGCCAACGACGGTGGGCATGGTCGAGAAGAAGCCACCGTTGGAGATGCCGTTGACAATGACGAACAAAATCATGGGCGCCAGTGTCGTTGAAACCGGCCAGATGGCGAGGACGCTAACGGCCGACAAGAACAGTGAGGCAAACAACACGTTAAGGGCGCCGAAGTGGTCACAAAGGACTCCACAGCAGATGCGGCCTATGGCCGAGGAGAAGTTGAAGCCTGCAACGAGGCCGGCTCCTGTCGAGGAAGAGAGGCTGATGGATTTGGAGTAGAGCGGCAGAAAGAATGGTGGCACGAAGAGAGGGAATGTGCCCACAGCTCCAGCAAGGAAGATGACCAGGAAGGTAAAGGACTTGAAGAGGCGCCTTCGGAACCCGTGTTAGCGAGAGCATTTAGACTGCTTCTTGAAGACCTACCACTCAACGAATCCGGAACTCCTGATTGGAACCCGCTCTTTGATGATCCATGCAGCTGGGAGACCGGTAGCCAAGGTGACGAGAGCAAGAACACGGTATGCCCAGGCCGGACCGAGGTGGTTGAGGAGTGCATCCAAGGCGAAGCTGTTGACAGCACCGCCGAGGCCGCCACCAGCGAAGACGATGCCATTTGCGAGGCCACGCTTCCTGCTGAAGTATTGCGCGGGGATCGTGGAGACAATCTATTGATGTCAGATGTGGTTATTTACCAAGGCGGTTGCCACTCACCGAAAAACACAAGCTGGAAGACGAGTCAGTATCACCGGCTGTCTGGTCAGGGCCGGGAGCATCCTTACCTCATGCCTAATCCCATCATAAAGCCACTAGTAGCAAAGAGCGCCCCGACGTTCTTGACGGCAAAGCTGCTGAGAATCTCACTCAGCCCAATCAAGGCGATTCCCAGCAAACCCACCCTTCGCGGGCCGAAGCGGCGCATGAAGCGCGAGTTGATGATGGCCATTGCCGAGATAAGGGCTGCTGCCAATGATCCGACGAAAGAGAGCACGGCGGGCGTGGCGAGACCATCGTCGACGAGAGCGCTTTGGATGACACCCCAGGAATACGATGTACCAATGATCCACCACGCAATGACGAAGCAGCCCGTCACCACGACCCAGCCGTAGCCGCCTTCCGGGACAGAGGAATCTGCAAGACGTGAGGCTTGAAGAACCGGATCATTGTTGCTGTCATCGTCCGCTTGAGAGATACTTGCACCGGCAGACTTTTGATTTATTTGGGGTGGAAGGGGCGTCAGCTCGATGCCGGACGTTGACGCGGAGGCTGTTGCGGTCGCTGTGGTTGTCGACATGGCTCGTTCGTCTTCTGAAAACTAGCGCTGACGCTTCACTCGTGACGACGCAAAGTCAGGATTGAATGAATGTCGGAAGACGATTGTTTTTGATGAAAGGTCATCAGGGGCAGTGAGTCGTCGCCGAGGGAAACCTCTATGGCCCCACCGACGCCCAGCGCGCCCTTCTGCTGACAAGCTCCGCTAAACTTTATAGTAGCTCCCGGCTCTGCGGAGGGGCCGGACGCTTCGGCGTGCCCCGCCCGGCTCCGAAGATGTCTTCTTCGGCGGGTCCTAGGAGCCAGCGAGGCCGGAAATATGACGTTCCGCCAAGAAGTGGACGAAAAGCTATCATTCGTCGCCAGCCAGCAAAGATCAGAGCGAATATTTTGGTGGGGTTCTTCAGCTTCGCTGGCGATTAAAGTTAAACGATGTTACATCGGTGCATGTACGGATCCCGTTGTGCACGCACAACGGGCGGCGGGCGGACTCTGAGACCCTTGTTTTTCGGCGCGTCGCGGCGTCGGAAGCTAAGGCGACTGCAACTGAGCCCGCGGAGCACGAGCGCCTCATAGGGCTTGATTACTACAGTTGTGGCTCAGCGAAAAGTCTTGTTCGTGTTGGTTCATGTGGGATGGGTTGAATGCTCTGGAATTCAGTTGGTGGAGTTGGAACATGGTAGCTGAATACAGATACGCAGGTACTTGTCAAACCATGGTGGGAAGGTGGGCCATTCGGCAAGCACTCCCGAAGGCTGGCGCGTTATGCGCTTCATCTGGATGAGAAAGACGCCTGCCGTGTACATGTTCCGCAGAGGTAGCAGATATCAGGACGATGAACACGACAAGAATGTGATTATCAGAGACAGCCGCTTGAGAAGTGCCGTTCTTGCAAGAGCCATTCGCGACATATACGGATAGCATGAAGCCATGACACATAGTCTGGAGTGATCTCGATTCCCCGTGCCAGTCGTCATCGGAAGAGGGGCATTTAGTGTTGTTCTAGAGGGACTGGAGCTGCCGCGCGTGCCGTGCACATCCAATGAATAAGCTTATCCCCCGCCGTTGGAGGCAAGGTTGTGACTGGTAAGAGTGTGTCCCCAGCTCGCGTCTAGATCACATACTGGGAGAAGCATTAATGTGAAGTTCTTGCAAGAGTCAAACGGAAAGATCAGAGAGGCTCATTCTTAGTAGCGCAATGCTTCCTGTGCTAGTATTGCGTAGTACGCGGGGTAGAATCTTCTCCCGCCCCTCCTACATGAGATGACAGAAGTTTATTTTGCATGTAGAGGTAGGTAAAGGGACTGCATGATGTTTGCCTGACTGTGATTATTTTTTTCTTGCGACAAGATTGGATTGAAGCAAGTTTTTTGGTGAGGTTAGCTGTGTCATTTTGTGTGTGAGAAAGTGATTGAAATTGAGGCCCCCTCCACCCCCCTTTGATGGGATGGCCGCAGGTCGGGTCTTGGCAAAAGAAGAGGCCGCCGGCGAGGGATGCCGAGACCGAAGGAAGGTGCGTTGGTGCAGCAGTGCTTTCTAAAGCATTGGAAAGAAGGAGGGAGGAGGGGCTCATCGTCACTGCCTGCTCAGTGCTGATAAAGTAAGTGGCATTGATGAGAAAAGAAAGAGCAATGGAAATCGTGATGCATCCATCTTTGGGTAGGTGGTAGGTACAGACGGGAGTACCTTCCCACACAACCTAATGGTTGAGGCTACTCCCTCCGTACATGTGATACAATACGAGGAAGGCATGAGGGGAGGGAGGCATTGAGGAGGAAGGTAGGTATTGTGTGACGTACTCCTTCCCCATTCGCAACTGGACTGTGACTGCAGTGTGCTTGAGTGCGAGACCTGACTGACTGCGCCAAGAGCTGAAGGGCAGGAAGGAGGCATCGCTGCACTTTCGCGGAAGTTCCTGCCGGTTGTTCTTGGCAACAGCCCAAATAGCGTGTTAGTCAGCCAGAGTCGTCGTAATGCTTTCCCAAATTTTTCTCCAGGGTGGAACCCTTCCAAGCCCGCTCCCTGCCCAGGCTTCCCGTCCGCCTCCCCCCCTTCCACAGTTCCAAGCCCCGACCCCGACGAGGTCCCTCTCAAGAAAGACCAAGACCCAAGAAATCCCCCAAGCCCCAAGACACGACGTCGACACCCCTTCTGCTGCTGCTTCCCCGGACCAGACCAGACCAGACCAGACCAGATCAGTCCGGGTCTCCTCGAGGTTATTTTATTTTGTTCTATTTTATTTCCTACCTTGCCCGATTCCGACGTTGCTTATTACACCTGTCCCTGGACAAGACAGAGAGAGAGAGAGCCAGTCAGTCGCACTGTATTTAAACTTCGACGCGGATCGCAAAAAAATGGCCGACGCGACTGAGGCCGAATCCAGGGTCCTTATCCTCGACGGAGGGCTCGGCACCTCACTCGAGGACAAGTACGGCCTCAAGTTTAACTCGGCCACAACCCCTCTCTGGTCTACTCATCTGCTTGTCGACGGCCAGAATACGCTGCTTGCTTGTCAGAAGGACTTTGGCGATGTCCCCGTAGACATCATCCTCACTGCCACCTACCAGCTGTCCATCCATGGTTTCGCCAATACACGCACACCCGAGCATCCCAATGGCATTGACCGAGCCACCATTGGCAACTTTATCAAGGACGCTGTCCGCATCGCCCATGATGCGGGACGCGCAAATGGCGCCAAGACCGCTCTCAGTATTGGTCCCTACGGCGCATGTATGATTCCTGGCCAAGAGTACAGCGGCGCCTATGACGAAAACCACGACTCACTTGAGAAGTTGGAAGACTGGCATTTTGAGCGCCTGCAGCTCTTCCAAAGGGCTGGCGCTTTCGCATCGCCTGTCGGCTACGTTGCCATTGAGACCATTCCCCGCGTCGACGAAATCAAGGCCATCAGGCAAGCTCTGGACAAGACCGCTGTTCTGGCCACCGACTCTGCCCTCCCGTTCTGGATCGCATCGCTGTTTCCCGGTGATGATGAGCGCCTGCCCGACGGATCATCCATCAAGGAGGCTGTGGCAGCCATGCTCAGCCCCAAGATCGCCGCATGTCGCCCATGGGGCATTGGCATCAACTGCACCAAGGTCTGGAAGCTGGAGTCCCTCGTCAAGAGCTACGAGTCGGCCGTTCAGGAGCTCATCACAGACGGCGTCGTTGCCGAGGCACCAGCCTTGATTCTTTACCCGGACGGCACCAACGGGGAGGTCTACAACACCACTACTCAGAAGTGGGAACTCCCAGAGGGATCTCATCACCCCAAGACATCATGGGAAGCACAGCTCACAGAGGTCGTCGCAAATGCTCAATCTCGTGGTATTTGGAAGCAAATTGTGGTGGGCGGGTGCTGCAAAGCAAGCCACGCTGATATCGCCAGGCTCCGGGCCACGGTGGAAGGCCTATCTCGGTAATATAGGAAGAGCATCATTACCCCGGTCCCGCAGTCCCGGCTTTCAGTCCCCGGCGCCGTATCCGTACCGAACCCCTCCCGCTCCGAGACCGTCCGCATATCCGACCTCGTTGGTCCCCATGTACCATGCACCAAAAGGAAAACCATCCCAAGAAAGGACCCTTTTATCCGGTGGTATCGCCGCCCAATGCAATGGAGGGAGGGAGTCATCTCCCTCCGAGGCCTGTACGGCCAAAGCAAAAATTCATCAAGTCATTATTGCCCCAACTCTCTTCTCTCCATCACGCTTTCTTCCAACCTTGTCTTATCGCAGTCGCGTGGGCCTTCCATTCGTCGAAGCGTTTCTGTCTCTTTTGTTGTTCCTTTTCATTCCACGCCGTGATGGGCTGGATTGGTAACCTGGCCAGCATCTCGTCCATGTCGAAGTCGCGGCGCAGCTCGCCGTTGACTCGGATCTGGATACTGCCGATGCCCTCGTACAGGGCAGCGCCGTACTCGCCCCAGTCACGATACATGGAGAGAAGGCCGCCAATCTGGCTGCACATGAAGAAAGCCAGCTTCTCAGCCGGAATGAGGTGTTCTTTGCCTTCGGGTGGGCGGGGCCAAGTGATCCCGCGCCTCTCGCGCTTCTCTGCGTCCATGACCATGTGAGTGAAGCCCTCAAACAGGTCGATGGCGCGACGTGTGCCTCCCGGTACGAGGCGATCATGCTTCTCGTTGGCGGGTGGGGCGACGACGTCTATCACGAGCTTCTTGATAGTGAAGTTTGACGGGTCGGCGACGACACTGCTAAAGGCGGTCGGGCCGTATCGCAGGTAGCCAGACAGCATGGCGTAAAAATTCCAGACGATAAATGGCGGGCCGCCGTCGCCGCCGCGGAACTGCTCTTCGTTCTTCCAGTCGGGGTCGACATCCTTTGGCGGATCGAAAATGCGGAACTGAACGTTTACGCTGTCGGCATGGCGGGTCGTTCTTGGCACGGCAAGCCAAGTCGGCCACAAGCCACATTCCTTGACATACATGACGTCCAAACGGTAATGGGTTCCTTTTGACGCAAGCAGGGACTTGGCTTCATCGTGCAATTGTTGATTAACGAGGAGGATAGCGGTGTTGGGCGTGCCGGCGGGTGGCGTGCGCTGCTGCTGCTTCTCTACCCAAATGTCGTGGCCATCAAAAAAACCTTTACCCTTGTACTCGCGCCTTTTCCGGCCCTGGCTGACGGAAGGGTTCTGCGGAGGCTCGCGGTCGGGCAGGAATATGACCTGGTCGAGAATCAAGTCCCGGATTTCCCTCGGAATACTCAGCAAACCGATGGCCATTGTGCGGGAGGAATTGGGTTTTGTTGCGTTGCTGATTGCCGGCTCTTTTGGTGGTGGGTGGTGAGAGTGCACTCAAACTCTAGTCGACGGACACCGGCGGGAGGTGAGAGAGAGTGTCGCACAGAGAGGGGGGCCCCGACCCCAAAAACCCAAACGACGGGCGAACGACGGACACGACTGCGACCCAAGAAACCCGTGGACCTCTGGGCAGCAGCAGCAGCACCACCACCACCAAGCAGCGTGCGTGCGGAGGGCGAAAATTTACTCCGAGGGGCAGGAAGAGGAGGAGGAGGAGGGCGGCGGCGGCGAGGAGAAGCGGTGCAGCGACTGGATCTTGGGACCTTGGACTGGACTGACTACTGGCCGGACTGGGACTGGGAAGCACCACAGAAACGACGCAGGACAGACGCAGTAGACTGACTGGTGCAGCTGCTTGCTGTAGGGGTCTTGGGTCGATTGAGGCGCAGCAGCAGTAGTAGCGGAGTCGGCCCTTTGGGGAACGACGTCATTCAGTTGGAGACCGACGCTCGAGTCGAGCCAAGACGACGGCAGCAACGAAACAACGAAAACGAAACGAACAAACGGTGATGGAAGATTCTAGCGGGAAAAAGGATTGAGAGGAGAGAACCAAGTTCGGTATCAGGTCAGGACAGACTGACGGGGGGAAGCGTATGAGGAGTGGATGGGAAACCGGTCGGTGCACGAAGACGAGACTTCGACTGATGCTGCAGTTGCCGCTTCTTCCTCTGGGGGATCGGATAAACAAGCGCCCTCCATATGCAAGTGCAATGCGCCACTTGAGGCAGGGGAGAAAAAAAAGAGGAGGGGATTTTGAGTTTTTGTGTGCTTTTCTCGTCAACCAAACTGGGCGCCGGATAGGATGCAACAAGATGGGATGACCGGATGTTGGTGCCGTAACAGCAGGTAAGAAGCAAAGCAGGTAAGAAGCAAAGCAGGCGAAGAGCGAGAGGCGAAAGAGACGACGAAAAGACGAAGGACGGATTGGCGTGTGTGGCATTGGGATGAGATGGGGATGCACCGACTCAAGTCTTGTGCTGTTCTCAGTCCGGCCTGGTCTTGTTCGAATTTCTTTGCTGGCAAACCCAGCTCTGGCTGGTCTGGAACTGACTGCATAGGCCACGGCGATGGCGATGGATGCCATGCCCAGTTGCCCATGCGGGAGAAAAAAAAAGAGCGACGAAAAAGCACTGACCGACGGCCAGAATTAGAGATGTGTGGCCCCGTGGCGCGGAGCCATCTTGTCGGCAGACCCCGACCTACGGTGCCCGGCACCTTTGAAAAGTCATCAAAGGAAATGGGGGACCGACTGACTGACTGACTGACTTTTGCCTTAGTAATGATCAGCCAGCGACTACGTACTGACTACCAGTACTGACTGTACTGTCCTTGCCTTGCAGAGTAGCAGAGTGACCGAGTGAATGTGTGAGGGATTGAGTGACGGTGTGCGTGGCCCACGGCGTGCGTGCGGGCGTACGCCGGTGTTGAATTGGGAAGAGGAGCAGCACCAACGCCCCTCATAGACGTATTCGTACATTTTCCCGCTCTGTTTTCTGCAGCTCGTTCCTGACAGACGTGACAGCACCTTCTCCTCGCGGGTCTGGAAGCTCCAGTTTTGCACATCATTGTTGGCTGGCTGATGCTGCGCCAGCATTGGCACACTAGGTACGCAAACTACACACGACAGCGGACGCGCAGCCCAGGACGTGTGTTTGAGGTAAGGTGAGGTACCTAAGAAAGGGAGAGTCAAGAGTCAGCAGCAACGCATTGCGCTGCTGCTCTTCCATTGCAGCGCATAGCAGTGCCAATACCGCCCAGCTAGCTACCTAGGCCTGTGCCTGTGCCTGTGCCTGTGTGCGCGGGTATGGCATGTATCGGGACGGGCAGCTTCTGTCCACGTCCGTCTGGGCAGGGTGTCAGCAGGGGATTAGGCGACTGGCCGGCTGGGCGGGAGGGGAGCTTTCATCCTCTCGGGTCCGTCCCCTCTCTCTCTCTGCACTGCACGCGAGCATTGGTCCCTCGGCTGCCATCTCCCTCCTCCTCCTCTCCTGCTCGTCAATCAATCTCATCGTGTATGGAGAACTCTGTAGATGGGGTCAGGAAAAACCCTACCTACCCCTACCCACGTCCAGGTCCATCCGGCAACTTCCTCTCTCCTCCCCTTCGTCGCAAAAGGTGTTGTCGGTCTGGGCATGCGGGACTTTAGGGTGCAGTGCAGGACCCTCCCCGAGGCCTGAAGCTGTTGCTGCCGTTGGGGGAACAAGGTCAATCGTGGAGTAGGCTAGCGAACGAACAGGAACCGGGGTGCGAGCCCAGGAGGCCGCCTACCACCCAGTGGCCGCGTGATGAGATCGGCACTAGTTTTTCTGGGCGGAACGTCGTTCAACTTCAAACAACGCTTGCTTGCGGGTGGGAGAGAGTGGGAGCGGGAAAGTGAGTGTGTGCAGAAAAAGGCTCACATAAGGTATCGTTATGAAGGAGGCACTGCAGAAGACAGACTGGGACGTTCAATTGCCGGCTGTGGTTGCTGCTGGCGCCCTGCCCTGGGCGGGGAGACGACCGGGTATGCGTCAGGGCTGTATGTCCGACAGGCAAGGTGGGTTCGTTCGTTTGTTCGTTCCCCCGGCCGAGAGACTGGCTGGCGGAGGTGATTTGGATTGATTGGAGCTGATGCAGCACTTTGCACTTCCACTTGCATGCGCTGCTGCTGCTGCTGCTCTTTCCATTGAAATGGCCTAGGTTGAGGCAATAGAATCCAGCTTGAAGATGAGGGGGAATTGTGGCAGTGAGAGTACGTATAAGTGGGAGCCAATTGGGAGAGGGCCATTGATGTTTTGCCTCCAGCCATGCTGAAGAGCGTTAATCACAAGTACGGCGTGGTAAGATGCCTTGAATCACTTAGACTGGATTTCTGGGGGGAAAGGAGCAACAAGCAGGCTGAAGGATGCAAGCAAGCAAGAGGTGTGAGCGGGAGCAGGCGCCGATTCGAAGCGGCGAACGGGCTAGCAGAGCCGAGTAAGCGGGATGGGCTGCGAGACTGCGATCCATGCCCATCGTCCGCCGGACGTCTGCCATCTAAGTCGGGTGAGGTGCAATCTTCAATGAGCGGTGGCCGCGCGAGTCTGGATTGCTTGGGGAATAGGCGGTGATGGGACTATTCGGTGCCGACCGCACAAAGAGAATTAGAGGAGGCGGGAGCTGGTGCTGTTTATTTAGGGAACAATGAGAATAGGACAAAAGAGCGTTGGCTGGTACGGATCGGACAGCTTAGTTAGTTGCTGGCCGCAATATTCAGATTCTCTGCGATAGGCAATAACATGTCGAGGAGATTTGACATGCGATGGATCTCATGAACCATTAGTATCTGGGGGAGTCAGCAGCGGAGTCAACAAGCCAGCAGATTGTGGGATGCAATTCGCGAGCCTTAGCAAGACTTCAAAGTGGGAAATCCCGGATGACGGTGCTAACTTATTGCAGCAAACCGAGACACAAGCAGCTTGATGTGTCTCCTGCCTCTCTCCACATCTGCATCGTAACTTGCACGCGCCCAAATCTCAGTGAGAATGACAGAGCTCTTGGGAACGAGGGACCGGCCGCCGCCGCTGGAGTTGGATGCCGGATTTGGGGAAGAGAAACAAAATTGTGGCAGTGCTGACCAACCAGAGCCGTCGTCTTTTTCTTGTCTTTTTTTTTTTCTGCCCTTGACTCTGGCGGTGACATGCAGCGGCCGGCAGGGACGCAAGAGGTCAATGAGACCGTGAGACCCCCAACCCAGCTCTCTCTCTCAACCCGTCTCGTCTAGCAGCAGGAGCTTGATCCATCGAAATGCAAGCTTAGAAAGGACCTTGAATGCAGACTGGATGGATGCAGGGCTGGAGAGTGGGAGGCAGCTAGGAGGTGAAGGACCGGAGGGAGGGGGGTGAACGACCCTAGGGCGTATAGAGAGGTGGAGGAGGGTAAGGGGAGCTACGGAATCTCTCTTCCTCACACACGCTTTTCACAGTCTCACTCCCGCCGTCCTCTCTCACACGCTCTCTCTCTCTCTCTCTCTCTCTCGTGTCATCCGCTTCCATCAACCGGCAGCAGTAGCAGAAAACAAGACACAGGGCCAAGGCCCGAACCCCAAGTGGACTCTACACCCACCTCCACCCGTCCGTTACCTAGGCAGTTGACGAGTTGGGGTACACACACCCATGCTTCTTACCGCATAGCTTAGGGCAGAAGAAGCGTGGGCGACCAAAGAGCCACCATAGCCAGGACTCGGGGAGAAGCCAAGAGGCAGCAAGGGCAGGCCGAAAAGAAATAAAGCAAAAATAAAAAAGCACGGGGCAGGATGCGCCAAAACCTTGATTGGTTGTCACTGGCAAGTCACAGGAGAGCCTCCTTTGCGCCAAGAGATACTTGGATATCCAGCTCCAACGACTTCAACTTTGTGTAATTTCGCATCACCAGCCAACGCCTCTATGAGCGATTTATTCAACTGTGCATTGCTGCCTTTCTGGCCCCTTCCAGCAGCGCCAACCGAGCCTCCTTCTTGCGGCCGCACGCAAGCAACGTTGTTTTCTGTGACACGCTGCTTCTCATTTCAAAACAGCAAGCCGGCTCTCTACTCCCGGCCTGGCTTAGCTAGCACCAAGGAGCCAGCAGCAACTGACTCTGTCTGCTCTGCCCTTCCCCCCCTTGGAAATGTGAGGCAGAATAAAGCATCCCGCGCTCGCTCAGTCGCCCACAGTACGGCGCACACGTTGGACTTGCTGTGTCCTCGCTGTGCCATTTCACCGCCCCTTGGCGCCGTAGATACAACTCCCAAGTCAACCTCCATCCATCTTCGCACGTCGTTGTCATCTCTTAACTCGTTTATCCTTTTTGGCACGGCATCCTCTTTTTAATCTTTGGGCTATGGTGCAGCAGGCTCCCTCTAGGCTGGAGTTGCCCGTTTGATCTCGCGCACCCCCATCCATCCATTCCTCTTCCATCCAGTCCCCCGGTGTCAGAGAACCTTTGAGAGTGAGGTAAAAAATAGCCGCGCCGTAGCCCCGTGGTCACCCCTCCCAAATCTCGTTCAAGTTGCTTTGCTTGGGATTTCCATTACCTCTTACTTACCATCCCAAGTAAGTCGATCCCAAGTCAAGCAAAGCGTCCCAGCTCATGCCATGTGATGATGTGCGGATGCCGCAATCTCCGCCACGCGCAACCAAGGCCCCCAGCCCTTTCCTCGCCAAAGTCTGTCTGACTTCTGCGCTGGTGTCTCTCGTAAACATCGGGGCAGTCAGAATATTGCCAAGACCCATGATAGATATTGTTAAGACGGTCCCTTCCTGCCATCAGCCCTGACACCGTCCAAGTGTATATAAGACCCTGCCAACGTTGAAAGTAAGGGCGTTGCAGTGCAGATCTGTTCTCAAGCTCGCTCTCACTTCTCACATTCTCCCTCCTGCTCCCTCTCCTTCCTCCTTTGAATCTCGCACCTCTCTTGACTCGTCCCGAGAACCAGTCTTGCCTTGTGCATTTTCCCCAGAGACCCCCGTCTTGTATTGAGGAAAATCCGTCACCAAGAGCAATGAACGAGACTGAGCTCAAGAGCCCAGTTCAGGGCGGCGGTGAACGCATCCGTTGGGACGCAGACGAGGAGGCCGGCAGGAAGGCCCATCGATCAAAACCCGACCCTGCTACTCTGCATCATGCTCGATCAAACACTTCCATGTCGATACACTCTGTCCGGTCCAGACGTAATTCGATCGATGTTGCTGCTGAGCTGCCCATCCAGTACCGCACGGTGTAAGCGCGGTTCCCCCATCTTACTGATCCTTCCCCAAGTCAAAACAAAACAAACGAAATGCGCAACCATCGCCATCGGCCTAGTGCTGATTGCAGAAAAGGTCTATTGAGATTGAGGAATACAAGTCCAAGTCCGAGGCGGTGAAGAAGGCCAAAAATGTCGCAACAGGTTCGTTGAAACACCCAGAACAGTCTTGTTGTGTGATTGTGCAATGTTGCAGAACTAACCATCACGTCTCTCTATAGACCTTTCGGAACTCGAATGGCACACTATATCCGTTGAAGAGATCCTTCGTCGCCTGTCTTCTTCCCTCACCGATGGTCTCTCTCCGGATCAGATCACACGTCGTCAGGCTCACTACGGCAAGAATGCGCCCTCGCCTCCCCCTTCCCATAACACGAAGAGAATCTTCGGATACTTCTTCAAAGGCTTTGGTACTGTCCTGCTGGTGGCGTCCATATTGGTCTTCATCGCATGGAAACCCCTGGGCAGCCCACCGGCCGTTGCCAACTTGGCGTTGGCCATTGTGTTGCTGGCCGTGTTCTTCATCCAGGCCGCGTTCAACATGTGGCAAGACTGGTCTTCATCGAGAGTCATGAACTCGATCAAGACCATGCTTCCAGATAACTGCATGGTCATCCGCGACAGCAACCAGGTCGAGCTTCTCGCTGACCAGATTGTGCCCGGAGACATTCTGATTATCAAGAGTGGTAACAAATTGCCTGCTGATGTGCGCTTTCTCAAGGTGTCATCGGATGCCAAGTTTGACAGAGCTATCCTGACTGGTACGTCTTCAATGCTGTTTTGTCGGCTGACAACCGGGTTATGCAGTTCGCTAACGAAAAGAATGAAAACAGGAGAATCGGTTCCTCTTCCCGCTGCGGTCGACTCTACCGATAACAACTACCTCGAAACGCGATGCATCGGTCTCCAGGGCACGCACTGCGTCTCGGGCACCTGCACTGGTGTGGTCGTGGCCACTGGTGATAACACCATCTTTGGCCGCATCGCGAAGCTGACCAACGAGCCCAAGAAGGGACTCACCACGCTGGAACGTGAAGTCCTCCACTTTGTGCTCATTATCTGCTCCATCATGTTCCTCATGATTGTTTTGGTCTTGATCGTCTGGTAAGTACAATTGTGGCACGACGATGGTTAACTTCGTTTCGCTAATAAATCGCGCAGGGCTGCTTGGCTGAGGCGGGTATACCCCAACTGGATCAATGTGCCCAACTTGATCATCTCTTGCGTATCTGTTGCGGTAGCTTTCATCCCTGAGGGTCTACCTGTGGCTTTAACCGCCAGTATGACCATCAGCGCCAACATGATGCGCAAGAACAAGATCCTCTGCAAGTCTCTTAAGACTGTCGAGACTCTTGGCTCGGTCTCTATCATCTGTTCCGACAAAACTGGTACCCTGACTCAGGTAAGACCATGATGGTGCTTCGTTGAATTGAACTACATGCTAATAGACTCCGTCGTAGAACAAGATGATTGTTACGGAATGCGCCATCGGAACGAACAAGATGACGGCCCAGTCAGCCCGGGACACTTTGGCGATCAACAAGCACTCGGCTCCGAATAACAATGCTCTGGACCAGCTCCGTGCTATCGCCGGTCTATGTAACGCTGGACAGTTCGATGCCGCCACCATGCGCCTTCCTCTCCACGAACGGGTCATTCATGGTGACGCTACAGACCAGGCTATTCTTCGCTTCTCCGAGAGTTTGGGACAGGTGGCTGAGCTCAAGCGTTGCTGGTCTACGAAGTACGAACTTGCCTTCAACAGCAAGAACAAGTACATGATTCGCGCGCTTGGTCTCTCTCATCCTGATGGATTATCCCTTGCTCTGCCCTCGGACACTGCCTCGGTCTTTCAACCTGGTGACGTGTAAGTTGACCCAGCAAAACCGAGCCAACCGAGTAAGATGTACTGACTTTCTCTTTCAGTCTTTTGACAATCAAGGGTGCCCCGGAGATCCTGATGAGTAGACTGAGCAACTACGTTAGTCCTTCAGGATACACCACTTCCCTCGATCCCGCGACGCGTGCCTCCATCGAAAAGATCAAGGATGAGTGGTCTGCCCAAGGCCGCAGAGTCCTGCTTCTTGCTCGCAAGGCCATTTCCAGATCAGCTCTTCCCAGCAACCCCTCCGACAGCGCATATGAGATGGAAATCAACAATCAGGCCAAGGCAGGTCTCACCCTCGTCGGTATTGTTGGCATCGTCGACCCTCCCCGTCCCGAGATCCCCGAAGTCATGAACACTCTCCGTGGTGCCGGTATCCGTATTTTCATGGTAAGCTACGCCTTGTGTTTCTGAGCCGGCTTCGATGCTAACGATATTCAGGTCACTGGAGACTTTGCCCTTACCGCCCAAGCCATCGCTGCCGAGTGTAACATCATCAGCGTCCCTCGCTCCCAAATCGACGACATTTCCGCTCTGCAGCGCAACACCACCGTCGATCCTTCTCTCAAGGGACACATCGACGACCTCGAATCCTCGCCTCGCCAAGCACTCGTTCTGTCAGGTCCCGAACTGATGACCCTCAACGATGACCAGTGGGACCAACTCGCTCAATACCAAGAGATCGTCTTCGCTCGCACAACGCCTGAGCAGAAGCTGCGCATCGTTCGTGAGCTCCAAGCACGTCACCAGATTGTCGGAATGACCGGCGATGGTGTCAACGACGCACCGTCCCTTCGTGCGGCTGACGTTGGTATTGCACTCGGCTCTGGTAGCGACATTGCTATTGAGGCTGCGGACATGGTTCTTCTCGACTCCTTTTCCAGCGTTGTCGAGGCTCTTCGCTACGGTCGCATGATGTTCGACAACCTCAAGAAGACAGTCGCGTACCTTCTACCTGCGGGTTCCTTCTCGGAATTCTGGCCTGTCATGACGAACGTTCTCTTCGGCATTCCTCAGATCCTCAGCAGTTTCCTCATGATTATCATCTGTCTTTTCACCGACGCTGCTGCCGCTATTGCAATGGCCTACGAAGCGCCTGAGGCTGACGTCTTGCTTCGCAAGCCCCGTGTGCCTGGAAAGGATCGCCTTGTCGACTGGCAGCTTGTAGTCCAGGCGTATGGTCTGGTTGGCGTCCTCGAGACATTGGCAAGTTTTGCCATGTCATACTGGTATCTTGAGCGCAACGGCATCAAGTTCACCGACATCTGGTTCTCCTTCGGTAATCTGCCATCGAACATTGACCCAGACTTCTACCAGCAAAAGCTCAACGTCGCAAGTTCGATCTACTTCGTCAACTTGGTTGTCATGCAATGGTTTAACTTGCTCGCTGTGAGAACTAGACGCTTGTCGTTGTTCCAGCACCCACCCATCGGAAACAAGCGCACGCAGAACTGGTACCTGTTTCCTGCCGTTTTGTTTGCGCTGGTTATGGTATTCTTCTGGCTGTACGTGCCCGAGTTCCAAAGCACTCTCGGTACGGCAATTGTTCCGGTCGAGTACTGGTTCTTGCCGATGACCTTTGGTCTGGGTATTCTACTCATTGACGAGACAAGAAAGTATGCCGTTAGGAGATGGCCGGACAGCGTCTTTGCGAAGACAGCTTGGTAGTTGGTCACTTGTGGCTTGGGATGGGAGGTTTTTCTTGTTAATTGAGCAGAATGGAAATATTCATGTGTTGGACCATGACACATGGAATTGATTAAAGGGGTGGGTGGTAGCCAGTCGTTTTATTACTTTGATTCGAGCAAGCGAGCCAGCGTTGACTCTGCGAGCAGTTTAATTCAATACCACATTTTACTTCTCTTTATTCATGAACCATCACTCATCATTCGTCAACCTGACATTTCCATCGTTGCCTCTGTCTTGTACGCTCTTCTCATGGAACTTGAGATAGTCTATCCGCGCTCAAATGACTCTCCCAGCCTAGGAAACACCCCTAGGACAGCCATATCTGACCCTATGTCGCAACGGAAAGGTATGAGGCTGGCGCTTGAACGGTTTACTATTCATCGGCCTATTGACCGAGGTCAAAGGCGTGGCTGACGAGCCTTGGCAGCAGATAGAGTTGTCGCAGGAGAACTCGTCGGGGCTTGGCAGTACATGTGTCGACCGATGGCATTATTGCATTTCCGTGGATGTTCTCTAACACGAATGTCGGATCGCCAAACCTTTGTGCGCAAAAAGCCAGTTCGACCGGATAACGGTGATCGAACCTGGTTGGCTTTAGTCCCTGAGCAGGGGGCAAGCATTCACACAAATTTGGCTATGCCTCGGGCAACACTTTGCTGATGCAAGCCCCGATAAAGCAGATCTGCAGTTTGTCCCAGGTAATGCTACCATCGAACTGCATTCTTTTCATCTACACCAGGCAAATGACATCCAGCAATTCTAATTTCACGTGAAAGAACCAATCGGGATTTACCATAATGTGTGAAACTGGACGGACGGGATGAGTCGGCAAGTCACCGAAACATCTCTTCGCCACAAAATTGGGAACCCGTCACAATTATCCCTAACATGACAATGCCGCCTCAACCATTACGTGCCGGCGGATGATTGACTGAATCTGCCTTCGTTAATGAGCAAATCATACAGACTGCTCACCGGATAGAATCGGACAGCACATCAAACACACAGCTCACCAATTACAATGCAGCTGCATCTGATTGGCAAGGTTTCTCGATTAGGAAAGTCAACCTGAACCACCTACCGCAACAGATTCTTCCTGCATAGGCTGGAAGTCCAGGATCAACGACATGAACACGACAGCACTCGGTTGATAGAATTGGCGGAATGATTATCCGACCCTGAGGGCGACGCTCAACTATCAGGCAAGAAGTTCTGCCCTCCTGTCCATGCCTGTCCAAGCCAGGCTACTTGTACTTGTTTTGTCCGAATTGGGCGTGGGCTGCATAGCTTTCGTCCAAAGTTCCTATGCCAAGTTCGCCGAAGTGCCAGACAGCAAGCCAAGTGCAGAGTAGATAGGCAAAACTGCGCGTTGATGACTGAAAATGAGGTACATGGCGTTTTCTAGTCTGGATCATTGGCCACACAAAAGTCTCCAACGGTCAGCAATAAATTCTCACGGCGACAAATATCAGCACTAAGGCTTTCGCGTTTCAAGACGTCATGCGAGCCAACGACGGGCGCAGATTTTCGAATAAACTGTCTGTGTCCGGGGTAAATGGCCGTGCCACTCCGCATTTCAATGGTTGGGACGAAAGAAATATAAAGCCGCCATGGTGCAGGCTGGTCCCTGCTGTCAAAAGAAAATCTTTCCTAGTCTCTTTGAAACATTGCATTAGATTCGTCGGGTCTATTTGCCGGCGTTTTCAGCTCTTTCAGCATGCGTAACAACAACACCAGCTTGCCAGGAATTGAACTTGCTGGACCCACCGTGGACATGGTCAACTTCTACTGGGAGAGTATGCAACAGCTGTACGCCGAGCACCACATCTTCCTAGAAATCCTCTTCACGACCAGCTGGTGGCTACGGTACCTCGTGCCATCTTGGAGGCGGGCATCGAATAGAAAGATTGTCAAGCATATGAAGTATCCGTTTATTCCCTTGCTCGCTCACCTGACCTGTGGAACTCTCGCCATGATCCGTTACTATTACCTTTACTTGGCTCTCGGAGACTCTCCGGTTCCAACCCTGCTCGACCTCGCTCTCAGTCTCGGGTTCACAGCCACTGGGGTGCAGCTGTCTGGCTACGTCCGAGAAGGAAATGTGCCCGTTCTGAAGGCTGCTTTCAAGGCGATGGCGTTCCAACAGGCGATCGCTACCTTCGCAGGGTACACACATGGGTCCGCGCACTGGCATCGCGCTGGCATCAAAGTGATGAACGCTTTCGTTTGGGTGCGATGGTTCAACGAGTACGGGACCGTTTTTCAAGGTTTCAGAACGTACGGGGCTCGGTTTACGGCTTCGACTGTGATTTCTCACCCGCTCTGCATGTGGGAGGGCGATTACCCCGCGGGGATGCCTGTGTATGTCGCCATGTTGTTCGCGTTCCTGGCCGTGGACAAGTGGGCAGCACGAAAACTAGACGGAAAGTAAGTTGCACTAGAAAACCATCCCGAACCGCACGCCATCCGATGATTCGCTGACCTTTTCGTTACAAGACCAGGACCCATCCCCCGCGCTCTTGCGCATTGCGGGTTTGTGACCGTGGAGAAGAAGCATCGCGACGTCGAGAAGCTGGGGATTGCGGAGAGTGAGGAGAAGACGGGCGCAAAGTTGGAGTAGATGCTGAAGATGTCGCGAAGTTGGCACACGAAGATTGAAGAAAGTTTCTGGGCGCGTTGCGGGTTTTCCCCCAAGCCTCCCTCGAAAAGTCTTGGTCATCACTCTTAGAAACATTGAGCACAAGGTGGGACCTTGGTTGGAAATTGACACATCGTTTACTGTCACGTCGAATTTCTCAGAAGAATGAGAAGGATTCCGCGTTTCAAGGTTTTCATTCTTGGCTGCTCCTTGTTGAGGCAGCGTGAACATGAAGATTTTTGCTTTGGATGGATCATCACCGCATGCCAGGGTGGGCTCGGTAATCCTCCGAAGGCTGCAAAGTCCTCAGGTTGGGGCGGGTGGAATCCCGAATCTCGCATGCAGGGCCAGTCCAATCCCAAGTGCCGCTTTGCTAAAGGCACAAGCTACATCGGGGAATGCCAGCCGCGAAAGGGGCGAACGGTCAAACCTGAAAACGAAGCCGATCGGCTCTTTCGTCGCGCCTGTTGCAACCCACCAGGGGTGCCCCTTTGGGCGGATGAACACGAGGGCGCCTCTGAGACTTAAATGCTTTTGGCTACCGCCCAAACGGAATGAGGTCACTGCTCAGAGTTTTCCAAGGAAGGGGACGTGCCATCTCTTTTATACGTTATGCCGCTGTCATTTTCGCTGTTCCAGACGGGATAGCAGTCGTCATTTGGCTTACGCCGTTATCCCCGTTGGCGTGCTTCGCGAGTCAGCCATGTGTTCGTGACGTGGGGGTGCTTTGCCCGGTCGTGCACAATTCGACAATCCACTGATATGAGTGATATCGGACCTTAGAGCGCCTCTTGGCCTACCTTCGGGCCTTGGCGACCGCTACCTGCCGTCTTGGCTGTGCTTGTTTTTCGCCGCATTCCATGGCGTTGTCTCTGTGCTGAGTGACAGCTTTCAACGACATTTCATCTGATGCGGAAGCGCGATATGCCGCGCTGTGGGGACGACTGCGACTGTGTTTCCTTCACCGAATCATCCAGTGCATCCGAATAAACATGAAAGCCTGCATTGAGGCTCGTACGATTGGATCTATCCGTAGGTAAAGGTAAGGTAGTTTGGCCACCGACCGCCCGCGGCTGCGACCCCTTATCCCGCCCGCCCCAATTGCCGACTCCGCAGCTGTGAGTAACGGCGAGAGGGATTAAACGCAAGCGGGCGGAACCCAAGAGGAGCAATTGCGAACGAGGCGACGAATGGGTGGAACGACAATTCGTCTGAGCGTCTCCACGAAGGAGACCTGATGAAGCTATCGCCGTTACGCAGACGGGAAGGGTGTGGCCCTCTCCGCCCTCTCTCGGTCGACTTCCGCCCTTAGCCCTGGCCGACTCACCCGGTCACACACAACACTTGAGAACGGCGCGCGTTCGGCATTGACGACACTGGCCCGCTCCCAGGAGCCTCTCTCTCCTCTGGCAGCCCCTTCCAGCCCTCCAGCCTCCAGCCTCCGGACCTTCTACCTCAGGCTTCTCCTCCTCCTCAACGTTTCTCCATCTTTCGGCCCTCCACACCGGGCACTGGCCAGCCCTTGGGGCGGGTTCCCTTACACACGGAGAAGTAAGCTGCTTTGGATTATGAATCTGGCTTTGCGGCCAGAATCCCGCGGGGTCTCCGCAACTCACCCCACAAGGGTCGGTATGAGATGAACGCGCTCGCTCTCGCTGAAATTCTTTAAGAGAGACGCCCGTCTCTCGCCCTCGACGCGGTCTGTTCATCGACTCTCTATCCAACCCTCGACGACCGTCTGTTGCCCTCTCGTCTATACACCGGCTGTACTTCCCTTTCCCTTTCACTAGAGTTCGGGCAACCTCCGTGCATACACAACACCAGCCGTCGACCATGGGCGCATCATTCTTCGGCCTCACAGGCAATGGCCTGACCATACTTCAGCTCGCGCTGATTGTGTGCCCGTCTTTCATCCTCTTCGGTTACAACCAGGCCGGCCTTGGTGGTCTGCTCACTACCGAGGATTGGGTCAAGACTTTCCCCGAGATCGACACCGTTAACACCACCGGCGCCACCAAGAACAAAAACTCCACCCTTCAGGGCTTCGTCGTCGCTACCTTCACTATTGGCGCTCTTATCGGCTCCCTGTCCTGCTCTTGGTCTGGCGACAAGTTTGGCCGCCGCAACGTCATCTTCTTTGCCGGTCTCTGCTCTCTCATCGGCGAGGTTCTCGAGTGCTCCGCCTTCTCTCTCGCCCAGCTCATCGTCGGCCGTATTATCGTTGGTCTCGCTATCGGCCAGCTGTCCTCCATCGTTCCTGTCTGGCAGTCTGAGACTTCTGGCGCCAAGAACCGTGGTCGCCATGTCGTCCTTACTGGTCTCTTCACCTGTGTTGGCTACGTCCTGGAGAGCTGGATCAACCTCGGTTTCTGGGAGTTCAAGACTGGCCCCGTTACCTGGCGCGCTCCTATCGCCATTGCCATTCTGTTCTCCCTGATCCTGATGGGCAGCATCTACTTCCTGCCTGAGTCGCCTCGTTGGCTCGTCATGAAGCAGAAGTCCGCGGAGGCCCGTACCATCATCGCTGCCCTCCGTGGACTTGAGGAGGACTCCCTCGAAGTCCAGGCCGAGGTTGCTGGCATTGAGCACTCCCTAGAGGAGACCACCCAGAACGCTGCCAAGCTTACCGACATGCTCAAGATGGGTGATGATAAGCTCCTCTACCGCTTCGGTCTCTGCATCCTCCTCCAGTTCTATCAGCAGATGTCTGGCTCCAACTTGGTCTCCGTCTACGCGCCTATCCTGTTCCAGCAGAACCTTGGCATGAAGAGCGAGGCTTCGCGCGCTTTGGCCGGTGGTGCCCTCACCTGGAAGTTCCTGTCTTCCTTCGTTGCCTTCTTCACCATCGATCGCTTCGGTCGCCGTGTCGTCTTCATTCTCAGCGGTGTTGGTATGGCGCTCTGCATGATGTCTCTGGCCATCACCACTTCTTTCCCCAAGGACAACACCGCCGCTCAGATTGCCGCCGGCTGCTTCATCTACCTGTTCAACACTTTCGTGCCTATCGGTTTCTTGGGTGCCAACTTCCTGTACTGCACTGAGGTTGCTCCCATCCGTCTCCGCATGGCCATGTCATCCATCTCCACCGCCAACCACTGGCTCTGGTAAGTTGCACCCGACTCAAATCGATCACAAAAGATCCATCAACTAACGCGTTGTATCAGGAACTTCATCGTCGTCATGGTTACCCCTGTCGCCCTCAACACCATCGGCTACCAGTACTACATCGTTTACGCTGTCATCTCTGCTTGTATCCCCGTCTCCGTTTACTTCCTGTACCCCGAGACCATGGGACGCAACTTGGAGGAGATCGACCTGCTCTTCCGCGAGTCTCCTTCCGTCTTCGCTACCGTTCGCTTCGCCAAGAACCGCCCTGTCGCGATGCCCCAGGAGTTCGAGAGCGAGAAGCCCAACGACAAGGCAGACCACGTCGACCAGAAGCCTCTTGAGGATTCTGCATAACCGTACATAATGAAGTAATCTATGGGTTGGGGTTTGTGCAGGTCACCCCAGGAAAAGTTATCTAGCATAAGCAAGCGGAAGTGATTTTAGCGAATGGAATGAGAAGTACCGAGTATGGTACGAATGATACCACATCATGATTGTCTTGAAAACCTGGTTTCGATATCTTGCCAATGTGTAGATTTTGTGACAACTGCGAATACACGTCTGTTTTGGACACCACCTGGTCTCATTGTATAAGTCCCAATGCACTGCCAAGCACGTATCTGGCCCAGAATGACTGTGAAGGAACCAATTTTGAGGCTTTTCACGGTCCAATGAAATGTTTCGTTTGAATGAGATCCATCACAGACCTAGTCACCCACGTGCTGCATCATTTCGGCGAGCTTCCCGGCCCACATTGCACCCATGCCCCGACATGACCATCCTTGGCAATGGAGTCCTCCAGGTAGTTGAAACCAACAGACTAAAATTACACCCAGCGTCGCATCGCACGTCGTTTTGTTTCTTGCCCCGAACTTTGGGTCAATGTGACGTTCTGGCGTTGAAACATTACGGATGCGTTCCATTGTCAGATCTAAATATGATTGTCGAGGACCCTGCGGTACCCTTGCTTCAGCTGCCCTTGGTGAACACGCCAAGCCGTCACGTAGTGTTGTATTCAATATCCCAATGATAGCTGGGGCCTTGATCAAGGATGAATTTGCTGAGAGGGGGTTTATTACTACTCTAATTTCGCAGAGTGTGTTGCTAGTTGTGTTGAGCCAAATAGCTGGACACTGGTTGCGGATATCAAGTTTCACGCCTCGAGTACTGGAGCAAGACTGCGAATGTCTGGGCTCATGGCCGTTTGTACCACATAGAGAACAGGCAATGTCTCAACGACACTACGACTTCTTGGCAGAAAACATCGG
The DNA here is from genome assembly GCA_025328625.1 of Colletotrichum sp. SAR11_240. Classification (NCBI taxonomy): domain Eukaryota; kingdom Fungi; phylum Ascomycota; class Sordariomycetes; order Glomerellales; family Glomerellaceae; genus Colletotrichum; species Colletotrichum sp. SAR11_240. The sequence goes on from JAKMXA010000204.1 coordinate 101,196, forward strand.
CCGGCTTGTCTAACCTAGGTTGAGATATTGGAAATGTCGTTTGCGACGAAACGTGTTTGAAGTGACATCAGTCTTGATTTTGATAATCAAGTCCCATGCAGGCCTCAACTACAGCGGCGTAAAGGAACGAAAAGGAAGAAAGAAAAGAAACACAGCTGAGATCGATCCCAGTGAACCTAGGGCTTCATCTAGGGATGTTCATGTAGCATTTCCCGTAAAACAGGTAAGACCTCGAACAAGGTCCGAAGATCAAGCCATGATAGGATTCAAGCTTTCAATCTTAGGCCAGACGTAAGATCCATCAGTCAATGAAATTTCGGGCCAGTACATGCGGACTAGACTACGGTCAAACAAGGAATCACAATCGATGGGATGTGAAGTCTTACCAGTGAGAGATGCGTTGCTAGCAACAGGTAACCAATTTCCAGTCCAATTGGCGGGGGGTGGAATGTCAGCACTCTGCAAGAGAACTTGAAATGTATCATCTTGGCCGCCAGCCGCAGTCGGCCCATATACCTGACCACCTTCAAGGTACTGCAAAGTCGAGGTCTTGGATCCGATGCTGTACCGACTGATGCCATTCGGTACAAGTCTGAGCAACGCATCGTAAGAGCCAATGTTCCAAAAGCCCGGACTCGTCACGCCTGGCTTTCCAAAGAAGGTGATAATCATGGACTGAGTGGAGAAATCAATGGTTCCGCTAAGCATCGGGTGATTAGGCAGGAGTGCAAGCTTCTGGGTCTGGAGATACCCAATGCCAGAGGCAGCCTGTGCAGCATAATGTGTTCCGTAATTGCCTTGGTAGGAGGGAATGGGTACCGTCCAGTTATTACCCAGCTGTATGATGTGCGCTGGGTCGGCCAAGTCCACTTCGATGGAGTAGCGTGCGATGGACGCAGCGTTTAAAATATTGACGTCTGGGTTGGCAGTATAAGTTCCGTTTCCAATGCCTGCTTGTGCGAGAATGGTGTTCACACGTTCTCGGTCTAAGACAGTCTGGGGAGGGTTGTAAGGCAACAAGCTGGCGGCAAACTGAAGCACACTCTGGGGATTGGTGATGTTAGGTGTGATGAGTTTTGCAAAAGACGGCACAGTGGTCTCCGCCGAGAGATGAGTCGTCCCGACCGTGGAGGCATCTTGAAGTGAATGGAGCCGGTCTAATTCTTCCGTCGTGTTGGAATTGATGCCAATGCGGATAGCGACAGAGGCGTATGCGGTCGAAATATTGATCAGGTTACCATTCGCAAGGCCTACTTCACTTATGGCGTCGCGCTTGAGACGATAAGTTCCGGCGGTGTTTCCATTTACATTGCTTATTTCTGCGATTGCGTTTCCATAGCTGAAATGAACCCGTTAGTAGCCACCCGATTCAGGAAACCAAACCTTCCCAGCAGACTTACAAGTCCCAGATGAGATAGCTCCAGTAACGGTCATCAAATTCGGGTACTCCCAGAAGGACGTCTGCTTCAGATAGATCGAGCACTCCAAACGAGTAAAGAACATCGATATTGACTGCCACGATAGAGTTCGTCTCAGGGGTTGGAAACTCTCGCGTGTGCAAGTACTGATTAGCTGGTGATGATTGCGAAAGGATCCCGAGAATGGCAGTCTGGGAAACCGGGGCGGCAGTGAACTTATTGATGCGTTAGCTAAGCCCACATGTTACAGGCGTGTCGTGACTTACGATCAAAGACCAGGCAGTTGCCTCCAGAGTTCCGTCCACAGCATCATCAACGTTGATGATAGTTGCAGATGAGTCGGGCTCCAGATCCGCGGTGGCGTTGAGGTCGATTCGTACAATGGGATTTTCATCCGGAATCTTGACTTGGGCACGCGCAGTAGCGGCGTATAGCAGAATAATAGCGACTGAGTGCAACATATGGAATGACTAGATTGATGGAACGAGTGGTATGACTTGCAAAACGAATGGCGTATGAAACAGCAACTGCATTATCATCAGGAAACACTCCAAGTTAAATAGCAATTGAGAACTTGCCTGCATCAGATAACCGAAGTTTGACATCAGTCTACAAGCTCTCATCTGGATGCCATTCGGAGAATTCCGCTTGTTGACAATGGGAGTTGTGTAGAGGTCAACGTATTCGTTATCGTCTAGACACCTGATTGGCCAAACGATACGAGCGCTTGGTAAACAGACGAGTTGACATGAGTTTTAGCTCCGTAGTGCAGCTTGGACCACTAGGCAGCTGGACATGGGCTATCCGGTGCAAGGATCACGAGGCCCCAGATACAATGACAAGAGGAACTTCCAAGGCCCTTGATGTGGCTAGTCCTGATTAACAGTAGGGCTCAATTGACACATCACAGCCCCATCATACCCATCAGTGTATGTGGGAGGCTGAGCAACTCTAACTGTCTTGGATGCACAGCCCCACCTACAGGACGGGGCGTTGAATTTGCTGCGGCTCGGCTCCCAGGTATGTTTTTGATTGATTCTTAAAACTGCCCTTGCTATTCAAATAAAAATTGAGCATGGAGCTTCAGAGTATCCTGATGTTACGCATATCTCTGTTCAAAGCGAGGTTGCTCTGACTGGCAAGCTCGCCTGGAAAATCATTCGGACCGCGTATATAGCTTTAGCAACACAGAGATATGCGGACTGATTACGGAATGCTAGCTTGTTCTCGCAAACACTTGGCTGCGCTAGAACATTGGTTTCGAAGCCTCAACAACGGGGTCTGTGTCTCTGGTCGCCGGAACCGCACCACAATGGCGAAGCGTACTAGGTAACTAAACAGCCATCCACAGGAAAGGGCGAACCATCTTCCTCCACTCCAGGGGTACACATCAGCAAGAGTAAACTTCATCTATGATTATTTCCCATACACTAGATTCAATGGATCGAACCAAGTGAGAACCCGGCCGTAGGCTGTGCCTAGACGACCCCTGTTGGTATTCTGAGTGGAAATGTCGGCCTTGCATCAGCCCATCTTGGCGGTGCTTGCGTGGATTAAGAATTGGCGGAGAATTCCCTAAACCCCGTCGGGAGTCAGAAATTGACTCGAGTCTTTTGTCGATGGATGATACATGGGGATAAAATCGATGTGTACCTAGTGTTTCGAATGAGAACGAGGGAGGAAATGCCAGTTGATGTGTTCATAAAGACGAAGAAACCCTTATGGCAACAGACACAAGAACCTTTTTGGGTGAACTTTCCCTGTATATGAGACCAAATTCCCACTCGATTTCTTGATTTCGTGAAAAGCTATTGGAACAACAGATCCAACTGCTTTGAGCCAGTTCGAGTTTGACCGCCCTGTGAGTTATACACTCATGTTGGGGCCAATACACGTGGAAAGCCAAACCCATGCATACTTATTAGCATTAGCTGCATAGGCGGTTTTGGGTTAGGGTTAGGGTTAGGGTTAGGGTTAGGGTTAGGGTTAGGGTTAGGGTTAGGGTTAGGGTTAGGGTTAGGGTTAGGGTTAGGTTATGAGAATAAGTAATCGTGATGAGATTGGAATGCGGGTGGGG
>JAKMXA010000205.1:0-104624 GCA_025328625.1 Colletotrichum sp. SAR11_240
CCCCTCCTCGCCCCCCCCCTCGTCGCCCTCCTCGTCGCCCTCCTCGTCGCCATCCTCGTCGCCCTCCTCGTCACCATCCTCGTCGCCATCCTCGTCGCCATCCTCGTCGCCATCCTCGTCGCCATCCTCGTCGCCATCCTCGTCGCCATCCTCGTCGCCATCCTCGTACACCGCCCATTCTGGCCAGCACGCAACCGTCCAATATGGCTTCATCTTCAGACATCAACCTTGATGATTGGTATGGATTCAATATTCCCCTCGCAGACTTCCAGCAGAGACTCGGTGCTGCAACAGCATTTGTGTCATTGCGAAAAGAAGTGGAGCGCAACAAATTAGTTCTCGAGGGTCTCACGTCAAGCCGATTCAACAAATACCACGCTAAAGATTTTCGGAATAAAGCCCGGATGCTTTGTTGCGAAGAAGGCCACGAGCTAAGGCCTCTTCTGAGTGCTGGCCCCGCCGACCATACAAAGCACCTAAACTTGCTCATACTGGCCTTGCTGACTACAAATCCAAAGCTATCCAAGAGTATCAAAACCCACAAACTATCTCCTGTGCTTGCTGAATTCTTGGTCAAGACGATTGGCGACTGCTCCATCCATAAGGAAACAAGGTCTTGTATAATCGAACTGCTTCGAAGCCTATGCAGTGAGCACAGTACTACATTCAGTCAGGAGATTCAAGGTAAGCTTTCAGTATCACCGGAGCGATCTCTGTTTGTGTAACATGTCTCGTAGGACTTCTCCCAACGTATGATTCATATCCGAGTAAAAAAAGAAGACTAGAATACGATGGTGAGGCTGACCGCTTGGTTCTGCGGCCGGAGTCCTTGATCCCTCCAGAGCTCAACTCTGGCGACTCGGCGCCGGATCTTACCCGAAAAAGTAAGAACAAGCTTTGTTATCACTTCCTTATTAAGTGCTGATCAGTCAGGGCCCCTCTTTCAATTCTCAGCAGCGCGAGGGGACAAGTTGATCAGAATCTGGCCAGCATTCTACCAAGCAGTGCGCACGGCTCGGCAATGGTGTTGGGAGAGACAGAAAGATGCCGCCCCGGACGCCCGCCCAAATACTGATGAAGAGAGGACGGATTGTGTCGTAGCCTTAATCCCCGACAATGATAACGAGGATATTTCGTTTGTCTTCCGAGTTGGTTACAAGGCAGGCTGGGAAATAGTGCAGTATTTGGAATTTGAGTCTACGAACATTCCTTCTTGACATTTAGTCATTTTTAAACCTCACTGTCGCATTGTATACCCGCACTTTATAGCCCTTAGAGACTTTCTGACCACCATCCCCGGTATCTTTTCCATGCCAAATGGACTTTGAGTCTGGGCCGTAGACCACGATCGCCACCCCGGTCGCGATGACAATGGTTTGGTCGCCAATGGTGAAGTCATGGTATCCATGAATGACTTCCTCTTCGCCTGAGAGAGCCTTATCGCCGGTGGGCATTACGACCGGGTCGGGTGTTCTGTTTGCCCAAACTGAGGGGGCAGATTTTCGTGGTACCAATAGCCCAGAGTGCGGGTGGGCAGAACAGCCTGTCGAAGGCATGTTAGCAAGGTTTAAAGTGCTAATATCATCTCAACTTACCGGGCAACTTCAATTGCCTTGACCTTCATTTCCTCGTGCCGATGCGAAGAACATTTCTTTATGTGGTAGATGTGCTGTGTAAAAAGGAAATCATTATTGAGCGGGGTGCGATGGTGCCTAAGCAACGTGTCGCATCCATCCTGCTTTCGGGCAGAAATGCACGTGACATTCGCCTCTGTCCGTCGCTACCAGTAACGACCGTTGGATGCTGAGTCAGTTCACTTTTTGGGCTACTGGCATCACGAAAGCTGGGCCTGGCTTTCGGCGGCACCACGTCTGGGAAGGCAGGCGCCCCACAAAAGCGTCTCCCTCGAGGTGGCAATTTTCAGGGCATAAACAAGAAGGCTGAAAACCAAGCCCATCGTTATCTACTGCGTGTGCAAATGCTTCGAACAAGACATCCACTTGTACCGTTAAGTCACGTGAACAGAAAAAGCCCCGGGATGTCCCGCCACTAATGTGAAGCGTGGCTGATGAGATGGCCCGAGCTTCAATGTGTTCACCTGCGCGACGGAACGCCCGTAAGGGGAAGATCGACTAGGATGGGCTTGCCGAAGCCAGCCCGGCTATATGTAGAGGGGCGGAGCGGCCATACGATGCCCCGAAAGGGCCGGGGACCCCGGCCCGTCTCGCAAGCTACAAGCACAGGGCGCGCCTGGCTACAAAGTGGTAAGACCCACCCCCAAGTAACGAAATCCCCCCATAACGAAATGCGCGTCAGAACGCGACTTTTGCATGCTACGTAACACGCCAAATCCCAGCTAGCCCTATTTTTTTTTCCTCCACCACGACCGAAATAAATTCTTTCAAAAATACCACGATACTTTTTATGCCCTCGTATACCCCCGACGACCTTGCCGCCGCAGTTGCAGCAGTGCGGGGCGGTCAGACCTTTGCGTACGCGTCGCGTCAGTGGAGTGTGCCATCTGCGACCATCTATCGCCGTTTGAACGGCGCCATGTCGAGGCGGGAGGCAAAAGAAGCCCAGCAACGCCTCACTACGCCGCAGGAGGCGTCTCTGACGGCGTGGGTACTCACGCAGGGCTTTCTCGGCTTCGCCCCTAGCCACCGACGCGTCAGAATCTTCGCCGAACGCATCCTCCGCGCCGGAGGCGACCTCCGACCTCTCGGGAGGAAGTGGATGGAAGGTTTTCTGGCCCGCAACCCTGCCGTTAAGACTCTCAAGGCGCGAAAGATCAATGCTCGGCGCAGGGACGTCAGTATCGACGATGTGAAGAAGTTCTTCGAGATCTTGGCCCTCCCGGCCGTGAAGGACATACCGATGAGCCTTCGATGGAATACGGACGAGACGGGTATCGCAGAGGGAGTTCAGAAGGACGATTTAGTACTGGGCTGTTCCGGAAAGCCTTCGATCTTCGTCCAGAGTTCTGACGAGCGCACCTGGACCTCCATAGTCGAGTGCGTCTCTGCAGATGGCAAGCATCTCAAGCCACTCATCATTTTTAAAGGGAAGACCGTCCAGCAGCAATGGCTCCCCGACGAACTCGTCGAATTCGATGGATGGTGCTTCACATCATCCCAGAACGGCTGGACATCGAATTCTATAGGCATCGAGTGGCTGGAGAAGGTATTCATCCCGTCAACTACAGAGGAGGCCAAGAGGCGCCGTTCCAAGCGTCTGCTCATCATGGACGGCCATGGAAGCCACGTATCCGACGATTTTATGTGGAAATGCTTCATCAATGATATTTACTTGGCTTGCCTACCAGCACATTCATGTCACTTCATGCAGCCGCTCGATGTGGCGGTGTTCTCGCCTCTGAAGAAGGCATACAGACGTCACCTCGAGGAACGGAACTACGCCCTCAACTCTGCACCGATCGGGAAGCAGAACTTCCTACGATGCTATTCACACGCAAGAGCGGATGCTATACGATGCCAGACGATACGTGCTGGCTTCAACGCAACGGGTATGTGTCCCGTGAACGTGGCCAAGCCGTTGATGAGTCGATTCTTCCATACACTGACCAAAACGGATGTTCCGCGTGCCCCAGCATGGCACGAGAAGCATACGAACGATGTACATACGCCTAACAGTAAAATCATCAAAACACCGAAGTCTTCTGCTGATTTGCGGCAGTTTGAATGGCTCTTTGGTGGCAGAACGAGGTCAGGATTCAAGGACGTTGACCCCACGATCCGCGCACTCTTCATCAGCAAGATCGGCACACGTCTAGACCTCAATAATATGGTCACATCGAGTGACCAGATGGTTATCGAGTCCCTCGAGGTCCAAATCGAAAAATACAAGCCAAAACTACGCGGCAAAGTCAAACCAAACGCGAACGAACGGTTCGTGATGGTCGAAGAGATTCGCATCAAGAAATGGGAGGCGCAGAATCGTCCAATCAAGTCAGAAGTAGTATCAATTGATAGCGAATTGTCAAATAATAGCGACAGTGTACTATGGTGTTATGGGTAAGTAAAACCTCCCGGGCTGGTAGCGTGGGGACTGGCGGCCCACAGGAAGCTCTGGAATAACTGCTGAATGGCCGCTCTTTCGCCTGCAATCGATGTACCGCGCCTGGTCGGCTTGAGCCACAGATACCTGGCAGGGGTATTTTACTTCGGCCTGCAACCGCAGTAAAATCATGTATTGTCGTTGCGAAATCGCAGAGATATTCACCAATACGTTAAAATGTAATCATTGGGTTGGAGGGTCAGAATGCATCTAATTTCGTCATTTCGTTGTGGGGGGATTTCGTTACTTGGGGTGGGTCTTATGGCCGATCCCTCACATAAAGGCGGAATTTGGGCCGGGTTTCGGGCCTCGGGCCCGGCCCCGGCCGACTACCGTCTCGCATGATCTTCTTTGACACCCCGCGTCGCAGGAATTCCCGTTGTGGTTGACGCAGAACACTAAGAGCCTTAGTGCCACCGAAATGCTGCGACCTTCTTCTGATGGAACCCAGCTCGGCGCTATACCACCGTCGGTAGCTGGAAAAAGCAATTATTCTTGAAGGATGGCTTTGAAAAAACTCCTCGAAAAGCCGGATGCTTGTCGGCCGGAGCCTCTGGACAGTTGACTTTTGGTCGATTTTGTGACGATGGCCTTGATATCGGACAAAGTAGCAACTGCCTGTCGGCCCTCGAGGCGTCGTGGCTCGACGGACCTGTACCGCTTTCTCCCCATGTACTGCAGCAGCTCGATGCTCACACAGCGCCGTCTCTGTGCGGCAGTGTATTATTTACCCTCTCCGCCGGCCTCTATTCAACGTTTGCGAGATGGTAGACAACGGCACACCTCTCCAAAGCCTTTGCCCGGCCTCGGAACCAGCCGATTATGGCGGTGTCACGCACTTCGCATACCAGCAGCGCCCCGGCCTTTACCACGACCAATGCCACGACCCCTTCGCGGGTGAGTCAGAAAGCGAAAAGATCAATCACAACAAGCCTGCAGATGGCGCGAAGAAGACCAAATTCATTATGGCTGTTGACAAGCTAATGAAGGCTATCCCGAAGCGGACCGACTCCGACCGAGCTGCGGATTTGACGCCTTCTGTGACGCCCGAGTCTCAAGGCGAATCGAACGTAATCGAGACTGTCTTGTTCTCGGCAGAGTGGACCGCAAAGCCACAGAAGCCGCGAAGCCACAGAAGCCGCGAAGCCAAGAAAGCGCGTGTGCGGTGTCGACGGCTGTGGCAAGTCCTTCTCCCAGACAACTCACCTCGACACTCACAAACGCAATCAGAGAGGCGAGAGGCCACATGCGAGTACTCACCGTCCGTTTCCAGCCAGCCCCAGCTAACGGCGCAGGCACGCAATCGGCCGCGGTGCGGACGAACCTTCTCGCAGCCTGGCAATCTTAAGGTAAGTAGCCCGAAACGGACCATGTCCATATCGCTGACCACCAGACGCAAGTGCGACGACACACCGGCGAGAAGCCGTTCCGATGCGAGCAGTGCAGCAAGGTGTTCGCCCAACGAGGGTATCTTAAGACACACGTGGCCACCCATACCATCGCGAAGCCGTTTGTCTGCAAGTTAGACCAGTGTAACAAGACGTTCACGCGGAGGGGAAATTTGAAGGTAGGGTACGCTGATCACGGCCCCTGGATGCCTCTAACATTTGGCAGAACCACCAGAACAAATGCCACGAGAACACGCTGATGGAGTTGACAGACTGGGTTGTATCTTTGTCAGATACTGATGGCCTCTCTGACGACGACCACGAGATGTACTGGTACTTTGCTAGTCTCTACAAAAACAGCAATAAGGGTATCAAGGGCCGTGGGAAGGGTCGGAGGGTTGCCAATGTCTCCGGCAAAGACGACAAGGTCCGCAAATTTCGGTCAGCACGTTGTCCACCGACGAGGCGCATGATCACATCGACTTGGTATCAGCCATGTGAGGTGCCTGCCGCCTGGTCAACCGACTTTCCAAGCCCCGTGTATGATGGTCTGCATCAGACACCCCAGTTACACAACGAAGCACAGGGTTACTTGAGGGTTCACTGCTATCATAGCATCCGCCTCACGTAATAAGTTTGGCTTTCACCGCAAGCCCTGGAGATTAGATTTGAAATGCAACAAAAAATGCCCTACGAGAAATTCCAGCCTGGCCCAGAGTTAATCTGCTCACGCGTGGCTCGCCCAGCTTCAGCACTAGCGTGTGGTGACCTTAGTGGTTGTGTCGCCTAGCTGCCGCGGGGCCGACCCTTGTTTTCCTTTTTGTCAACCCTACGCACCTGCTCACGAACCGCGGTGTTGCAGGACATCGCACCTCAACGCAGCCCGATGCCACGCTTGTTCAGACATGAATTATGAGGCGGTGGGCGAAAACAAACGGAACCAACCTGAGCGTCTATTAGGCTGGCATACTGGGCCATGATTACAGCTTACATACCCCTGTTGCTTCTGGGCTCCACAGATTGCATGTAAGCTGTTATGCTGCGGATTGCTCTGTTGTTTGTTGCATCACTCCTCGGTGCCGCATCCCTGCACTCAGCCCAAGATCAGTCATCAACAGAGTATTGCCCTGGTACATTCGTGTGTTGTTTGCAGCTGCGGCCGGGCTGGTGTGCCTTGCCAGACCCGCCCCGCAGGTTGCCTTTCGCTCGGTCAATGTGCATCCCAGACGGAAGATGCTGGACTTTGACACCGATAGTTTACTCACTCACAACGCCTCAAGAACCGGCGAATCTCGTATTTGGGAATTTGTGTTTTATTTTCAGCTTCAGCGTCGCCGTACTCAATTCCATACTTGTGATGAGAAGAGTGCACATCGCTGCAAAGGTTTTGATGCCAAAGACTCGAGAGTCGTTTTGTATTTGACGTGGTATGCGAACCATCTCCAGAGGTACTCTGCATCTCACAAGGCAGCCGCTAAAATGCTTCGCCATCTCGCTGGGTCTGCTGTTCGCCCGTCACGGAACATAAAGAGCTGGCTTTTCTCGACGAGCCTGTTTGACTTTGAAAGCTACTCTTTGACTTAATAACTTTTGCATTCTCAAGCGTGGCACGATTTTTGATGTTTTGCCGATTCCCAACACTCTTCCCCTCAAAACAACACTGACTTTCTTTCAACTCAAACAACAAACTTGCAGCTGGGTATTTGTACGAATGTCATTCAAGTTGATGCTTCAAGCATAACTCCTGGGCCCGCCATGTCCGACACTACGTTAGTAAGACCGGAAGAGAACAAGATCAATTCAGGTGGTTTGAACGCAGCAGAGGAATCATTCTCACCGACCAATCCCGAGACTAGTGTTGCCAGCCCTGGGCCAGGCCAATCGACTAGCCTTGATGCCTCCAAGTGCGAATGTACAAAGAGAAGCTGCAAATGTACGAAGAACAGCTGCGAATGTACAGAGGAAAGCTGCGAGTGTACAGAAGAACTCTGCAAGCGAACTCGCGAATCTGCGAGCAAAGCCAGCCGGGGCGATGCTAAGAGAGAGTCGTCACTCCCGCCGAAACGAAGTCGAGCCCGGGCACCCGCGCAGACCGGCAACGCTAGCACATCTGACAATGAAGCCGCGCCGAAGACAGGGAAATTGTGGTCCCCTGAAGAGGAACCATTGAAACGAAAAAACAATACAGAGTCACCAAGACCCTCGACGTCTAGATCATTCGAGCCCCGCAGCCCTGAAGTTGATCAGACAGAGGTATTGATAAAGCAGCCGGAAACGCGCCCGATATCACAGGAACAGCTCGTCGCCGAGGTCAAAGGCATATACGCTGGTCTTGTGATGGTCGAGAGCAAATGCATCGAGGTCGACAATGCGCAGAGCTCCACGACGGGGCCGAGCCCGAAGCTGAACAACGAGCAGTGGCAGGCATTGATCGCGCTCCACCGAACGCTACTGCATGAGCATCACGACTTCTTCCTGGCATCGCAGCACCCGTCAGCCAGCCCCGCGTTGAGGCGGCTGGCGAGCAAGTACGCGATGCCGGCGCGCTTGTGGCGACACGGCATCCACTCGTTCCTCGAGCTTCTGCGGCACCGTCTGCCCGCGTCTCTCGAGCACATGCTCACCTTCATCTACCTGGCTTACTCGATGATGGCGTTGCTGTATGAGACGGTGCCGACGTTTGAGGATACTTGGATCGAGTGCTTGGGCGATCTTGGGAGATATCGGTACGTTGTGCTGCAAGATATTTAAGCAAAAGCTGACCATTGCAGGATGGCCATCGAAGACGACGACTTGAAGGACCGCGAGATTTGGACGTCCGTCAGCAGACACTGGTATTCGAAAGCAAGCGACAAGGCACCCACGACGGGACGACTGTACCACCATCTCGCCATCCTCGCGCGGCCTAATGCGCTCCAGCAGCTCTTCTACTACTCGAAGAGTCTGTGTGTCCCGATCCCCTTTCTTTCGGCCCGCGAGAGCATCATGACTCTGTTTGAGCCTCACCTCAACGGGTCGCCCACACGCCTCCAGGAGATCGATGCCGCCTTTGTCCGAGCTCACGCGATCCTGTTCTCTGGGCGCAACCAAGAGCAACTCGCACCCTCCGTGGACGAGTTCCTCGGGAGTCTGGACAACCACATTGGCCGTACCACGCGACGATGGATGGAGAGCGGCTACCACATTGGCGTCGCGCTTGGCTGCGCTCTCCTCGAGTACGGCAGCGAATCTAACGTAATTATGCGAACAATCAAGTCAGGAGCGCGCGCCGACGAACCAGATACGCCCAAAGTTGAAGCCGCCGCTCCATCCCGGAAGTTCCTCGATGCTCTCGACTTCGCCTGCCGCACGCACGATGTCGTCTTTCGCCGCTTCGGTGACCCCAACGTCATCCCGTACCTTCACGTCACCCTATCCTTCCTTGTCCATCTTTCAAAATTCCCCGTCGCCATGGCTCATATCGAATCCAAGATCCCCTGGAAGCTCATCTCGCTCATGCTCAACACGCTGGTAGGCAGCTGCTCACGTTTTGACAAGATCGAGGGTGAGGCCTTTCCCCGAAACGAGAAAGAAAGCCCACGTCCACTACCCGACGACTTCGCCCAGCGTGGCCTTCTCTGGGTTGAGAAGTACTACCCCGCCGACTGGTTCACCGCCGCGAAGATCGACGACGAGGAGAAGTATTTTGAGGTGGCGTCCATGATGGAAGAGAGGCAGGACCGGTGTCTGTGGCTGGGACATCGCATAGCATCATCAAGCGCGTGGCTGACGTACGACAAGAACCTGAGGCAGTTCAGTGTCACACAGCGGTATAATGTTGAGATTGCCAACTTGCCGACAGGTTCGGACACAGGCAATGATCCACCAATGCAGCCCGATGGAAGGGGGGCAAGAAACGGCGCCGATGTGGAGATGCGGGATGCGTAGGTGCTTTGTCAGCTTGAGTTGGAGGGATGTGGCTGCATGTTGTAGATTCACCAGAGAGCGGCACGGGTCAGCGGAGTTAGGCATCTATTTTGGCATAATACACTGGTCTCGCAGCCATGAGAAAGATTCGTAGTGCAAGGAGCCTCCAGTGCCTGCTCGTTCAGTGATGGCCGGCCAAAAGCTTCCGCCCATTCGCAGGATGGCCATGGCGGGCGTCCACGACCCTGAGTCCAGGCATCCACAGGCCAGTCGCCGCCACATGGCACAATGATTGGCCGTGTGCCTTGGATCGTCTGCGGTCCATTTGCTGCGTTCTCATGTTGTCATGAGACGAAAATGGCTTTCTTCTCGAGACACGACGTCCCTACGTGGGTGGGTGACAAACGCTGTTGGCGTCCATGCGGAGCCGTGGAGCCAGATCCAACCACGACGGCAGGGGCGTGTCCGACGAGAGAGACGCCAACCAGGGCAGGCACTCGCCGATGCACGCAGGCACCAACAGGCCGTTGTGGGTGGCCGAATTGGCCGCGGCCGCTGGCGCGGGTGGTGTGGGAGGGCTGGGCGTGTCGCTTGGATGCTGCATGGCCTCCCCGCTGCAACGAGAGGGTGTGGGTCGCAGCAGAAATTGGACGGCCCAGCTGCTGCGTCCCAACAGAGATGCGAGGACGATGGGCTGCAGAGGGTACCTCTGGGTACGCGACTGGCCCGCGCGCGGCGGTGGAGACGACGACCGGGGCTCGATCTGCTGCGGGCTGCGACGGACGCCCCACCTCTGGGGATCGCCCGGGCTCTGCAGCTTCGTCCACGACGCGCGCAGCGGCCGGCTAGGTGCGGTCTTCCTGATGCTGGTGATGTGTCGGGAAAAAGCAATGATGCGGTGTCGAGGATGACGGCGCGACGGCGCGCTGCCAGACTTGTCGGCCGACTCTGACGTTCAGACACCAGCGATGGGTGCATGGCGGCTTGGACTTCCGCCCAGCTGGGCAGGCCGCCGCGCGACTCGTCGACGCAACATCCAGAGATTGGAGCTCCGGCGACCGTTGGAGCACGGTAAGCAGACGCCAGTGATGGGTTCCTTCAGCCTTAATGGCTCCGGAACTTGTTGCTCGTGGTCGGAGCGGTCGAAGTTGGCGTCTTTGCCGCAGACTAATTCCCCGGTTGATTCTGGTGACACTGTCCAGCAGAACTCCCTTCATCACGGCACCCGACGCCCACAGAAGTCGCACGACGGTGATCTCTATCTCTTCAGCAGCCCACTGTCTGGCTGATGGATTGCATCAGGATCATCCGAATCAACGGGACTATCTCTCGGGCCGAAACTGAGCGCATCAAGAGAACCCCATGCATGAGGCGCATCTTACAGCCTGATGGCACCATTCCGAGTCCAGATGAAATCGGCAGCCCGCTTCCAGAAGCACAATCAATCACAATGTGGCAATCGTACTTTGTGTACAGCCCGGTCGGAAAAAGAGACTGATGAATCGCAAGTGAGACCTATCATTGCTACTTGATCGCGGTTGTTGGCCTCCACTGCCACCTTCCTCAGCAGCCCCGACGCAGTTTCGCACGCAGGCGTCCAGAGGAAGTAGAGATGATCATTCGTCATACTCCATCGTCCAGACACAGCTGTATCGACCTCATCTTCGCGCCAGGTCTCGAGCCCATGAGCCGCGACAGACCGACAGGAGGCTCCCAGCCCCCGTTGCCGAATCCTCTGCAAATGTCATGTACCCTGACAGGTGTGCCACGCGTCGGACACAACTCTCCCCCGCGGGCATATTGGTGAACGCACCGATTGTCATCCGAACCGCCGTTTCCAGCACGGGCATCACGCTCCAAAGTTGTTGACGATAGGTCGGCGCTGGAGACGGCCCGCTGGGTCCCGCCGGTGTCTCCGCACCGTCTGCCGCTGCCTCCAGATCTGCCGGCCCGGCTGCTCTCTTCACCGGCCGCGTATCCGGCGACTCCATCCTGCCCGAAGAATACGCCAACAGCTCTTCAGGGGTGATCCCCGCGGTAACGCGCTTCCATTCATCGGCAAGGATATCAAAATCCGAGGGAGGCGCCGCTTCCCGAATCTTGCTCGCATTCACCTGGGCTTGCAAGTACTTCAGGATTGTTCCGTGAATCGAGTTCAACTGATGACCCAGACGAGTCGCCACGGTGTTCTCAGACTGATTGCTGAGGTGCAGGAGCACATCATACAGGAGCGACTGGATAAACTTGCATGCGTGCCGTCGCAGGATGAATTGGGCGCTCACTCGGAGGTACCAGACATGTGATAAGAATTTTGCTTCTTCATCGTTTCCTTTGCTGTTATCGTCAGCTTCTGGATCTTTCGTAGTCATCGAGACACTCACAAAGCTTGCTGTCTGTCCCTCGTCGCTCCCACATACTCACGGCAGAGGTCGCGAAAGGCCCATGTCCACGTGTTCCAGATGATCAACGTGAGTGGTACGGCAAGGATTGCATACCATGGATCGGAGAGTGTTAAAGCAATTCCAATCACGATCTCGGGGCCTTTGATGCACCATACGCCCGCAATCGTTCCCAAGCAAGAAGCTTTGTTTATGTAGCCGCGATCTTTCGGTTTGGAGGAGCCGTCTAACAGTATCGTCGCGAGGCTTTCCAGAGACAGGCCGAGGATGTCCATTGAGAACTCCTGAAGTTGCTCTACATGGCCGAGCAGCCCTGGCTTCAACCTGACAATCTCTGTCGGGAGGTCATAGGTGACCCAAGAGGAGAAAAGAATGGGAAACAGATCGAGCGCCCACAGGGCAGCACAAATGAGGACGAAGCCTACGACCGTCCAAGGAACGAGGAGGCCCCCCTGTTGCATGTAGGACACCATTTTGCCGCAGTGATCTCACATCGATCGAGACCGATCTCTTGAGGGCGCCCTCGCGCGGTATTAATGGACGCGCTGGGCGAGAGCCGTTCTGTCTTATCCGCATCCTCTGGTGTTCCACTGGCTGGACCTCATGCATCGCTTACGCTGGCTGCATGAGACTTGCAGCGGCCAGACTTCGCAAGCTGTTCGAGTTCCTTGGACCACTGCAGACGTCGATCGACAAGACCTGCCATAGGGCGCTCGCTGGTGGCTTGCAGTACCTGAGCTCCAATAAGGTATTGCATGAATGTACCTGCACGCAACCGACTCGGGAATGTCACCTCAATGTTGCCGTTACCGCGTAGAAGACGGTGGCCGTCGGTCAACCGCGCGGTCTCTCTAGTCAGCTTCCCGTGGTATTGGCGAGGATGGACATGGCCATGTACGCCTCTGGTTTTTGAGGGGTTGGGACTGCCTTATCGAGTGATCAAGAGCAATAAAGTGACGGATGAATGAGACACCTCGACGCAAAATCAAAGCATCACGGGGATTGTAGCTACAGACATGAGCACGAGTACTTTGAGTTGGCAGACAGAGGCATTGGCACAAGAGGTGCGGTCCTATGCTGGACATGCTCATGTAGACGCCGGCATGTGTCTTCAATGAAAGACGTGCTATCCTGACAAGACTCGGATGTCATTCTCAAGACGTCCGTCGTTGCTGCCGTAGGTCTCAGAACCCCTGAACGGCCAGACATGAATTCGCCGGAGACCTATCGACGGATGTCCAAGTCTATCGCACCCCGATCCCGAATCAAGGCAAGGTTCATGACTTGTGAGGCTTCCGCTAGTTCCATGTCGCATCCTTCCCTTTCCAGAACGTTGCTTCAGGACGCCCCTGTTCGTTCAATAGCAGCGGTCCCAGCGGCATTGGATCGCCGCGCCTACTTCACATGGGGCTCCACCGAGCTGTCATATAACTCTCCATTGCCCCGGCAGAGACATGACCAGAAGGACATGACACAACGGCCATCACGCGAAGATGAGTAACGCCACAAGCAGCCCGAACGACCTCAACATCGTCGCAATCATCGATAACCATCGATGGAAGCTACTATACATATTCATCACCGGTTGCACACTAAGTGTTTGTGTGTTCGGCCGCAGCCTGTACGAGCAGCACAAAAGGAAGGCACTGAGCTGGGACAGTGGTGAGTAACATTGGGAGGTTGAAGCAGGCCGGACTGACATCTCTCGAAGCGGTCATAGGGCTGTCGCTGGTGAGCGCGTCTCTGGATCGAAACACTCGCTAGGAAATATCTGCTGACGACAGAAGATCTTCGCCATCGTGATGCAGGTGTTGGCCATCACACCAGTGAGGGCAGAGATTCAGGTACGTCTTGTGACAGCATCAGCTCTCTCATGTCTAAGATTTCGTAGCTCAAAATGGCCACGGCGTTGTTCGTATTGTCCAAGTCACTCTCCTCGACATACGTTGTGTTGCTGCTGCGCCGGATCGGGAATCAAGTAGTGCGGCCTATCCTGACACATTTCACGATTGTGGTGGTAGCTGTCGCCATCACCGCGAACGCTCTTGGAGTCGCAGCACCTCTAGCCGGTTGTGTTATCTCGGAGACTGCTTCTGAGGCGATTTGCCATCCGATGGAACCGGTCTTCCTTGCAGCTATTGCATTCGACATCTTCAAGGGCATTTGGCGTTTTGCGTTGTCAGCTTACAGAGTCCATCAATTAACACGCAGCAGCCTTGCTCAGAGAGTATTGCTCCTGGCCTACTTGTTTCTCGGCCTCACGTACGTCCCGAAGGAGTTTGACGGCTTACCAGATGCTAAAAGGTTTCCCAGATCCACGGGCGTTCGTGTTTATGTGTTGGTGCAAATCGCGAGTTCTGACAATGACCTGGCGCGCGATGTTGCCACCGGCATCACATGGTCGTGAGTTGGCTGGAATCATCATACGAGAAAGACGAGCTGACTCTTCGCAGGTTCTTGGAGGTCAATTTGAATGTGATCGGTGCTTGCCTTCCTATGGCGAGATCAAGCCCAGAACGCGTTGTCCCCCAAACGCCCGACGTACCACTCCAAGCCGTTCAACCTCACACGCCCTCAACGCCACATTCGAGCCAAAATCACGCGTGTAATAATCGGGACTGGCTTGATACTCAGATCTGCGAACTGGGTTATGGAGGTGTCTTGAGTGATGTCGGGAACGGTTTGCTGAAGCAGACGTACGCGCATTCGATCAGCGTCGCATCGTCAAGCCTCATTAGCGAAGCAATGAGCTGGAGGGATTATGACGACACCGAGGCATTACGTGGCGGGCCGCACAAGCCGCAGTTTTGATGCGGGCGGCGAGGCAGCACGGCGGAAAACGCAGCAGCGGCGTACGAACGGTGTCAAGTGAGCCACGGCCGAGGAACGACATAGTCCCGACTGGCTTGTAGATTATCAGCCGCTGACTTGACAAACCGGCCCGTCGGCCCGTGCTGTGGGGAGATTGAGGCATGATTTGGGGCAAGATACTGAAATTGCGATGGTTTCGTATCGCCGGCCATTGAGTGAGCACCGGCAGGCGAGATGACGAAGGAGACGTTGTTGCCACGACTTTTGTAAGCAGAAAGAGAGCATCTTTTCGTTATTAACGCACTAACGCACGCAAAACCATGTTCTCAAGGAACGGTTGGGCAACTATGGAGCTTTAAGAAATGTCGGACAGGCGTGTCGTCCGAACAAACCCGCGAACCTCACTTGTGGACTGGCCATGCCACCAGGGGACTGAAAGTGTTTTTTTCAAGTCATGTAAAGCGAAATGGAAGGGAAGAAGACTCTACCCAAGAAGCTCCTGCCAGTATCCCGCGTACACCCTATTCAAAGCCAAAAGCGTCGCGTGATTGCCCCTCTCCACGATCTTTCCTCTCTCGCCAAGCACAAGAATGATGTCTGATTGTATAATAGATGAAAGTCGGTGTCTGAAAGAGTTAGAGCACCGCTGTTTCAAAGTGAATGGTTACTTACGCTGCGATGATCACTGTGCTGCCCTTGAAAGCCCCTGTTAACTCCCGCTTGATAGAGCCTTCATTTTGCGCATCCAGAGCGCTGGTCCCTTCATCTATGAGGAGGATGCTTGGACCTTTCAGAAACAGTCGAGCGATCGCTATGCGCTGGAGTTCACCCATTGAGGATTCACTAGGAAGTTGAGGATGTGATACTCGCAAGGTGGATAGACCGAGGGGAGCTTACCTTCCCATATCACCACACGAGGAGTCGTAGGCTTCTTTCCGTTCCATTATCACATCATGAATGCACGCCTTCTTGCAAGCATCTTGGACCTCTTCTTTAGAGGCCTCCCGTTTACCGTACCGTACATTTTCGATAACTGTGGAATTGAAGATGTGATACTTTTGCTCGACAATGCCCACATGGCGTGAGAGTCTGGCCAGATAGTCAGTGCTTTCCTCAAGCCGCACGAAGCAAGAACGTACGATTCGTGGTCGACTTCAGTGACACTCTGACCGTCGATCAAAACCTTGCCCTTGGTGGGTTTAGTTTGGCCTGAAAGGAGGGCAAGCAATGTTGATTTACCAACGCCCGATGGTCCAACAATGGCGATCTTGGTTCCTGGAGCCACACTGAGGGTAAAGTCTTCAAGTACCACTCTGCTTCCAAAAGTGACTTCGACGTTGCAAAAGTCCACCTGACCCTTCCCAAATTGGAAAATCGGCTTCCTCACCTTTGGCTTCGAAGCCGTCTCCATAAGGCTGAAAGCTTCGGTAGCGTCTTGCAGCTTCTTTACCATGTCTTTGGAGCCCTCCAGTATGCAGGAAAGGGGTTTGAATAGTTGAATCCAGTACTCCTCATGCGCAACGAAATCTTCCCATCCCAGCTGCCCACGTTGGATCAGATTAAAAACGATGACTGCTCCGGTCAAGTATCCGAGTTCCAGAGTCGAATGACTCAATGCCTCCGAAATGTGAAACAGGACGTAGTATATCCAGCTTGTCTTGCGAAAGTTCTCCAGCCTCTTGTTGTTCTCCCGGATCAGAAATCCCGTCTGACCAAAGACGGCAGCAGTAACCCATCCTTGAATTGCGTCCTCGCGCTGCTGCCGCTGAAGCTGGACAAGGTTTATGAATTGTGCTTCCGCTCTGAACATGGCTGTCGTCGATCGCCGAAAAATGATTACGGAGACCGAAGAGCAAAACGCAGCAATGATCAGGAAGAAACACCCATACCTCATGGCTATCACAGGCAGAGCAACGAAAACCGCAAAGCAACCGTCTAAAACATTCTCCAAAAGCGTGTCGAACGTCTGATCAACATCTTGAGCCTTTTCGATGACCGCAGTGATCGCAGACCGGCTTTGTTTTCGATGATAGGAGAAACCGGCATCCATGACGGCAGTGAAGATTTTCTCATCAAGCTTCTGTTGGCGGTTGAAAAGAATCTTGAGCCAGTTCCATTGGTACAGGAATGATAGACCAATTCCAGGCGAAAGGAGCAACCTCAGAAAAACCCAAGGAATCACGCAGGCGAGCCTGTCCAAAGAAGACTCATTGGCAGCGTTTCTCATAAGGCGACCGACACACGAGGGAAGCCAGAGGGCGAGAGCATTTCGAAGCAGTCTGATAATGACGAGCTTGAAAAATCGTCTTCGCATGACTCTGTCATCATTTGGCCATATGAACTGCTTGAAGACCTTGAAATGACCGGTGAACATTCGCAGAACGGCCTCGTCATGAGTAGAAGCTTGTGATGAATCCAATCCAGTCCCTTTCACATCTTCGATGCCGAATCGGAGGTAGAAATACAACGCAAGTCTGGAGGCTGCCAGTGTGATTCGGAGAACGCTCCATAAGTCGCTGTTCATGCCCAACCTGAGCTGGACAGCAGTTTCCAGCAATGCATGACCAGCACCCAGGCTCCAACCTTTGTTGTAGAATCTCCAGGCAACTCTAGGGTCTTCTGGAATGCTGTCCAATTGTAATAGTGCTTCAATCGAGACGAAGGTGGCTCGATAAAGAGAGAACCATGAGGCAAGTGGTTGTGCCCAAAGCAACATTACATTGCCCCATGTCAGACCGAGTTGCACATAGAGAACCGGGAGGAAGCAGGTCGGTGGGCGGATACTATGCTCTGTACTCCAGACTGTTATGAAAGAGAGTACGGCAGCTGGCAATGACAGGAAGAAACGCACGCAGTCGCGAATGCTATCTGGCGTCATTTTGGTAAGGCTCAATTTCGGGCAACGTATGAGGTGCAATCTGGCAGACGAAGGGCTAAAGATTGATGAAAGCCTTGAATTCAGCAGTGGCACACGTAGGAAGCTCGGCTTGGAAGCCCAATTTCCGCTTTGGACTGCTTGTTTTGATCACGTAACAAGACACAGCATGGCCTGGGTAGCATTCAAGAAGCGGTCAGCATGGCCTGCCTTGAAATGGCAATCGCTCTTCTTCTTGCCATTGCTGACTGAGAGTGGAGCAGAGGGATGCGCAGAATCATCGGCTAGACAAGATCGACAGAGACCGGCCCATGTACGAGGTCTAATGACTACGCATGCGCGATTAAGAAGGCCGAACGGCTTTTTTGTTTTCGAAGCCTGATGCCTAGCGACATTCAGCCAGAGCCGTGTGCTGAGGTTGCCCAAGCTAGCGTCCTGCAGAGCGAGTTGGTCGCAGCGTCCTTGTCCTGAAGTCAGCCAAGGCATGACGAGCCTGCAAGGCGGCTGGAGTCGTGTACACACGACCCACCCCTTTCTCCCCCGCTTGCCCGCTTCTTCAAGCCCTCCCATGATCCTTGACCGCCCTATCCACAGCTGCTAACTGTCAGGGGGGCGTCTCGCAGCCCTCGCCTTGCGCCATCCCGGGTGAAGGACGTCCTGCGAAGAGACAGCTGCCGGACCCTAGGGATGCTACTCATGGTAGTAAGCGACCTCGGCACGGGAGCAAAGACGCACCCATCGCCATCGACTGAAGAAATTTGTGGGCAATGGCGAGGGAATCGCCGATGGGAGCAGAGACTGGTGGCGCTAAAAGGATTTGATTTGGGAAACATAGAGAATTGTACATAGTGAATGTTACAACCGTTTTAAGCTTCCTCTAGCATTGCTACCGCTCTGCATCCGGTCGAGGTGCGTAGGCACTAATACCGCGCATCTCTTGCCCCAAATCGGGTACTCGTATAGCTTCCCGACTAACTTGGATTCGACCCCGTGAGGTAGTTCAGCGCCATCTCGGCGGCGTCCTCCTTCGCGTTGTTCAAATTCTTCCCGTCATACCAGAACCGCGCGGATAGCATGCGTCCGTGGACGGTCACCCGGCTGGACCAGGCCGTGCGGCCCCCTGCGAGAGTCAGAACCACTCACGACGACCTTGTGGAGACGTACCTCGCCGGTCAGAGACGATCTGGAAGACGGGCGGAAGGATGTTGGCCTCTCGGCAGGCATCTAGAGGCTGTTCAGACTGCGCCATGGAGAAAAGGCGTTTCTCTTACCTTCGAGACGCTGCTGCCAAGTCCCCGCCTGGCTGTTGTAGGAGGACGCAGACATGGTGAAAGCGCAGAAACGTGTGACTGCCGGGTCGCAGCACGCTCATTCCGAACGGATCGCACATTACTTATACGGATGGCGCGCATGACGAGGATGCATTGCCCGCAGCACGTCGCGGGTCCACGGCGGATTGGCCTGTGCTCTCGGCGTGGTGACCCACATTTCGCGGTGAATGACGTCCTGGGGCCACCCTGGCACGGCGGAGCTCACCGGCCCCGCCCCGGTGTTCCGGCAGCCGGAGCAGTCCGCGGCCGGAGCCTGGTCCTGGCGTCTTCGTGGTGGGGTGCAGCGAGAGCCCGTTTTGGGACGCGTCCCACTTGCGCTGGCGCTGTGCGTTGGACGCAGATGGCGCGAGGGTCGGGGCGTGTGCATCGGCGAATGCGCCTGCTTCTGGGTGGCGGGCGCAGGCGTTCTCCTGCATTGACCCTTGCTGTACAGCGTTTTTGGTGGCAGGTACACACCATCGAGCCCCCTGCGCGGTCGGACGCCGCGGGACCAAGGATCTGAGAAGCCGTGCGCCGTGCCCCGGTCGAAGGGCTGCAAGCGAGATGGCGACCGTCGGACGGTCGATGCCTGCACGGCCGATAAGGTTAGCGCGGTCGCGTGGCGGCCAGTCGTCTGATGGCTGGACCCACCGGCAACGGCGAAGCCTGTTTCGACTACCGCGGACGTCGCTGGCAGAAGATCAGCGGCTGCATCTGTGAGTGCCGGCGCTGTTGTCCTTCTATGGAGACTTTGTCCGCGCTCAGCTTGCGTTCCGAGCGATATGAATTAACGACCGCAAGAAATTGGGATGTGCATCAGTGGGATCCCTGGACGAGTCTGGTGGAATATGACCCGGTTCGTCGTTTTAGATCAGCCACTCGTGAAGGCTTAGGATGCAGTCAGTCGTGGACTCAAATCTTTATCCTTGCTTGGCTGGCGCATCTCCTCTCCAGTTCACGTCGCGAATAGATGATTTGGCATGCAGCGGTGCCAGAGGGGGTTTGCATAAGTTTCGTGATGTCCCAAGTCAGCTCACAAAGCCTGTCAATGTAACAATCTGGTCTACAAGAAAGCATACATACATGCCTTCAAGTTCGGACGTCGCCCACCCCTATCATTGACCGTCCCTGACCAGAGCCATCCAGACATCAATACCCACACCAATCCTGCTTCTCCCCCTCGCCGACAATCCTCCTGTTTAGCCCACGATCCTCCACCAGCCTCTCGACACACCTCACACGCACCACGCCGCCATCCCGTCCCTCGTTCAGAATCGTCTCCAAAGACTCGCACCACGCAATCTTCTGCCGTTCGTCCCAGTCAAGCACGCATAGCTCGACCTCCAACTCCCTCAGCTTTCCCATCCTCCGGACCAACAATGTACAGCACCTACTACGCCGCACAGGGGGCAGTGGTTTCAATCAACTTAAGTCCAAGAAACGATACCCCAGCCTTGGCGACTGAGACCCACGGAGTAGATTCAAGCGCCGATGGTCACTTGGACCCGGAGAGAGACGCAACAAGTCCCTCCTTTACCGAAGACGCAAAGCAAAACTCTCACAATATCGAAAGAAGAAGGACGAGAGAGTGCTATGCGTGTCTGAGCTGCCGAAAGCGCAATATCCGTTGCAACCTAGCTAGGCAACATCCTTGCAGTAATTGCAAAGCTGATCATCTCCAGTGCACTTTGCAAGGGACCACTTTGTGAGTCCCTAATTACCCTTCCAGCGGTTGTTCACGAGCCTCAATGGGACGGCTTCGTGTAACCACCCGATCTGGCAATACTCACAGCGTGTGGGCTGATTCCTACTATTTTGCCGGAGCGGGCTGATGGTTGCAGTAGTTTTGCTTCCAGCCTCATCGAAAAAGCGCTTATTCTGGGTACTGGTGCTGATTAGACACACGACGCAGGAGCCAATATCAAAGAGCTCTGGAGCTTATCCGGGAAGCCCACAGATTGCTTCAGGGTGTCAGTTCCGCAGAGGAACAAAACATCTCTGGTCTCATGCCCATTTTGGGTGCCTTAGAAACTATCGCCTCGATCAGTAGGTCTTGTCACTTCAACTCCAAGCTCTCCTCGCCAATACAAGGCCAGCGCCACGGCTGTCTCATTCCTGAACACATCATCGAAGATGCTGACGTGAAGCACAGCATCCATCTCACAAATTGAACCTGGGCCAACTTCGCACCAGGCATTTGCCACCACGAGTCCCCTGCAGGACACCTGGGAAGGCCGCGAATCTGACGACTTGGTCCTAAAATTCCTGCCTACCAACTCAGCCTGTCAAACCGGAGTTACCCCACAAGTCAACCCTTTCTCAATGGATCCTGCCAAGACCATTTATGACGCGAGGCCTGGTCTGCAAGGGAAGGATGGGCGTCTTGATGAGACAAGCCTGTTGGAAAGCCCAATCGACAAGCCCCGTTCGCCACCTTCCACCTATGAGACAGAGTTTCCGAGACGGATTCCAGGCCGCATTAGCCCTCACACAACAACCGGGGCCAATCATGCTTTAGACGCAAAGAATATCCACGCTCGAGGCTCCAACCCTCCCACTATGCAGGAGTTCTGCGGGCTGGATGAACTTCTACTAAATGGTACATCCAAGGAACCTGCCGAAAAGCACGCTTCTATTCCTCCCTTGAGTTTCTCGAACTGTTCGAAAGCCAAGTTATCCAAAAACAACGGCTCAGTTCAGAAGACGACTGAGAAGCAGAGGGATACAGTCGCTGGTCAGGGGGAAGGCAGACGCCGTCGTTCTCGTGTTCCTACTATTCCAAACGTCCCACAGAACTGTTCTTTCGGTCCAATAGACTCGAAAAGCCATCGTTTTGTTTGCAGCCTTTGCCCGAAGAGATTTAAACGCAACTGCGATCGCAAGGCCCACCAACAGGCGCACAGCAACAAACGGCCATTTAGTTGCGGTCATTGCTCACAGGCATTCAAACGCAGAGAACATTGCATAAGACACCAGCGGATCCACGGAACTACTTCCCTAGATCGAACATATGTGATCGATGTTGGCCAGTCATCGCCATGCCCTCCATCTGACACGAACGACTTGGATCGCGTAGCGGAACCGAGTTTCGACGCCGTCGAACAAAGTATGAGATACTCTAAGTCCTTCATTGTAGACAGCAAAGCTCACTCACAGGCAGATGCACCGGAGACTACAAGCGACGGGATTCCAATGCCTCCTTTTAATTCTGGGCCTGACCTCTCCCGAGAGACCTGGAACCGATTCAACCCCCCTGTGATCAGCGGCCTCGGGTATCCATCCGATGTGGACGAGGATATTTCTGGAGAAGGCAGCAACGTTTCCATGTCTTTTTACATGCTCGATAGCTTCACCGAACCCTATGCCAGCCCGACCGTTTCCCACCACGACGGACCGCCTCTGCCCGTTGATCCACATCTATCCGTGGATTGAATACGGCTGCCACGCGGAGTAACCTACCGCATCATAGCACGTGGGGAGAGTAGCTGGCGGTTACCGACGCTCCAACCGTAGAAAATATCAACGAGTCCATCGCTAGAGTGCTCTGTTTCTGACATCAAGATATATCACAAAATGTGACACCTTTGGCATTCATCAAGAGACTTATAAGGAAGCGTTACAGGCCGGCAGTGCCCGGGTGGTCTTATCCCATCTAGAAATTGAGCCTGGAGACAAGTGAGCGAGATGCTTCTGGTACAAATCGCCCATCAGCCAGTCAGTGTTCACAGCATCGCATATGTGAGGCGTGATTGGGCATGTCGACCCCTTTGTCTTCCGATACTCCTCGCTGAAAGGAATATCACGGGACTGGTTTGCCACTTAAACGCCACGAAAGGCCAAAACATTTTAGAAGCGACATTCTCATTGCGCTTCACCACATGTGTCTAGCCTTGTACATGTGCGAAGGGGGAATGAAGGACCCGGAGTCTGTGAAAACGACTAGCCGCATTTTCAGTCCACGTTGCTTGGCATGACACGAAGGCAATAACTGCGCCGAAATGGAGTGTGGCCTCACGTTACGGTCTGGGCTTCACCGGTGACCGTTGGATAATTAAGCTGAGTCACCAGTGTGACTCCCTTGTGCTTTGATCCTGGCGAGTCCTGTTTGGAGCGCATCAGGTTAGTCTGACCGGACCATACCCTTCCAATCCGTGAAGGATTTCTAGGCGTCATGGTCGCAGTTCAATTTCATCCAGCCTTACCCTCATACCCTAGGGATACCGGACACCTGCTCGGCACACTTGGATGACCAGGGTTGGCGGATGCGGCCTGATTGACGAGGATTGCGATGAGCGCCAAGTAGTTGCGTCAGGCTGTCCATTAGCAAGATACAGGCGCAAGGGGGGTGGGCTCGGGAGGGGGAACGGCCAGGACTTTTATTTGAGCTTCTCAAGTTCAAATCTCTTCCTTTATCAGTCCCGCTCATCACACTGAGATCCTTGCATTCTCAATTACCAGGGCTTATCGGACGCCAAAGCAGCAGCCTTTATTTAGACTTTGCCCTCTACTTTCTTCGCCGCACGACGAGGCAACCCCGAAGCCCAGTCTCTCCACCAGGCCGAAGCCCACTCATCAATGTTTACTTGCTCAATCATTGAGAATTTTCGACATGTCCCTTTCGCATGAGTAACAATACCACCTCAACAGCTGATTGTGTTCCATAATACTCCACAATCGATGCTTCAAACTGCGAGGGAAGTTTACTGGCGGAGGAGTACACTTTCCGTCGCTAGTATGGTTTATCAGCGGCTGAACCGGCGAGTGCCGTCAACAGGCTGCTGTCGCTGCATGGGTTCTAAACCCCAAATTGCTGCGTCTCCCCTTCCGCTTGACCACTACCTCGGCTTCACGGGACGATATGTGGACACCAAAACAAGACGAATCGCACTTGTGAGAAGCAAGTTGTAGTCTTAATGAGAACGAGCTTTGCAAGGATTGCCAAGGGGATCCTCCGATGAGTGTCTCCTAGCCATGGCCAGAGCCTTTAAACGTATCGAAGCCATGCTCCATCTTCTTCCAGTTCATACGCTTCCTGTTCATAGGTCCATTGAATCACTGTGCACTGGTCATAGGCTTCAATGACGTGGTGATGACAAGGGAAGGGCGTCACTCAAATTGCAACGGCTCGATTAGAATGACGTTTAGCGTTGTATGCTATTATTCCTCTCTGCGTCAATCATGATCTGAATTTGCGTTACAACAGTTCTATCCCGTCTGGCATCGGAGACACTTCCCGCGTTCTTTCCAATCCCATATGTGGATAACACAAGGAGGGTTGTTGGGGCACGTTAAGGTCACGGAGCCCCTGGTGACTCTCGATGGGAGAAAACCTCCGAATCATGATACATAAACTAGCTGCCCGTCATTTTCGGACCTCTCTTGGCTGGGCCGTCCAATTTCTGCTGCGACCCATGCGCCCTCGTTACGGCAGAGCTACCTAAGCGGCAGCTTCCCCTTGACTTCCAGGGGAATCTCTCAGCCGCAATCTTTTTGAAGCTCAAGAACCCGCGTTGTGGTGTTGGATATGGTAACCGTCTCGATGTTAGCGTCTTGTTCTCTTAGAAGATTTTCTAACTCGGTCCCTTGACATGTAATTGTTGTTGACATACGATAGAAATCCATCCCTTGCCAGGGTGCATGTGGCCTGCCTCTTACCATGAGCTTCATTTCTCTTTTCTCCCGGTCAGTGGTAGCACTGCTGTCTCAAGGCCCGCGATTCTCTTGTCTAACATCCTCGGTACTTGGACTC
This sequence comes from Colletotrichum sp. SAR11_240, assembly GCA_025328625.1. Taxonomy (NCBI): domain Eukaryota; kingdom Fungi; phylum Ascomycota; class Sordariomycetes; order Glomerellales; family Glomerellaceae; genus Colletotrichum; species Colletotrichum sp. SAR11_240. Next base: position 24,516 of record JAKMXA010000205.1, read on the forward strand.
TGCTAGCATATACGTTATGATCGACGGAGGAAAAAAACGAAGAAATAACTGCCGTAGCAGGACCAAGATAATCAGAGACGCAGCTGATTGAAGTGTGTAGTGTGTATCTGAAGAGCTATGGAGGTGTGTGGTGAGGGAGTGCCTACTACGTAGGGATCCCTGCCCCGGATCCATCCCTGCTTACCCAGAGTCTGACAATATAAAAGTCAGTGAAGCCTCGTTCCTGCCCCCTTTTTTTTCTTCATAAAGCTCCTCACACGACGACCACACGGCACCTCTTTCTCCAGACCATCTTTTATAAGGTCGTCTCTTCACCCTTACAAATATCGCTCTCGTCTGATTTTATTCAGGAACAGTTCGCAAAGGAAAGTTCAAGCCTGCTCGGCGTCAGAGAACACCAGAAACTGCGCTTGTCCCGATCTGCGCGAAGAGGCTTCATAATCTAGCTACATAAGCTAGGGCGCCCGCGCGTAGCCAAAATGCGTGTGGCCGACCCCTTACGCAAAGACGGCCCAGCCAACTTCCGTCGTGCATTATGTGCGCCAAAAAAGCGGCGTCTTGACGAAAGCCCAGCCGAATCGACAAAATCGTCATTCACGGCACCGCCAGCAAAGAAGGCTCGCACACCCAGTCAAAAACTGAAATCCTCAGAACACAGACCACAACATCTCTCCATTGATGCTCTTCTTCAGCAGCCGCCTACGGCGCTTTCTCCTCACGATCGATACGACCATTCAGTTACATCTAAGCCTGCCCAATATCAAGTCGTCTCGCTTCTTCCTTCACCGGCCCCCTCACCGGCCCCAACTTCGCTCGCCACTTCTCCGGCTTTCCCACCGGCCCACCACCGACCGTCCATGTCTTCCCACATGCAGGGACATGTGTACTCTTCTTCTCCTCGACGCAGGCCCACCAGTTGTGATGAGGGCTCGCCAATGCCCATCGTGTTGGCTTGTACGCACGTCAATCACGATTCAGGCGAGCAAGCCAACACCGGTTTCGACACATCACATGGGGGGTATTCTAGCAGACACCCCAACAGGAGCTCAACAGCGAGCGCAGCAAGTAACGCCGGCACCGCATCATTTGATCGAAAGCCAGAGGAGAGGCCGAGTCAAGAGGTCACGGTCGACGCACAGTTGCAAAAGCTGCAGGATATGACCCCTGAACTGAGGGAGGAAGCGTTTGGTCAAATCGACGCCGTGAAACTCAAAGCCCTCTTCGACGCGAGTTCTTGGTGCAAAAGCCATATCAACAGATCCAGAAACGCAAGCGATATACTAATAGCAGACATCATCAAAGCCGACCAAGAACAGCCCTGTGAAAGTCCTCTCTTTGCCTGTTATTACTGCTTCGAAATGTACGAAAAGGACAAATTCAGCATGGATCAACCGGAACACGCCATAAGGAAGCCCAATGGTAGATACAAGCCGTTCAACCAAAAAGTTAAACCCGAATCGACAAGTATTGAACCCTTGCGGCGGTTCTGTATGCCTTGCGGCGTCCGTCTCCACCTTCACCGGCGCTTCCGGCGCTTTGTGTCACAGACCGGCTTGGTTTGGTGGGTCTGCCGCTGCTGGGAGCTGCGCCCCGCCCCCGTCGCCGACGACGGGGAACCCTGCCCAAAATGCAACTTGATTTGCCCGCTCAGGAACCCAGACGAAGAGGATGCTACATTTGAGTCGGACGAGTCGGATGAGTCAGACACTTGAGGGACGATGGAAACCTTACTCAGCGACGGCGATGCGTGAGGAGAGGGGCGGCCTTGAGCGCTGGGCTCCTGTCTACTCAGCTTTTCCTTCATATCTTGAATTTGATCGCTTCCGACAAAACTTGTTTGGGCTCTGTAGTTGAATCCGGGACAGGGTCAGATTTCTCGAATTCACGGAAGATGACGGGAGTCCGGCAGCGTCACACAGAGAAAATCAAATGCGCTAGGAGGCAAGTTGCCAGAAGACTGTAAAATATTGTGAGCTTCCAACGAGAGTCTAGTCTGCTTTGTCTGTATGTAGGATTCATGCATCATAGTACATTGCGCAAGCCTCTTTTATATGACTGCATCATGGAATATACTTCTAAGCACACCGAATGCATTCTAATATCTCTATTCACGTTGCATCGGCCTGGTCGACGACACCTTCCTGGCCCATCATCATTACCATCAGTCTCACACCCTCTTCGCCGTCGACACGACCTCCTAGTTGCCCAGCAGCCAAGCCTTCTAGAATGGACTACTTCACGACATCAAGATGGTCTTTGTCAAGTCTTGGTCCGTTGGTAGAGCCTCTGCGGCGGTCGTGGCTGCGTAAGTCGCCGACATCTATCGGAGAGCTTGTGCCCACTATACTTGCTAAGTTTCTAAGTTGGTTATCAATCTCTTCCATTTGGGTTCGTTGTCTGCCCGAAGTGTAATGTAGCTGCTTTGTACTGCTGATGTTTTGACACACAACCTACCCTACCCAGGGAAGCCGGCTGGAGGAATGCAACTGGTGGAACATTACACCCAACTAAGCGCCACTGTTGCATGGCGGACTGCACCGCCATCAAAGATGGTACGCGTGTGATTCCTTCAGTATTGATGCCTAGGAAGACTGAAACATGAAGTAAGCTGACCCTTAAAGGAGAATTCCTTCAAATGAGTGATGATACCCTGCAGCTGTTTCTTCCAGCACAGCTGCTTCACGTCTGCAACGAAAGTATTCAAGCCATATGTAGTCTATTCGTCAACCTTTGGGAGACATTGTAGCCACAATAATGAGCATTTAATGTTTATAATTTGACCAGGGCAGATATACAATATGACGCAAAGTTGTACTGGCTACTTAAAACTTGGGTTTCTTACTGCAGAATGCGGTTGTAGTCTCACGACGCTGATATCAGCAGATATCCCTCCCTCCCCCACGGTCGAAGACAGAATGGCATAAGGTGCACTCGGATCAGGGGAGGTTGTTCAGGCTGGGACCGGGGGCGAGACGGGGCAAAGTCGCGCCGTACATGAGTCCCGGACGGAAAAAGAGAACTCGTGCCAAGCTCTGTCGTATGCGCCGTTCTGCCTGGCTCTGGTCGAGAATCGCTTCTATACCTGGTCTTGTTCCAAAATTAGTGATCCTGCCCATTTAATTCACAGGCTGACATCCTTCTACCCTTGTACCGTGAAGCCCACATTGTCCTTCTACCCGTCGGTTCTCGACAGGGAGTCAGTTATCACCAGGATTCCCTGCAGCTCAAAGTCACTCCTGCCTCGAAATTGAATAGTAACCCTTTGTAGTCTCCAGAATCTCAGTTTTCATTCGTTTAGACAAGTCATAGCCCTTGCGGAAAGGCTGTTCCATCCGCGTTCTTGACTTCCACCCCTCCATTCCACGTCCAAGACGAACCTCTGAAGTTCAGTGCATCTCCCCCCATATCGAACGGCTTGATCTATCAGGGCCACGCAATCTTAAGATTTATCGTCCGGGCCAGGTTTATGACATCCGTCTACTGGAGCTGCCCGGTATGTACGTTGAAAATCACCACTTGTAGCGGGTGGACAAACCTGGTGCAGCCAAGTAGATTTTAATTGAATGTAGTTGAGCGTTATGCTATCTAGACGACGTAGACTCTACGTGTGGTCGCACATATCTCAGTCAAGTGTGACGTTTCACTCTTGGAAAAGAGCCAGGCATGCAGCATACTTGAAACAACTCGCAGACTTTTCATTCCAATGATTTCGAAGGTAACCTTCACGCAAAATCATACATGATCTGTTCCCCCAAAGACCACAACAAAGATGCTTCGCTGATAGATTCTCCTGAAGGGTCCGGAGATTCAAGAGCGAGTACAAACCTGCGTTTAATTCTGATGCTGTGAGACCTCTTCCGATTACCGCGAAGCCACATACTCTTCCCGCCCCTTGCGAAGCTGCTCTAGGCCGGCCTTGGTGTAAGATTTTTTGATGTATCGATTGACATTGTCAGACTCGAACATTTCGATGTAATCCGATGGAGCTTGAATCTCAGTCAAGGTAGTGCGCCAAAGGGCTAGCTCTTCGGCCGAGGGTGAACGGTCTAAAGATATTCAATGAGAAATGTCCAGAGGTAAGGCTCAGCAAACATACATAGCGATCTCGGCCCTAGTTCGGTGAAAGAGCGCGCAATGGTGAAAGATAGCTTTTGGGTCGCTTGGAACTCGGCCTCATGGGTATCTTCCGAAGCTCCACCGGACGACATGTTTGATTCAAAAAGATGTTGATGGCTGATTGGCGCCTCACTATGTGGATGGTGTTCTTTGTGACCGAGGACAAGAGAGAGTCCTCAAGAGGTTGGTCATGTCGGCCTCTTTTTATACGTGCGAGATGAGCGTGTCCAAAAGTCAATGCGCCTCCCTCTATTGCTCGCCTCTGACTCGTTGATTACGCTGCAACAAGGGTGGTGAGTTCAAAGGAAACTTCCAGCGGTGTGATTTGCGTACGGTTTGCGTAATCGTTCCATAGACAGTCTTACACTCAAGGGTTGCATCCAAGTAATTTCGAGTGGACACGAAATCGCGTCTATACTTGCAAGAGGAAAGGCAGGCATGCGCGGTAACCCGTTCCTGTGACTCATTCCAAGGATCTTCCGGTCTAGCCATGTACATGTGCCAAAGGAGCATGCAGGTTGTTTCATGGGAAGCATTCTCAGAGTCTGTGAAAACGACTAGCCGCATTTTTAGTCCATGTTGCTTGACGTAATATCTCAACCGAAATGAAGTGTGGCCTCACATTATTCTAGGCTTCACCGCTGACCGTGGGATGACACACCTGGGTCGCCAATATGACTCCTGCATCAAGATGGTAGTCTGACCAGTCTGTACCCTTCTAATCTGTGCAGGATTTCTAGGCGTCATGGTCTCAGGCTCGTTTTATCCACCCTTACCCTCACGCCCCAGGGATACTGGGCATGGGCATGGCACAATCAGATTGACCAGTGTTGGCCGAAACGGCCTGGGGACTGCGACTCGCGCTGGGTAGTTGCGTCTGGCTGTCTATTACCAAGGTCTAAGCACGCAATACGGGATGGGCTTGGGGGAGTGGAACGGCCGTTGCTCTCCTGCGAGCAGGTCAGGGCTGCCCACAACGAGACGGCAAGCGTTTACGTCGCTGACTGTAAACGATTTGGCAGACGCAAGGGGGCTGGTCTCGGCAGGCGTCTGGAGACTTCTCAGAACTGTCGCACTGACGGGTGCCAGATCTCCGGCCGACGCTGTCGCCAGACGTCTGTGAGTAGGAATTCATGTACTGCGTCGCCCAGCTCAATGACCCACCAGTCCGCATGTTCCGTTGTACGCCGGGCTTACGTCTGGTTGTTCACGTTAGGGACCTGCCTTCATCCAATGTAGGTCTGAGGGTAGCATGAGGTGGCAGTCTACAAATGTAATTTGATTGGTCACTTCCCGGCCCCACCGGCACAAGAAGTTCTCAACCCAGCTGGCGTGCAAGACTCGTACCCTCGCAAAGAAAGCAGCCACGCCCGTCCCCGCTGAGTCAACTATCCATGTCACCTCACCGGCGTCCGGGGCAGAGGAGTGTGCATACACCCTGGCCGTGCGACTCAGCGAGAGGTTTTCTGGGCGCGCCATTCTGACCCTTGTTTGCAGGGGCCTTGTGGGCCACACGAACACCAGGGCCGTCCACACAGTGCATCCACACTAGCGCCACCCCTGCAGACCGCACCTCGCGCATGTACATCTCGGAGTCGCGGGCGAGCCGCCGCACCGCCGCCTGGTAGCGCGTCGAGGCCGTCGTGGGCCTCCTGGCCGGCCGCGGCCTCGTCCCCGGATGAGGAAGCCGGGCCGGGGCAGGGTTTGCTGCCGGGTATGGCCCTGTGAAGGAATGCGCGCCTGCAGCCGATGGCCAACATGCCTTGGCGTCGCCAGGTGCCAAGATCGCTGGACGTGCTGTGGGGTCCAGCCGTAGGTCAGAACAGCACACTCAAGTGCGAGGCGTGCATAAGCTGGGCCGCACCAACGTCACGACGCCGTCCGGACAGGGCTTCTGGAGTTGGCAGCAAGGCAGGCCAGTGGCAGATATATGCGACAGCGAGCTCGCCAACCTCCTTGAGGGACTGGCCGCATGACGAGGGTCTGGATGGGCTACTCTGATATTGCCTCGAAGCTGAGATTGGTCGGAGACCAGTGGGTTTCTTTGCACCCTGCGATACATCGCAGAAAAAAATTGGCGCCTTGCGGGGTCGGTGAGCTTCTGGTGCATCTCAACGTAACGGCATGGCTCGGTTTAGTTGTGCGACTGGTTCCTATACGATGCAAACTCCAAGCGAGACGAGGCTATGGACGTTGGCTTTCACCCGCGGCAGCGTATCCTCGCTTGGCGCTCACGCCCAGGTGTTGTCCCACTTACGTTCGATGATAACGACCTTCAGTTCTGAGACCAAAGGGTCACCTACGGGGGCCACCGTTGGACGCAGAAACTTGCACTTCTCTGCATGGGCCTCCCGCGTCCGCAATGGACGCTCCCGCTACCTTCAGACGTATCTGCACTGGCTGGCGTTCCTAAGGCACCCGATGAGGCTCTGCGTGGACGACTTGTGCCCATGCCGGGCTGCCGAGCATTTCCATTCCCACGCAGGCCATATCTGGCATACGAACTTAGCCAGGAGACAGTAATACTTATAACAGTCCGATCGCTGCCGAGGGCGATGGCTGCACTTTCTACATCGCCGTCACAACCACCAGTATGGACACGCTAGTTTCTAAACTTTTGTCAGCCGCGCTGGGTCTGCCCGTTATTCTCGGTCCTCTGCTTAATCTATATTTCCCCTCAATCGCAACCAACGCTTTGGACTACTGCCAAGATGTATTGCGGCTTAGAGGAGACGTCCTTGTCATTAGGAATCTCGATCCCTTATTCCGCAGCACCATGAAGTGGATCAGCGAGCGCCAAAGTCCCCTCGGCAGCCAACGCAGACAAGAGGCCGTCACGAATGAACGACAATGGGTACACCCCATGCGTATGCCTGCTGACGCCGACAAACGACTGCCACGCGTCGCCTTTGTCCCAGAAAATCGTGCGAAGTTCTATCACGACGGTTGCTTATTTTCCTTCAAGCGTGTCGTAGATAATCAGTCGGAAACCATTGAGCTGAGCGCTCGGGGAAAAGATATGGAATATCTGCAGAATTTAGCCCAGCAGATTTACGCCAATAGCAATGTCGAGAATCGACAGGTTGGAGTGTTCCAGCCCTTGGTGCAAGACGAACAGATGGAATGGGCAAGATGTTCTTCGACCGCTCGCGATATCCAGACCGTTTTCTTCAACCAAGAGATTCTCAGAGATGCCGAGAAGTACTTCAGCGAGGACGAAAGGGTGTACTACCAAGACCGAGGTTTACCCCACCGTCGAGGCTATCTCTTCCATGGTCCACCAGGAACCGGAAAATCATCCCTGAGTAGAGCGCTCGCAACACACTTCGAAATACCCATCTACCAGATTTGGCTTGCATCTAGCGAGCTCACAGACTCCCGCCTGCTGGATCTCGGCAGGCACCTTCCTAAGAAGTGCGTCCTTCTTCTGGAAGACCTTCAGGGAACTGGCTTGTCCGCAAAGCGCGGTTCTCCGGATAGGTTGTCGTTTCCCTGTCTTCGGCGGTGGCAGCCATTGAAAGTGTAGCGGACTGGGTCAAAAGCAAACAGGACCAGGCCGAATCTCGCACGGAGGAGGAGAGCCTGACAAAGCGGCAGAGACGCCAAGCTCGTGAGACACAGGCTCTGGGCCAGGACCAACAAGACCAGGGCACAAAGAATAGGAGGCTTACAAAGCGGCAGCAGCGACGCCTAGCCCGTGCGACACAGAGAATGTAATATTGTTCAGGGAGTGAACAAGGCATGTTATCGTCTGTCGAGTCTTTTACAAGGTCTTAGTATGAGGCGGCCGCCTGAGCTCTCAGCGGACCAGGTAGAAGTCCTGAGTTTTTGTTCTCGATTCCTACCGATTTGGATGATGAGGGCGAGAAACGCGTTGAATAAAGTTGTTTTCCTAAAAGACTAAATCATGCCCATTGAATAAAGCACGTTGAATCTGCAACGGTTGTTGACCACAGCCTTTTTAGTGATGAGCAGCTTTGAATGCTGCAATCCCGCATCTGGAACCTCGTTCACTATAACAGCTTTCCAATGCTTTTGTCGGTTCGCCTGTTGATGGACGAGACTGCCACACGAGCAGGAGCCTCGGACAGGCTTGCTGAACTGCTGGTACGGCCATACTGATCCGACATGGAAGAATGAAGTTCCTTTCCCTCAAAAGGACAAGCATTATGGTCAGTGGATGGCCCTGACTACGCCGTGCGTGGCCGGCCCGCAGATGAGAGGCCTGGCCGCTGGTCTGCCTTTGCCCGTGTGTAATACCTAATGGCCTCTCCCCGACCGGGTCCGCAAGCCTCGAAATGGCAGTCGTATCATAGCCTTCCAGGGATCAAAGCTGACGACCAATGCGCCTGCTCTGAAGTTGCCCATCTGGCCGCCGCGGCCGCGTGATTTCGGTTGGAACAGGGCACCTGCAGACACGGTTGACCACAGGTGGCCGCGGTCATGTAATGCGCTAATTTGCAGTGTGGTGCCCACTTGCAAATGTCGCGAGACCTTCAAGAGCCTCTCATGCATAGCGCTCATCATACATGAGCCGTTTAAGCCTTCGTGTCGGGAACTAGTTCAGATGAGGCATGGGTTCCGACGTGGTTAAGAACTGTCGAAGCCATGTCTCAGCAATCTTCACTCGAGATGAGAACCCCTATTGGGTCGGACATGGCATACTAGACTAGGCAGATGCCAACTCTGAGGACAACACCTCAACAGCCCTCGGCATTCCCGCGGGTTTCCTGAGCTGAGTCCGCGACTCATGAATCTGAGTTCACAGATGCTTGCTCAAAGCCGTTCGTTTGTGTCCCTTTGTGATAAGGAACTTCCACCGAGACCGCGGATGCTATCCGGTGCAGAAACTCTCGCGTCAGCCGCAGAAGCCGGGGTTTAGTCGTGACCGTACGAACGCAGCTTGTGACCCATGAACCAAGTAAGCGGTGGGGCGCTCACTGCCATAACCCTGGACGTACTGCGTGGCTCTGCTTGGGCTGCACCCTGGTTCCTTGCAGTGTCTCCTTCCAATGAGTTCCTGGTGGATGGCCCACCGCTCGCCACCGCTCCGCTGTCCCCCGTGGCTAGCGATCAGCTCGTCTGCCCGTGAGTTGCTTGCCTGGTCGGTCCACAGCAGGGTACGAACTGTCTGGGGTCAGGTACATAGCGCTATGGAGCGGTGGTGCACATGGCTGGATCGCAAAGCCATGACGAAGGTAGAAACCGCATTCCCAAAACCCTGCGGTTGTATCTAATTGGATATGAATACACAGCTGAGCAGAGCGTTGCCTCAACAGCACTAGTAGGGGTATCCACACGCCGGCTTCTTGCACTTGGCTAATTGTAGCCGACCACGTGAAGGACGCAACTCCGCGCGCTGGCCAGAAGTTTGACGCTTTTTATTCCGCGAACAAACAAGGGAAGCAACGGCCAGGGTCGTTGTTCATCTCTTGCCGAAGAGCTGCTATCGTCGCACAGCCCAAATTGCCAGGTGCACTGCGCTAGCCGCACCGAACTGATTGCCATGAACTGTTCCTTCAATGCAGGAGCCGCCCACCTAGCCGATGCCAACGCCCCCTTTTGGTGCCGCAATCCACTCCCAACCGTTTTCGCAGTCATGACCACCCACTTCCAGAGCTTTCTCGATAGCCAAAGGCGCATCTTGACCTCTTATCATCGAAGGAGGTTTTGGTCGCGCGTGTAGAGAAGAGACATAGCGCAACCTCCTTGAAATACGCAACTCATTCAGACTCTACATATTTCAACCAGGTCGTGTTAGATATGAAAGTCTATATTACAGGTCTACCAGTTGCTCTGTGCACCGAGGATCCTACTTAATGATCGCCAATTGAGCCTTGTTTATCCATCTTGTTCCAGTGAGCCCTCATCACTTCGCGAAGCCGTGAAACCCAACTTTCCTCTATTCTCCATAGAGACAAATGGTTCATTAGATCCTCCTCCTGAGTTCTTTGGATCCGAAGCCTCTCGAGCAAACATCGAAGAATTTCAAGTAGGTCATCTTCCTCATTCCTGCTGTCTGGCACGTAGCAGCAGGCCTCTTGGACGTCGTCGGCCGTCGTGGCAAATCCATTACGAGCCAGAGCCAGTGCCATGGGGAAGGCACGGCTCCATAGTGTCTGTTCAAAAAGATACCGTCGGTTATCCACGTCGGCCATGGCAGCCTCGCTCTGGTGCTCGTTCTGATGCAGTATGAACTCGACTAAAGGAGTTCGATCTTCTTTATCTCTGCGTCCGACGGCAGCATAGTAGAGCAGATCCACGAGTGTCGAATCTTCGGAAAGTTGTGCTTTGAATTCGAATAGAAGCTGAAGACTGGGCAAAGAATTGTGGTGGATAGCCCAGTGGGCGCAGCGAAGGTTGATGTGAGCACCAGCTTGAGCAAGCCGTCTCATAATATGTACGTGTTTGCAATATGCGGCTATTTCGATAGCAGTTTGGTTCGTGGGTCCGCCCTCGTAATGTATATCTTCATTCTTGTTTGCGCCGTGGGCTAGCAGATGCCCAACGAGATCGTCGAGACCAGAGTAACAGGCCAGGTGAAGAAGAGTGCAGGTGTAGTGTGTCGTCTTGGAACCATGTTCTATGGGGTTGCCGCCTACGTATTTGTGCGGTTTCATCAGAGGTCCGTGTATGTCGAGTTGAGTGTTTGCTTGCGCTGGCGACATTCGCTGCGCGAGTCCAAGAACGCGATCAACGGCTTCGGGTTCGGCTTCTGTAAACGCATCTTCCTTCCACACTGTGCGGCGAATACACTGGGCAGTATGGAGCTTCCTCGACCGCTGACTGGCGTAGGAGAGAATACGATGAGTCGACGCGAGTCTGCAAAGATCCTTCGCGCTGTGGAGTTCGTCGCACACCATTACGATGATGTCGCGGGGCAGGTTCAGGAAAGAAACCATTGGTGGCAGGTCGTCACAAGAGGAGGATAATAAGAGGTAAGGAAAAGCTTTTGGCGTTGCCCCGTGGGATACGTTCAATTCATAAAGTGCTCATCCACCATGGGGCTTTGACTTCATAGCAGAAGCACTCAGCTGATTGGTCACCGCACCGCATTCCATACGTTTTGGAAGGGCATCCGGGCCCCTACTTCTTTCCCGCGAGATTCCGCGACTAAGCAGGCCCCTGGGGGGTGATGTCCGCACTATGACCCTGCAGCTGCAATAGTGATTAGAGGGGGGGCGGTCCGGGGTCAGAGACATTGTGCACTCGCTTACAGCTGCTGGAGCCTAGTGCTCTCTCGAGACTTACGTTCGTGAGCATGGCCACATCCGACGCATCGTTTCTGTCCAGAAGCATTACTAATTTACACATTCCAATGTTCTACATGATGTCAACAGCAGACCCGAAGTGGGCACTCCCATGCTCGTCGCCTCTTGTGTGATCAATGTAGCCGTAGCGGGTACCAAGCAGTCCAAACTCTCATGCCTACCGCTGGCCGTAATCTTTTCAAGACTTCCTGCTCTTTGTGTCGCCAGAATATTCAGCGTTTCAGCGCCCGACTCTGCTCGTCATTCGTACATGATCTCGTCCAACCCAATTGATATCATGTCGTAGTATACGGTTGAGTATGGCAGCAACGTTTAACACCTTGCCGCGCATACTTTCGATCATGAACATAGCGATGGCGATAATCTCGGAAAAACATGATCACTTTCTTTGGATGACTGCTAGCTACCGCTGAATTCGATCATACACTGCGCTCTAACGTAACGCCGAGCTTACTGGCTCTCCTGTCCTGTTCCTCGCTCCGCGCGCTCCATTTATCCATCGAAGCCATGAATTCTTTTTTGTCAACACAGTGCTTCTCAACAACCACGCCGAGAATTGTAAGCAAAGTCTCGAATCCCTGCTTCTCGCGCGGAAAAGGCGCAAGACAAACTCTGAGGAAGTTGTCGATATCAAATTCCTCAGCGAAACCAGCCTGGGCCAGTGCCAGCGCTATCTGATTGTCGTCCTTTCCCAGGGCCGCCTCGAAGCATTGATTTCGCTGGTCTTTCGAAAAAGCATGGTAGACACCGCGATCCAGCATGATCTTGGTCAAGGCTACCATGCTTTGTTCACTCATTCTGTTCTTTTTACGAATGGAGGTCCATCCGCTGACGACATATCTGAAGGTGATGAAGAGATCATTCCTGGAAAGAGGCTCGTCTTGGGTGGATATCATGCGCCTAAAAATTTCTGGTAACTCGTAGTGGATGGCCCAGAAAGTGCTCTTGCCGAGTCGAGCCTTGGCCTTGATAAGGCGGTACACCACGTTCCAGTGTTTCCGGGATGCGGCAAGGTAGAGGGGCGTCGTGTTTTCCATGTCAGTCGTCGACAGGCGTTGCGAAATACAATCGAGGACGTCGTCCGTGTCTGCGTGCCGTCCCAGCGCGAGTTCTACGGCCGTCTCACAGCCACAGTAGGCAGCGAGGTGAAGAAGGGTGCCCGTCACCGTCATCACAACCTGTTCCGGCTTTTCAATGGCCGAGCTGTGATGGAATAAGATTTCTGCCTCGAACTCAAGTCGTTGTTCATTTGGCTTGCCGATTTCTCGTGTGACTGACCGGACAGCGCAACGGAGCTGACGAAGGAGCTTGTCGTCGTTGCCCTTATGTTTTTGGCTGGCGCGCTTGTGTTGATCGCCAGACATAGTGCTGCGTAGCAGGGTTGGCGTGCAGAGATTATGGTACGCGGGGTGCTTGAAGAGCTATGAGGGCGACCGCGGCCAGTTTAATACCAACGCGTGTCCGCACCCCTGCAGTGAAGATTGGACACCATTCAACGTTATCGAGGTGCTGGAGTAAACGCAGCTAATAGTGCGGTTCCTGTGGGCTTGCCATGTCACAAAGCCATGGGGAATAAGAGTACATCCAAACCCCGCTGCCCAACCCAGCTGTCATCTCCGGGCATCGCTGATTGGACCAATTGAACGTGAGGCAGCCCGCCGGGTACCATCCTTGAGAGGGCCCCTGTAAGTGCAGGGACTGGACTGTCAGTCAGCCCAAACGGAACGGGGGCCGGAAACTGAACCTTGATGGCACTATGCACCAGGATATGCGGTGCATCGAGTGGAGTGGTTGGGTGGGGTGGGGTGCAATGTTCTGCTCAGAGCAGGGCACCTGCACGTTGCGCTTGACTATTTATGGCCGCCCTGATGAACGAAATGCATGAGCGGTGGCCAGCTGCCAGGTGTTTAGGTGGCTGTCGATGCTTCGATTCGTAGTGGAGCGTCAACCCCTCATTCGGATTACCAAGTCAATGATGCCTCATGGATGTTGTGCTTTCATTCAGCCGTTTACAATATCTCCAGTGCCGCTTGTAGTTCTCTTATTTGCTGTTCTACTTGCCGCCAGCCTCCCCCCCAATGGCTCGAAGAAAACTGGGTTTGGAGGTTCAGTCTTTCTACCAGGGGACGGCTTCAATGCATTGTGCGGCCCTCATGGCTCAAAAGCTGAAGGAATGTGCGTTAAAACGTATGTAGGCGTCTGCCAGATTCGGTGACACAAGAACGCTATCATAGAGATCCACACTACTGTAGATAGATAATCAGGAGGCGGTTGCAAAGATGTCCTCAATACCCACCCAAGCAGACCGTTGGATTAGCTTTGCTTCCCCTTCTTGGTCTGTTACCTCTTCAGCCGAGGATTTCATAGCAGCAGCGTGTATTGCCCCCCAATCGTGGGGGAGTTGGAATGATGAACGCATTAAGCTACTGCACTGGCCGTAATAAATCCTGTGGTCATTTGAAATCCCCATGATTATTTGCGTCTTGCAATCATAGTTCATACATGAGCAAGACATCCCTTTGTCTGGGTGAAAAGTTTCCGGGCGGACATATTTTTGATTTCAATCAACCAAATTCCACCATATGAGGTTGGTGAAGAAACGGGGAACGTTTCCGCTAAGTGACGGACTATGCCCATCATTCAATAAGACATCAATTTCGGTTGTGACTGCGAGCAACCGTCCCTTGTCTCAACGGGGTCCGTCCTTCCCACACACAGGGCCCGTATGTGCCAAGCACGGTTTTCGAGTTCTTGGCGTACGGATCTCACCTCTTGTCTTATCGCTACGTGACTTGTACCATAGTTCTTCCGTTTTCGAGTGAGTCCCTGATTGTTCCCGTGCTCGTGCAGTACAAATCTCCTAATTTAGCCGTCCAACGCCCGAGTGGGTCGCTCAGCTTATTATCCTTGTTTACGGCCCGTAAAACCAGTGCCGCGGAGCAGTCAAGAGCCTCCAAAGTTTGGATGACAGGCTCCATTCGGTCCTCGCTATCGGTGACGTCATATACGTCATGCTGTAAGAAGATTTCGGCCAGCTTGACCTATGCTTTTCGAATTTCCCATCCTTTCCGACCTCTTTACCTTTTCAACCTTTTAATTCTTGGCATAGTAAGCGCTGGCAACGTACTCGAAAGCACCCAAAAGCCGTCAGTTGCGCATAGTGCTTATGAGATCATTGATTCAAGCACTTCACGCAGCACTTGGTGAATGAGCCAGCGCGTGCTCCCGCCGATTTCCGCTCCGGCTCGAAGAAGGTATTCAACGACGTTGCAGTGTTTTTGTTTCATGTGTCTTTTTTGGGAGACGTGGCCAGGCAAATGTGTGTGCCTTTTCTCAAACCATACTCATGTTACGGTCAGCCATCCGACAGTAGGATCTGCTAACAGAATTTGGGGGTTGATACACTATAACAGTAGACTGGGTTGTGGTCGTTTGTCGTAGGTCGTAGGCTGTAGGAGATCGGTCTTCGGAGGCTAAGGTGATCAGTCTTGGACTCAACAAGTGCGTGACGGAACGCCCATAAGGGGAAGATCTATTGGGTTGGGCTGGCCAAGGCCAGCCCGGCTATATACGGGGGCCGGAGCGGGCATACTATGCCCTGAGCCGGGATCCCGGCTCGCAACAAGTAATTCGCAGTGAAGGTAAGCTGAGAGTATCTTGAGGATGAATACAAAGATATTCACAAGTTGATTGCTGAAGAGCTATGGGAGTATGACCTCGAGCCAGGCTCGGGTCATTCTATATACAAGTCCTGAACAGTGTTCTTGTTCTCTCTTACCGTTCCTGGGTACGACGGAGTCCGTTCTTGCCAAGTACGGCCTCCGTATTCTTGGCGTACGGATCTAATCTCTTATCTTATCGTCACGTGACTCGTATCATAGTTCTTCCGGTCCGGGTGAGTCCCTGGTTCCTGGTTGAGGTATCTCCACCGGAGGGAAGCGACTAGCTTGAGACAGCAGAGACGGCAGGAGTCCCAAAAATCTACTGCGGTAATGCACACGAACTCTGTTGCGCATTATCCACACACCTCACGCTATGTAGCAATTCTTTTTTTCTCCGAGCTTACTATGCAGTACGTTGGGGGTTGTGTCTGCCCCACCTGCCCTTTTTGCCCAGTCGTGTGCTGAAGGATTGGCTAACCACAGTGGGGCCCGGGAACCAGGTTAAGTTTTCTCTTGCACTCATGAGAATGATGTGCGGCAACTGATGGACTAGATAGTTGTCAGAATACAAGCATTGCTTAGGCAGGAAAAGCTTACTCTCGGGGCCTTGGCTGCGAGTGTTTAAGGCCAGTCGTCAATATTCTGACCCCTCCTGAAGCATTATTCGATGTCAGATGTAATGAGCAACTTCCTTCGCTCATGTTCCTTAGCATGGACGCAGAGGCGCATGTTGCAAACAGATCAGCCCTTCAAGATATCGCCTTCCCTTGACCGCAGTAAGCAGAGTATCTAGTTCAGAGGCATCCATGACGGTGTAGAGTAGCGGGCAGCTCGAGAAGCCATGATAGTTCGCACTTGCCTTCCATTCCGTGAAAATGCTATCTGGGGCCTTGTTCTTGTCGACTTCGTCCTCTTCGTGGTTGGGGGGGTAGGCACAGTAGTTGAGCAGCATCTCGATCGGCGGCTGACATGGTGTGGGTGCTTTCAAAGTCTGAATTTGGTAAACACGACTGACACACAACAGGATTAGAATATAACGTACCGTGTTATAGAATGGGGAAAGCGGTAGATAGACGTAGAGAGGGACGAAACTTGTGAAGTTGGGGGTTGGGTGATACTTGGCAGAAAGCGGAGATGCTGCCACACAGCCAGTTTAAATGCAGTACTCCGACGGAGTGGCAGACAAGAGCAAAGGGCGAGGAGCTTTGACCAGCTCCTGCTTCAACGTCTTTGCCTGCCAACCCAGACGAGCAATCAACGCTGCATTCTTTCGTGAACCCTCCCTCCGCCAACTTCAAACCTCCCTCCTCCGCGACCAGCCTCAATTTCGTGTCTGGCGAAAGTCTCAATGCGTCTGCAGCATATCGCATTGTCACATTTACTCTCCTCAACCAAGGATTGTCTTTCTTTTATTTCCGCATCCTACGTGCCGGTGTATCACGAGATCCTTCTGATCGCGTCAGCTGTACTACCTCGCGGGCAGCAGGAAGCATCATTGCAAAACCAGGACATTAACGTCAACAGCATCTTTGTTGACATATTGTGCTGACAGAGGACAACAGCAAAGTGGGTAGGAGTGTAGGCCGCCGCCCGTTACTTTCTTTGTTGGGACGAAAGCAGCATCTCGGTGCCGTTCATTGCTGTCTCCCTTGCTGCTATTGTTCGACTCTATTCAGGAGAAAGAGCGACCATTCCTACGCGTCATGCAATCCCTCCGAACAGTCGAGGCTCTCTCCTTCGGGCTTGCTGGTGCCCGCATCCAGCCTTTTTCTCCCATTGAGCCCGATCACCATCCGGCTTCAGCACCTTCGCTTGTTGGCTTGCTTTGTTGGATTGTCAAATTTAGAACTTAATCAACTCATTTCTCGGTCCGGTGATACCAAACTGCTCTTCTGTTACGACCCGTTCAACCATCTTCTCGAGTACAAAGTTCATCGCAGCCGTTTCGTGTTTTCGACCGCAAACGCAATGAGCCCATCACGGATCCTCCTGCCGGAGTCGGCAACTCGGAAAGCTCAGAAGCCAGAAGACAAGAGCTTGCGATGTCTCCTTCTGGATCCCGGCAACGTAAGTTCTCATGAAGTTGCCCATCCAACCAAACAGCATGCGGAATTCGCTGACATATCCGCACCACAGCCGGGAGCCACCGACGCAATCGAGAAGCCGAGGATGATGAAGGACCCTCAGGCGGACCGAAACGCGCGAGAACATCAGGACCATCCGCAGAGTATGAGGCTGTCGAACCTGTCATAATCGATTCAGAAACACGCCCACTTCCTAATGGGCTGCCGGTGCCGGTGTTGTCCAGCACGTCAAACACAGTGAAAGACAACGCCGGCACATATCGCATCGAGGTTCTTCCTTTTATTGACGTCGAGTTTGCCGACCATCGCACGCCGATTGAGAGTTCAGGAGCAGAATTCCGGCGGCATGCGGCCATGTCATTGTTCCTCAGGCGTCCGAGTTCTTTTGGTCGGTATCTCAGTCACCCGTTGCTGGCCGCCGAATTTTCATTTCGGAAATTTCGCAGAATCGCTAAGCGGTTTCCGAACTTCGACAAGTCAGCAACTCTTTTCTCCGTCGAGCTATTACGCCGCGGAGTCGTTGTCGGCAAAGGAATTGTTGGGGACGAACATGACTTCGGTTATGCCGTTGGGCGTATGCTTTCCATTACTGGGACGAGCTTGTCCTTCCGTCATGATGGCTTACAGTACCACATTTCATGCAAGCTTCAAGATGGGCGACCCGCGACCACGAACTACAGGCCCTTTGCTGCGACCAAAGACGCAGAGCTGCTGTCAGCTGACAATGTGCCTGCTACCACCGCGGGTTCTCAGGAAGGCATCAACTCGGACGGCACCGAGACCGTGCATGAAACCACCTCCTCCAATACCAACAATCACCCGCAAGAAGATCCGCCTGAGAACCAGCTGTCTCTGCCGAAACCCGATGTTCCCAACGATGACGCCAATCATCCAGATGGCGCCGAATCGCCCAGGCCCCATTCGGAGACTTCAGTCCACTCGCCCCCGCCTTCAGAGGAGCAAGTGGTTTCGGAACCTGTGGTTATCACGATCCCGGACGATGAAGAGGACAAGCCTGCCGATGAAGGGGACAAGCCTGGCGATGAAGAGGATCAGCCTGGTGATGAAGAGGACAAGCCTGGCGACGAAGAGGACAAGCCTGGCGACGACGAGGACAAGAGAGGCGAGACGGTATCCAAACTGATGAGATGCCGGGACGATGCAAAGAATTGGCCTTCTGCTTGCGAATTCTTCAACCATGACCCGTCCGTCATCTCTCACAAGCCTGAAAAGGGGGTCGTTATAACCGGCGCTAAGCAGACGCTTCTCCCCTTTCAAGCCACAGATGTCTACCTCATCCTTCTACTTGTCACCTGCAAGGAAAAAGACCTTCGCCGCTTCGGGGCTCTGCTTGCTCACGAGATGGGGTTGGGAAAGACACGGATATACCAAGCGGTTCAGCAAGTGCGTCTCAATGCGATCTCACTACTGGCTCATTGTAGGGCGAAGGAAACCGCGCACCTACATCGAACAAAAGACCATGCATGCCTACTGGAGCGCAGACCAGGGGACATTCCCTGCCCCTGCAACCGAAAGAGCCTCTCGTACAAGATCGCCACGACGGGCTGCGATGGCGGGGCCCTTGTGGTTGTGCCTGCCAATCTAGTGAGCGAAACAGAGGCAAAGGCTATGGACTTCTTCGAGCCATCTTTCAAGATGGTCTTTGGTGGTGAGGAGGTGACCTTTAACGGTATGGTCATGACTACATGGGAAAAGGAGAAGGCCAAATTCGACCTGAGCCCCGAGATGGAACTCGGCCTGGCTGAATGGGAAATCGACGAGGAAAAGGAGTACACCGACACGCGCCAAGTGCAGCCAACCGACTTCTGGGGAGACCCGACAATCCTTCTCAAGCGCGCGGGGATTACCCTTACCGCCGTCCCGCCGGACCCAGTGGCAGGCCGCTTGCCAGCATCGCTCTTCATGGTCGTTTCAAGGACAATGACACAAACCAAGGCCAGATGGGAGAATCATTGGGGAAGAATTCTGACTGTTCACACCTACGACAACGAATGGCGCACCGTCACAGTTAGAGGGAGCATGTGCTGGGGGCTCGTCGTCGCTGATGAAGTGCACGAGTACCGTAGCCTCGATAGCGGCCAAGCGAAGTCGCTCCTTGGAATACTTAGTCGACAATCGAAGAAGCCTTGGGTCTTGTCTCTGAGTGGCACACCAGTACTTGATTCTATCAGCAACCTCGCCTTCCCCTTCGCACTCATAATGGGGTTACCAAGTCTGCAACACGCTGAAAATTTCAGGCGTGATCTCAAGAGACTTGACACGCAACTCACGTCTGGCAGCGAGGCAAACGCAGAGATTACCCGGACCCTGCGAGGATTTATCTTCCGGAGCAGCGCCTCATCCTTCCTTGGCAATGCTCTAATGGAGAAACCCGAGGGCGAGTACCGCAACGTACCATGCCCAATCGACCAACAGTACCGCTCCAACCTGAGAGCCATGACGTTGAGGGCAAAGAGCGAGGCTATCCGCAGGGCAGCGGAGCGCACGCGCTCGAGCAAAAAAGTAACCGAGGAGATGATCGCGAATTCATTCTTCAGCCAACCGTCAACCCGCGACTTGGCTCTCGCGCTGCAGTTCCCCGCCTTTCCGGCCGCAATGAACGCGGCAAGTGAGCAGGGATACGCTATTCAAACGACGGCCGAAAGTTTCAAAGCCAAGCTGGCCAAGGTGAAAACAGCAGAACCCCGACGGTACGGCTGCTCTTTGCCGCCCCAGATGAAGTGGTTCCTCGATCGGATCCTCAAGAAGTGCAGCCGGCTTGGAGAACTCGATAAGGCAGCAATGGCGTCGTACTTGGACACCGAGGCTTATCCAGTGTCAGACCAACGCTCGAGCGGGTTTTCAGGCCCAAAGAACATGCTTGTATTGACCGAGCTGCCGTTTGGCGCGACTGCCCTGAAGTATTACGTTGAGGAGTGTATGGATCCGACTAAGTTTCAGTCAACCATGATCCATGCGGACATGAGCAAAGAAGAACGACAAGCGGCAATAGATTGGCTTGGTAGATATCGTGAGAGCGACGGCACCTTCAAAACGTACACCAAGATCCTCGTATCTACTTATGAGCTGTGCTCCACTGGGCTCGATGGGTTGAAGGTTGCCAATTGGGAGGTCCAGTATGCAGCAATACGAAATCACAACAGGCTCAAGCAAGCTGCGGCGCGAATCGATCGACTGGGTCAACAAATAACCCCCCATGTCTTGAGGTTCCAGAGTACTGATCACCCATTGGACGCACTCGTGGTTGGAGATTTGGACGAGAACAACAAGAAGTACGGCTCTGAAGGGTTTCTCAGCCAGATTACGAATTGGGAGTATTGAGATGATGGAAACGAGAGATTGTGTGTATGATAAGTAGCTTGTGGATGTATGCTCGAATGGAAATTTCTCACGGTGAGACCATGATATTCGTTAGCAAATTGTGAGTGAGGAATCACCACGAGTGCCTGCAAACAAGCGTCGTCTTCATGCTGTCACCCTAGGCCTGTCTCCGCTGACAGTAGCATAGGCGAAGTTCTGTTCCGTCCAAAGCAATCGATAACAATTAGATAAACCCGATCTTTTGAGCCCGTAAGTATACTCCCGGCGAACCATACCGCAATAGACTGTGGTCGACGGGCCCGTCGACCTCTCAGCATCGATCACTTCATCCCATCTTAGCGTAGTCTTCTTCTCTGCCCTTGCTACTCACAAATTACTGACGGCACCCCTTCATATAGAGAATACGGCACATGTGTTCGCATCCCGTTGGTGTGGCTACGCTCTCGATCCGTTAAAGGGGGTTGGTTGGATTCAGACACGATACAGGGTTGTGATGAACCCCCTACTCACGCAAACATCGCTTCCCAATGACCGTTCCATGTTGATCCGGTCATTAATCCTGTCAGTGAGGCAGGCAACACGGTGAGCGGCCTGGGAAGCTTTGTCATGTACAGTTTAAGACGCTGTTGTTCGATGAACCCGGATTGATAGACCCGAATCGATGACCCTCTCCGAAGCACATGTGGTGGAGGTGAGAACTCCTTCGTCAAAGACGTCGATTTCGTTGGGAGCACGGTCATGTGGCACTAACAAGGGGCGAAGGCGTTGGCCGTCCAAGGACGAAAGAGAGTTAAAATACATCCTCCAGGCGGAGTGCACTCTTCACAAAAGTTGGCATCAAAAGAAGGTTCAATTTTCACATAGTCCGTGTCAGGACTTGGTGTTCTGTCTTCTTTTCTGGGCCAAAGCCCAACTTGGAAAGGATCACCGGCATCTCGACCATTTCCGCTCATTTCAACTTGTCAAAGGACCTGGGTCCTCGAAGTGGCCAGCTGAAAGACAAACTCAGGGGTACGGGCCACTCAAAGGAATATTGGTCAGGAGTGTGTACGGGGTCTGGTATCAGCATGGCAGGCTTCGACTTTAGCGGGTCTGCTGGCGTGCCGAGTGACTTGTTGAAGTGATCAGTGTCCGCATCAAATAGGGGTAAAGGGGAGTTTCATACATAAATACCGCGAACCGGCCGTCCCAAGTTCCCAGCGAAATATTGTCAACACACCTACAGCAAAACGGCCACGAGCACAAAGCAATGTCTGTCACCGCGTATACTAGCACGAGCGAAGAAGAACGCGGGGCGTATGATATCACGGGCGTCCCGAAGCCCCCGCCGCGTCCGAAGCCGCGATAAAAGATGACGAGGTTCGTTGTGTCCCAGACCTTATGTTTTGCCCCATTCTAACCTCGCTCAGTGTGATCCCACGTTCGGAAGTAAGAGACACCTGGCGTGTCAGGCATGGATTCGGGCGTGAGAAGAGAAAGTTTCATTCGACATCTTGATCCCAGTTCTTACATGGCGAGGAAAGGCGCTGATCTATTCACACAACCCCTTTTAATCTAGAATGGCGTAATTACTACTCCAGTTTCTGTCTCTGGTATTCACAATCTGGCTAATACTTCGGCTTGTGAGATGAATATTGAATGTACTGTGATGGGTTTTGGAAAAGTCGCAGAGCAGTGTTGACCAAGCTTGTGAATCGAGATCGAAGCTGCTCAGCGAGTATCTCGTCAACTACTACGACCAATACGGCCTTCGTGAGAGCTCAAAATCACGAGGGTAAACCATAAAGGTTCAAAAACCTGGCTGTCATCACTTTAGTGCGTCGCGAGTGTTCGTTTCTGCTGCGGAGCCCTCTTCTGAAGAAGGGCTGCCATCTCAAATCGCGCAATCTACTCCTACAATCTGTCGGTTTCACAATTGCCATTCGGTCATTTTTTCGCGCATTCTTTGATTGCATTTAGTCTGCAGGCCGGACCGCCACGGCAAGTGACAAGTCAATGAACGCCCTGGCTGTGGAAACAACGCGTCGTACTCAAACTCGCGACCGACTTCCATTTGTTGGATACGGCGTTGCGCAACTGGCGGAGCATGCTTCACCAATCATCAAACCCTGCAGGCAGGCCTCATCGACGAGTCGTCAACAGCAGTCGTTCACCAAAGTTGGGAGGATCTGAAGGGGACCGTTGCGGTCTCGGCACAATCCAATCCCAGCGTACCAGGCCGTGGCCCGGGGCACCGTTCCCAACGAACAATGTCACTCATCCCGATGCAAAGTACGGACGTGCGGGCAACGTAAAGGCTCCAACATCGATACCATGTTTGCTCTGTCATCCACGACATGTCGTTGAAGACTCGGAGCTGGCTGGCCAATCGCGGGGCTCCCATGCTAGGTCCGCTCCCAGGGGCTCACCGGCCAATCCGCGCCTCGAGCGGGCCACTTTGACAAACCTCGCCAGGAATATTTGTGGGTGGGTGGAGACGACGACAGGGACACGTGGATAGCCCGCCTCCCGCCCAATCTGGACGCTTGGCTGGGTCCATGGAGGTGTGCAGCGCAATCCAGCACTGCTTCGCCCAGCGCCCGGGGAAGATAGTAGTACTGCGTGTCCACATCCTGCGAGATCCAGGCCCGTCTCCACACTGCAGAGTACAGGCGTGGTACCTGGACCGCCGCGAACACGACGACCAGGCGAACAGGGGACGCGCCAGCGCGGAAAGGAAGTGACCAAAGTGCCTCGCACTCGCTCACATCGCGTGCGTGATACAGGCATGGCCCACCAGCTGCATATCGTACTCCGTGCAAGCTAGACAACCAATGCAGGACGCTGCATGCCAAAACACGGATAGTGGTCTCGATCGCTAATTAGCGGGTCTGCCAACACCGGCTGGAAACGCGCTTAGGAGAATACCTGGCTTCGGATGGACACACCTCGAGTCGGGTACCGGTGGCGGCGCTTGCGAACAAGCGCCGTCTCACGCATGCGACCTCAGACGAGGGCGACGACGCGAAACAGCTCTGGCGTAGTCCTTCCTTACAGGCAAACAGGGTCAAGCTGGAGCTCATTCGTGTTCGCAAGCTCACAATCCCGGGGTTCTGACTGGCTTCCTCGGCAGCAAACTCCATCAGAAGGATGGCCTGTCGCTAGTGCAAGCTGAGACTGCAGCATTCTGCAAACCAAACACGCGTGGTTCCTTTCGCCGACACCAACCAGGCCCCATCCAGTGAACCCATGAAACCGCCAACTCAACGATCGAGCCCACTACCTTCCCTTTTCGTTTATTTCCGCCACAGCCTGAATTGGTATTACCTACACCGGCTTCCAGGCTGGCGATACTTTAGTCAATACCGGTTCAGGCCGGCGATTCTGTCGCCTTCTTCGGGACGGGTCCCGCCGCCTGCTCTCGGCTCACGCGGCCATCTTGCGGTTCTCAAGTCTACGCCGAGGATCACTTCACGGCACGCCTTGAGCTCACGGCGTCCATCTGCGCCATTCCAATCAACTTCACAGAAGAAGACCCCGTCATCCAAACTCGGGACGAACGCTGTCAAAGACGAAGAGATTCCAAAGTACCGAAAGACTTGTCAGGTGAAAGAAAATGCCCGGCCTATTCCCTGCTTCCTCCGCCTACCACCACAGTGCCGACAAGGGGCACCGTGAGGCTCTCCATCTCGGGGAAAATCTCCCACAGTCCCTCCGCCATGAACGCGACTTCCTCTGCTCCCGCAACCCGCCCTTCCCCCGTGACGACATTCCCAAGCGCGAGCTTACGAAGCCGTGGACGTCCGAGTCCGAGGACAACCCGCGGCCCACCAGCCTTCGTCGGCAAGCATGCGCTGAAACCCATCGCCAGCGTCTCCAGCGACGGCCGCCCATAGCAAACCCTCCGCAGCAGCCCTTCTGACGTCTCGAGCACGTCGTCTCCCACGTCCAGCTGAAGATGTTGCAGGCAGTCCATGTTTTGTATGAGAGACATGACCGACCGGGTATCCCATTGTTCCCCATCAGCAGCGGTGCCGTTTGCGTTCGTGATCTTGAGCGTCTTCAGATGGACGAGGTCTCTCAAGCTTTGCGCCAGTATCCGGGCACACGTGTGGCGAGACCAACTGACGTCCATGTAAAGACATGTAAGGTTGGACATGCGCCCGACTTCTTCGATCGCAACTGCATCAGCCGGCTTGATCTCCAGACGTTCCAGACAGGCAAAGTACGGCATGTCGTTGACCTCGTTGTGCATCCTTGCTGCTCAAATTCATTGTCCTATAACGATGTCTTTCAGCACCACCTCTCGCAGGTTCCGTGAGTGTGCCAGCGCTTGCAACACAGCTTTCGATGTCAGGCCTTCGCCTTGCCGGTTTTTTGCAAACATGAGATTGGCATGTTGAAGCGTTGGGATCCCTCGCACTGGGCTAGTAGTGTCGCCGATGCCCCCGCCCCCATCGCTGCCTGCCTCCATGTTGCTGTCGCTCTCGTCTTGGGTCGGCCCGCTGTCGACACCCACGTTGAGGTGTGTGAATGTCATAGCCGAGCTGCAGATGCAGAAGATCTTGCTCACTGGACAAGTCCATCGTTCAAGTGTTAGCGTCGTGAGGCCAGGGCATCGGTCCATGAACCGCTGAACGTAGTTTGTAGCCGTGCTCCGCAGTCGTGCGTGGATGTGCTTGACGCGCGGAAAATCAAGCCTGAGTAGTGCCTGAAAATGGCTCGGAAGTGCAGGCCTGCTGTGAATGAGGCGTAAGTTGACGATCTCTGTTGCGTATTCCTGTGCGCGCCCGTCATCCATGATGAGATCTCGGAAATCCGCCGTCTTCTAGACGATTGCCTTTCCAGTGGCCCAGAATGACCGGTACGTCCTTATCAGCGGTGCTAGGCTGCTCTCTCCGTGAACTTCGTGAAGAACCATCCATAAGTTCTGCGGAGCCAGCCGCGTCAAATCGCCGAATGGCTTGTCGGGCAAGGTCTGTCTAATTTTAGCGCGTGCTTCGGCTGTTAGTTCTAGATGGACTCACCCGGGCATCGCTCATAATAGCAGGCGACGACATCGTAGCTGGAAGTGGCGGCGGTCGTGAACTTGTCAAGAGAAGGAACAATACTGCGATGCAAACGGAAGAGGGTCTTGCTGGAGTAGTTACGTTGCGTATAATGGTAGGATTCCGTTCAGTTGCTGGCGCGGCAGTCTCGCTTCTGTTTTCGTTTGGAGGAAAGCAGGAGGGAACGGCCGACCGTGTTGTATGCGCCTGCGATTTCCGCTGCTGCGGTCCTCCTCCGACTCAGGTCAAGACTTCTTTCGGCGAAAATTCAGCTTCAAAATGTGTTCGGGAAATATTGCTGCTCCGCGCCTCTCTGCGTCGTGAAAAATGAAATGAAGTTCCCCCTAACCCCCGTTTGCTAAAATCAAGGCTTGCTGGCTACCCAAGGCGTTGAGAAGGAGCGATGGCTCCAAAACGGCAACTGCGTCAAGTCTCAATTATCGTAACTTCAAGTTTCCAGTGGCATCGCCAGGGATCTTGAACTCTTGAACTCTTGAACAAAAAATAACGAATCAATCCCAAAATGCTGTTGCGATCATATTGCACTTCCCTTGGTCGCCAGCAATAATCCTCGGACAAGGGTCCTGCTTGCTTAGGTAAGCCGCCCTCGAAACGCCCGAAAGTGGGGCGGGCAGACCTCAGCAAGCAACCGCATCTGGCTGCTGATTTTCTCCTTCTTCCCTTACGTTCCTTGCCGGTTCGCGTCCACCCAACCTCGCGCGATCTCTCTGTTCTTGCCAACTTCAACAAGTCGATATCCCCAGTCTTCAGATCGCCATCGACACCTATTCTCATTTTGCTGGCAGGTCAGATCTCTCCCCGCGACCAGCGCTCTTTGTCCGTGGCGTGCTGATTTTTACCAGGTCTCTCCAAACAACGAACGACCCCGCCTTCCTCTGACGACTTTTCGGACCCTTCTCGACTCTGCTCGACACTCCTCCCGACTTCTATCTCCATCCTCCTCTTGGCCCGCCCAAGTTCTCTCCCAGCCTTCTTTCCCCGACCTACGTCCTTCCTCCGACGCCTTTCCGGCCCTCTTCTCGACCTTTTTTCGACTCTCCTTCAATTCTCCTTCCGACTTTTTATCGACTCTCCCGACACTTCTCTCGATTCGTCCCTCGGGCCTCCTGCCTACCTTCGCCTCGAAATTCTCGACCTGCCCAAGTCTCTCCCCGACCTTCTTTCCCCGACCTTTGCCTCACCTCCCCGACCCCTCCCATCCCGAAGTCGCCATGGCCTACTTGCCTCCCGAAATGTAGTGCATGATCGGCGAGCATCTTGGGCCTGCTGATTTAAACGCCGCCAGCAGAACCTCCAAATACCACCGCGCCCTCCTCGAGCCCATCCTCTACACCCGCGATGCTGTCCGCGGACTTTCCGTTCTCTGGGCTGCCGCTCGAGGCGACCAGGGCGCCCTGCGGAAAGCAATCGGCTATGGCGTCTCCGTCGACTCCCACTGGCCCAGAAAATGGAGGAGCCCTTGGAAGACCACCTGCCATCCAAAGTGGCGCTTCTTCGACGAGAAGCTGAAAGGCTACACGGCGCTGCACGTAGCGGCCGTGTTTGGAAGGACTGACGTGGTCGCCACGCTCCTAGGCGCCGGCGCTGCCACCGACGAGCTGGCGCCCGTCTGCTGGCGGTGCAACCTCGAGGAGGAGACCGACGCCCTTCACGACGTCACGCCGCGAACCGCGACAAGAACCCCGCTGCACTTCGCGGTTTGTTACGCCAACTACGATGTTGCCAAAGAGCTCCTGCGACACGGCGCAAGCATCGAGGTCGACGGACCTGACCATCACTTGAACTGGTTTTGGGGCAACGGACCCAACATCCGCCACTGGTCTATCCTCCACGACCTGAGCCGCATTCGCCTGCCCGATCATGCGACGATTGACTTTGCCGACTGGCTTGCGAACGACCACCATGCCGACCTTGACCTCGTCGACAGCCGCAACAAGACGCCCCTTGCAACCGCTTGTGAGGCTGGCCAGTTCAGGCTTGCCCGTAAGCTTCTGTCCCTCGGCGCCAACCCGCACGCAGCTTCGCCGGGAGCGACGCTCGTCCACGCCGCGCTGCAGACCTGCGGCGACATGGGCACGAGACCCCTCGCCCGTGACGAGGGCACGCCGGAGACGTACTCACGGTACATCGTCGGCTAGAAGCTTGACCTGGACGCGATTGCAGATCTGATTGGCGACTTCCTCCACAAGGGTATCGGCGTGGATGCCACCGACGCCTCGGGAAAAACTCCTTTGCATGTCGCAGCTGCATGCGGCATTACATGCGCTGTAGATGTTCTTCTGCGGAACGGCGCTACTGCTGATGTGCGAGACGCAGACGGCCTGCTGCCTCTCGACCTCGCTAAGAGGCACCATCCCCTGCTTGCCGCCAGCGGATGGTCGGCGAACGCCGGGCAGGACCGACGGCAACCACAAGCAGTGGTGCTCTTGGCTTTGTGTTGCCCGCGTACCGGGCTCTTCTCGATGCGACCTTGTTGAGCACTGCGTTCAACGTTGGCGACGTTTGGTACACGGACAATGCCGACCGAACGGCTTTCGAGCTCAGTCATCTGAAGACGCCCGTGAAGGACTGCAGGCTGTTGATTCAGCAGTGGGTCGTCTCTGGCGAGGAGAACCCCGTTCTGCACCATCTGGCCGGTCCAAGTCATCGCCCGGACCTTCGGCTCAGCTTTCCTGTGAGCGCGATCTCGGCAGTCCTCTGGTCTGCTCGCGGGCGGCCCAGGGCCATCCTGAAGTTGAGAAGCTACGACTATCACAACTCTGCCCTCCGCAAGGAGGTCATCCGGGTGGAGTTTCGGGACAATGTGCACAAGACTCAATTCTTGCATTATATGTTGCCGCTAGTAACAACGATGATGGAGAAGTCGCCGTAAGTTATCATTGTCTGTCTCATCGAACGAGATTCTAACTGCTTCCTAGGGGATGGATCTGGCGTGTGTGGGTTGAAGGCATGGCTTGAGTGATGATGTATGTCAGGTTTGGACCTTGTGGATCTTATTTGCTTTGAAGGGACGGTGTGGCTATTGATGGGCATTGCTGTGTTGGGGACTAGCTCTGGCCACTGGGTCGATGTCAAGGGAGTAAGCGGAACGGCCTCGTTTTCAGAAGTTTGTATGCATGCCTCGTGGATATGTTCGTTTGGTGTGGCAGCATCATAGTCGGGATAGCTGTATACACAGTACGTAGGGCATCAGACTGCTTACCGTTGCTGAGAAGGACCAGAGGAATTCGGATTACGTGACAACTGTGTCTGGTCGTCCCATCACCCTGTTGTAGCTTGGGAGGTTCGTCGCCCAGGCAGTCGCGTACCTCGTTCCTTCTTGCCTTCTTTCACTTTCTGGCGCTGTCGGCTGTTCCTCAGCAGGCTCGTCAGGGTCGTTTATCTTTGGCAATTTCTTTTTTTCTGTTTTTTCTTTTGTGCCTCCTTCCCTGTTTCCCCTTCCCTTTTTATCTTTCCGTCTTTCCCTTGCTTGCTTCGTCTGCCCCTGTCCGAAAATCGCCGTCTCTTTCCACTTCCAACCCACGCCGCCGTAGATCGCTCATCAACATTCGACCGCCGTAAGGCCGCATCTTCAGGCAAGTCGACGTCCATCCCACTTGACGACTTCCTCGTACTGACCCAGCCCACAGTCGCGATGCCCGAAAAGAACAGCAATGTCGCCGGCAACGACACCGACGCCTAGGACGCGTGCGTCTGCCCCGTCAACTTTGCCGAGCTGGACTACGATAGCATCACTCCCGCCGAGCCCTACGTCTTCGTTCTGAAGGGAAGCGGCCCCAGCCATTTCTCCTCCGTCGACTGGCTCACCATGTCCATCGTCTTCGACGACCCGCTCGATCGCCGAGATGCACACGTTGAAACCCAGCAACGTCTCCCGATCGCGAACCGGCTGTACCGCCCCGGCGTCTTCCTGATTCCAGCGTACAACCTTCAGTTCGCTGCCGTGGTTTCCAACTACTTTGCCGACTTTGGCTTTCCCAGCCACGTCCAGATTTGCATCTGGTGGTCGGCGGACGACGGTGACGCCAACTTCAGAGCCCATCTCGGCGACATGTTCCGTGACGGCAAGACCGCCCTGCACACGATCTTGACCACATGCCCCGACTGCAACCTGGAGCAGCATTGTCGAGGGCTTGATCCCAAGGACCCAGAGGTTGGTTATCACAGCCGCTCCCTTCCCCGTGGACTCACGCTGACATGCTTCCCTCTCAGACGGCCGACACCTTGTTTCTCGCAACGCCCCGGGCCGTCGCCGAATGCGCGACCCTCGGCTCGCTGCTCAGTGATCGAGCCCGAGCCATCCTCGATCAAGAGGATGAGGGCCGGCTGGCTGTGTCTTGCAGCGATGGCGAAAGTGACGCTGACAGCCTCGCCCGCCGTCAGTGGGAGGACGGTCTTGAGTTCGGGTTCTAGGCATGCAGCTGGGTGTGGTTGCTTGGCAGTAACCATCCTCAAGACCTGGTAGAAGTGAGGCACGTGAATATCAATCGCGAAGGGGTTGGGACGGTCTACTCGCTGCAGTACTCGATAAACATGTGTTTTCGAACCAGCCATCGATATGAACGGGGCTCAATCGCAATCGATTATTTGATCTCGTGGGGCTTGTGTAATGAACAGAGGCATTCCCCAGAGATTGCCTACCATGTCCATAGCACTGCCACAGGAAAGCTGCTGTCTTTTCCCTCTGATCCTTCGACTGTATGACATACAACCATGAGGGCTGGCTGTAGCCCGTTTGATAAGAGCAAATCAAAGGTTGGTTGAAAAGTCTCAGCAAAGCTCGTATGCTATCAGTACACCTGCCTACCTGACCAAGACCTTTCAAAGGCAAGTCACGTTGCTTTTGCTCTCCAAAAGAGCATAAGTGGGCTTGCTCCCCGAGCGTACTCCTCATGTTTGCACGCATATTTCGTACTCATGATATGATATTTTGTCCAATAATCAAAATTACAGCTTGCAGGGAACTTCAAACACAACCCTCTTCTCCTCAGCGCCCATTCTTCGAATTCCATTTTCTAGATAAAGTTGCAACTGATACCCTTGTCATGGTGGGGATGAAAGCCGACGGCCACGACCAAAAAGGATCCTGTTGGTTCTGATGACCATGACCGCAGCATATGCCCCTGAGGCCCGTGAGGATCATGTACCCGCCACAGAGCCTTTATGATGTCTGGTGACGTGGTTGAACGGAGGCTTCTAAGAAAGAACCCTCGGTTTTCCATCGTCGTCAACGTGGAAGCTGCCGCCGAAATCAAAATCATACACGGCCTCCTGGAGCAGAGGAATAAATTTTGCCGGAATATGCCTTTGGCTCTGCTGGACCCCCGTCAGACAATGGCGCCAGAGTATGGTCAGTGAGTGCTGCTTCAATCCTGGAGATACAGGTCGTTTTATATTTGGCAGAACTTCTGTTCCAGCTAAAACCTACATGTCTTTGCCTTGTATGCATGCCCAGGCCACCACGATTCTGAGCGAGAATCCTTGTCTGCCTTGGCCTGTGGATCAGAAGATGCAGTACTGGTATGACCCCTTTTGAAAGCACTTACGTCAGCTGAGTTGGTTCATAGACAATGATTCGATGGCCGAAAATATCATTGTTGCGTGCGATCCTCACTCAACCCGGGATCACGCAAGCCATTTGCACCAGCCGCCTGGTGCTTCAGCGAGTGAGTGCGAGAATTCCCGGCCGCCCGCATCTGGCCAAGGTCTGACCGTCTCAGGTCATGATGGGATGATGCCACTCCGAGAAGACCTAAGGGATAGTAAAGAACAGGGAGGATTGCAGGAGCTGAGGAATTGTAGTCAGTGTTGGCACGTTGTCAATGTCAATAGCTGAAGCGGGAACGGCCAATAGTACCAGTGTTTGAAGTGAGCTATGAACGAGAGACTGTAGCAATAAAATCCGAAGAGCTCTGTTCTACGCACTGTCCTCCCGTCTGCTTCCTAGCTTCGATCGAAATCTTCACAAGCTCTTGTAAGGTGACGGCTGTTTGCTGCTCCATGTTGTGAGCAGCACCACTTCGCAGTAGACGATTTGGGCTTTGGATAGCATGTGGATACGCAAGCGTCAGTTCCGGTTATACGACGGATACGTTAGCTGTCCATACGTCGGCGCCCAGCTTGGCCTCACTCCCCTTTTGACGAGGAAGTCGTCGATCTTTTTATCAGCGAGCTTGTGGCCAATCCAGGCTCGAAGTGCTGTTCGGGACAAGATTTGGGCTTTCTGCGGGTTCGGGTCGTCTTGTCTATCGACCCAAACGTAGCAGATGCCGCTGGTTCCTAGCCTGTAGAAAGCAACACCACGTATGCCAACGAAAAGGTTAGGTCTGACGTCTTTGTATACTTCTTCCATGTCGTTAATGATGTTCTTCTGCTCTTCTGGAAGTTCGTGATAAAGACGGGTTGCCTCGTAACCGAGCTCGCTGCCCGGGACCAGTTTGACGGGATTGGCCTCGGGGACCTCGACAACGAATCGCCACCCTACAGGTGATTTCTGCCCGGTAACTTTACATTTGCGTTCGAGAACACAGCAGCCAAGGATTCTGTCCCCTAACGGTGTTCTGCCTACCTGCTGCAGTTGCGTCTCTCTTGGGGGTGGTATTTCCTGGTCCATGTTGTCCTGGTCCATGTCATCTTGGTCCATGTCGTCTTGGTCCATGTCGGCCTGGCCTGCATTGTAGTCAAAGTCTTCGTTGGGTCTGTTAGGAGAGATGTGCTCTTCGTCCACATCCATGGATTGTCCCATGCCTGCATCATGCCCGGTATTAGATGCAGAACCACCAGGAACATCTTCCATGTTGACGTCTTGATCCACACGGCTGCTATTTCTGTTTCCCTGCTTGCCTTTACGTTTGCTGGCGTCTTCCGTGGGCCCGCTAGGCTCGTATGTAGTCAACGCAACCAGCCTCTGATCGGCAACTTTGCCGAAGGCATCTGCCCATGCTAGAGGCCATTGGTTGTATTCATTCAAGCATTGTCGACGGAAGGTAGTTTTAACGCCTTCTGCCTTCACTTTGGCGTCTTCCGGTTTCATTTTGGTTTGGAGAGAGTTCAAATCGACTCTCATGAGGGTCGCGATGCCCTCGCTCATCTGGTAAAGTTCCCCCCTCCGTCCTTTGTTTTCATTGGCCTTCTTGATCTTTCCGTTCATTTTCTTGATATCGATTTTGGAGTTGGTCCCGTTGAAAAGGTACGCCATAATACCTTTCGCGTATTTGCTGTGAATTGCCTCAATTTCTTGGTCTTTTTCCGGTATCACGTCGTCGTCGTCGTCGTCGAAATCTTCATCAGAACTCGGGTCATCATCCCCGTTCCTGCCGAAGGCGCTGTCATCAAACTCTTCGTTGAGATCGACTGTGGCAGTTGGAATCTTGCTCTGTTGGCTAGGGTCTTTGAGTTGGCGGTCATACTCTGCCTTCTTTCGTGGGTCTGTAAGCGTAGACTTCGAGTCGTTTACTTCTGCAGATGAATTGTCAGACTGTGCCTCACCGCCGTACGTTGGTTGTACTTACTTTGGATACAGAGTTTCGCCATTTTGTCTTCGTTTTTGTCGGTATGTACGAGCAACCTCATCCTTTTTAGGGCCGTCTTGATCTGATCGTCGCTGGCGGTGCTGGGAATCTCGAGAATGTCGTAGTAAGTGGCGTTATTGTTTATTAGCGGCAGCATCTTCGTGACGGCTGCTCGTTTGTTTCGGTCGTTGAGCTGGAACGCGCTGGCTCTAGACGTCTGATCCTCTGTGAGGCGATTCACGGCAGCATTGAAGATGACGTCGAAGAGGTCCTCTTTCTTTTCCAAAATGGACCTGTCGATTTCCGCACTGCGGACATCCAGCTCGGAAACGGCCTCAGACTCTCTAACTTTCGAGGCCAATTTACGCACAAGGTCAAGCTTATACTTATTTGCTATTACGGTCTTCTTGGCTCTATGGTCCTCGCCTTTCATATCGGCAAGGCGCTTCTTTAGGAAGTTGACGAAACTCGCAGCCTCTGCATTCAGGACTTTCCTGATGGATGGGTCTGTGAACTCAACCGTGATGGCCGGCCGACTGGGCTTGGCCTGGGGCTCAGGCTCATCTGGTTCTTCCTCGGGAGGCAGGTACTGGTCTCTGGAAGTCGCCGTCGGCGGAGCAGCGGGGACCTCTACATGGCTTGAGGTAACGATTTGGGCCTTTGGCTGCGTTGAAGAGGCTTCTATGTTGTAAAGGGCCTGGTCGGTGGACACAGCAATTGTTTGATTGGCTGGTTCCGGGAGTGCCAGAGGCTTTTCAGCCCGAGGGGTGGAATTGCCCGACTCATCCTCCGATTCTACGGAGGGGGCGGGTGGAAGCGCCAAAGGTTTAGACTGTTCAATAGACATTTTGTGTTTGTATGATGGAGCAGAGGTGAGTCTATGAGCTTCGTAGGCCGTTTTATAGCGCTTTCGAGTTATTATTAGAAGAAATCCCGAAATGGCCGTCATGTCACAACTGGCCGGGCCGTTTCTGGACCAACACGCTAATGTTAGTGATTGGCTGAGACCCTCGTCTGCCCCTTCATGGCCATTGACGAAGAAGACAGCTTGCCAAATGCCTCCGATGCCAACTTCATGGAGGACAACAGACTCGATACTCCTTTGTCTTTGGTTCGAGTTGCGTGTGGGCAGCGCCAACAAGCATGCGCCGAAGCTGACCCCAACTCGGTGGTCGAGCGGGTCGTGATCCGTGGTCCAACAGACCCTGGTCAGACCCCCACAGGTTCGCGCCCGGCGCATCCATGTTAACGCGACCG
This sequence comes from Colletotrichum sp. SAR11_240, assembly GCA_025328625.1. Classification (NCBI taxonomy): domain Eukaryota; kingdom Fungi; phylum Ascomycota; class Sordariomycetes; order Glomerellales; family Glomerellaceae; genus Colletotrichum; species Colletotrichum sp. SAR11_240. Next base: position 58,807 of record JAKMXA010000205.1, read on the forward strand.
CAAGGGTGAGGGTGTCCCCCGCTGCTCGTCGACCAGGGCGCATGCAGCGAACATTCAGAGCCAACACCCTCGGGGACAGTGCGCCTTGCAGGGGTAGACTGGGTATTTAGTACCTGCCTTTGCCCGTGCACGCGAGAGAAACAGAGGGCAGCGGTCGCGCTGTTCAGACGAACCGAACCGGTACGATGGATATTGCGTCCAAGCTCCGCGATCTGGAGATGAAGCTCCAGCATGTCACCAGGATTGTCTCCACGCTCCAGCTGTCCACTCCGCACGCAGGAAGGAGAACCCGACGCAACAATCCCCGCCAGACCACCAAGCCAACGTCGGCTCTCGATGAGCTGAAAGACCTTCTCACCGGGCTTTATGCTGAACTACAGAAAATACAGGAAGAGGTTTCGCGAACATCCGAGCAGCCTAGCCAAGAGCCTTTACCTGCTGATGCCGCGTCGCCGAGCTCAGCGCTCTCTTCCCCGCCGCTATCTGTCGCGGCGGACGAACACTCGGACCCACCCGTGGACCTTCCGGCGCCCTCGCCGCGAGTGGTCGATGTGCCCACCCACCAGGAGACCGTCCCCAGTCCACCTCCGGACGCCGGTGGACCCCGCACAGACCTGGAGCCACCCTCGGCGGCCGGCCTGGACTCCGCGGCACCATCACCACTTTCCGATCTGGGCTCCGACGTGGAATGGGCTTTGCAGCATGCAGGGTCGCTCCTCGATGCGCAGGGCGAGTCGCCGACCGACCCGGCCCCGCCTGAGCCTGCACCGATCACGACCAGGCCCAAGTTCAGCTTGACGACTGAGGAAATGGGTGTCAATTTGGTGCCGAATATCGCCAAGATGGTCAGCGACGAAGACTTCACGGGCAAGGTCTGGATCATAAATCTGCCCGAGGTCGACTGGGCCAATTTGGAGTCCAGCATTCGGCGGCCTAAGGATCGCGAGCATCTGGGAAACGTGTACACCAAAGGTCCCAATGGGTCCGGATACTCGTTTCTGAAGCTCTCGCCGTCGACCAAATTTGTCCTCCCGGACTTCTCTCAGATGCCAGAGAAGCCGTCGGAGGACGAGATCACAGCCTTTCTCGACGACATCGCCAACGACCCCCCCAAGGGGTCCATACCGTATTATGCCGGGCCGCCGCTGACGTCCAGCATCGAATCGTTCCTCCACCCAGGCGACGCCCTTGCGTCCATGGAAGCCATTGCCGGCGGGAACTCGCCCTACGTGTACATCGGCGCCAAGTATTCCGGCACCGGCTGGCACGATGATGACGCTCTTCTCTGGTCATGCAACTATGTCAGCTTCGGCTGGAAGCTGTGGCTCGTCGTCGCAGAACACCACAGGGCGAAGTTCGAAGCCTTCGTCCGCCGACACTGGAAGGCGAACCGATGCGCGCAATTCGTACGCCATCTGTCACTCTTCATCGGTCCGTCAAGGCTTCGCGAGGAAGGTATTGACTTCGTCGTACACTGCGCCGGGCCCGGCGACATGGTCATCATCCGCCCCGGACAATATCATGCCGTCGTCAACTTCTCTTCGTGCTTTGCCACGGCGATCAATTTCTCGCTGCCCGGAGACCGCGTCATGCCGCCAGACCTCGCCGTTTGTAAGCAATGTGGGCTATACCCTCTGCAATGCCCGGACTTCCGCGTTGTCTCGCCGCCTCCCTTGGACCCCGTGCCAGGCGTGGAGACAGAGCATGTCAGCATCGCAGAGAGGACAAAACTCGCGAGACGACCGGCGGCGCGGCCAAAGGATTTGCAGCCAGCTAAGAAACCGAAAACTTCCCGGCCTCATCCAGAGCTGGACGAGATCATCAGCCAGGTCCTGAAGATCGACAAACTCTGCCACATTCCTCGTATCGACCACAGAAACCCACCAAGCCCCGAAGTCTTGAAACTCGCCATGGCCATCGGCAGCCGTCCGGCGATTCAGCAATTCTGCGACCTTGTCCGCAGTAGAAGGGATCCCAAGAACGACCGCACCAGACTATATTTCGAAGGCGATCTGCAAGTCCGCATCACACAACGTCTCACCGCACTCGACAGGTCCCAGAGGAGATCGAATCTCGAGAGGCTCATGGTCCGTCTCGACCAGTACTATCTTGCCTGCGACATCGAGCAGTCCAAGCAAGGGCGCCTCAGGGCGGATAGTTCGTTTCTCGACGCTATTGCCAAAAAGTCGCATTGCCCCAGGGATGTCCTGTCAAAACACGTAAACCAAGGCAACAAGTGGATGCGGCTTTGCCGTGAACGCAAGGAGCTTCTGTGTTTTATTTTCCTGGACAGCAGGAATCCTTTCGGCGTATTCTTGGACGCGTGGATGTCACTACACGAAAATGACGTGGATGTTCTGCATGGACTTCTGAGCAATGACTACATCGCATCATTATGCACGGCGGCGGCAGCGTTGATGCAATCAATAGACGGCATCTCTCATGACGTCGAGTTTGTCTGGGAAATGCGCAGCAAGCCTTTGTGCAGCATACCAGAAGAGGACATGCTGTTACTTCTTCGTCCCATTCCACAAGTTGCAGAGAACGTCTTTGTACCGGGCAGATATCCCACGTGGCCGCGTCCTGCAGGATGGCCTGAGCATGCACCGTGGCCTGCTGATCCCACTTCTATTCTCGATCTCGACAGCAAGTTATGTGAGTTTTGCGAGGAAGCCGAATGCAAGTGTCTGGATGAGCTACCTTCCCGCAACGGCTCACGACCTATGCCGCGCATAAAAGACTATGGGGCACTGGGGCGAGGTCTGCAGGCTACGGCAAACCAGTATGGGCAAGTGGCGTATCAGTCAGGCGATTTCATTGGAATTCTTGCTGGAGAGATTGCCCCTGTGGACACTTTTGATGACAGCCATACGCTGGAGTTTGTGAGGCCGGATCTTCCTGATGAGCCGGTCGTCTGTCAAATTCGCTGCGTCGAGGTCAGCAATATTTTTAGGCTGCTTAACCATTCCTGCCGGCCTTCTGCAAAATTTGAGCAGTTGCGAGCAAGCGGCCGCTATGTAACAGCAGTTAAGGCCGCCCGAGATATCACCGATGGCGAGCAGATCACGGTCTCTTACGGAAGTAAATGGACGGCAAGCCCGTGTCTATGCGATGCTTGTCAGGGACCAGGAGACACACTTTGAACGTGCACGGGCCACAAGGTCCCAAAGGACCTTGTGGCCCGTGCACAACAATGCTCGGGCGAGGGATGATTGATGCGGCATAGTCGTAGAATAGAAACGAAGAGAAGTAGTTTTAGCGCAGTAAGCTTGCCGCTCTAACTTATCTATGAATTGAATTCGAAATGAAAACAGTTTGCAAAAAACATCCCTCATTCCCAAGACAGCACGAATACCACAAGCCCTATCTCTCAAAAAGTTCTGTTTGGCGAGACATCAAATAAGACTCCCAACTAATGATTCATAGCGAAGGAACAGGTCGCACGTGGCCGTACGGAGTCGCTGAGATCATGGCTCTGATTCTTTCCCAATCATCAATCATCTGTAAAGCAGACCATTGATTTTTCATAGGGTTGTTGGGAGCTGATTCAAAGCATCCGATGTGGTAGACTACTCTTTAGGTTCTTTATTAGCAGTTTTCTTCCACAGACCCCAGTCAACTTACACAGCCCATTCAGGAGAGGTAATGCAGAAAGGTTGAGACCATTTCATATCGTATCCCATGTAGTCGGGGAGATGAGGCTTCAGAACGCGATGAAGAATCTCCGTGAAAAGCCCCTTCCGGCGAAGCGCGACACAGGTTTGCTCTTTCAACCCATCGTACACTAGTTTCTCTCCACAAAAGGAAACGAAGACAACGTAGTGAGCTATCCTAGGACAAGGGAGGCTCAAGGGGGTTAACAATGGCTGGTACCATGCATTCCCCCCCGAAAACGGTGCGGGAACATCATTCCACAGATGTATCTGCGTCATGATGTGGCTCGTTTCGCTAATGAAGGGCCTGTAGTCGGTCCAAAGAGTTGAGCTGAAGCAAGGCCGATTTTCTGCGGCGAGTGGGATGTAGCTAGAGATGCATTAGCCATTACCAGATGGAAAAAGGGCCGCGCACTTACTATGGGACATCACTGAAGGGTTGGAAAGGATAGCTCGCATGCGCTTGAAGTGCCGGCAGACTGAGAGAGTTCATATCTCGGTTTCGAGAGATCATCTGGGGGGCAGATGGCGAGCTTCTGCCATCCTCAGTGCGGTGCTCCTCCTCAGTATCCGGGGATTGAGAAGATCCTGGCTGAGAAGCGTTATGTTTTCCCGGCTCATACTGCGACTCATGGCGAAGCCTGGATGCTAAGTAGATCTTTCTGGTGTTGGGCGTCGGGCTTTGTGAGTCTTGTCTTGAGCCAAGGTAAGCAATTGTCCCACAAAGGGGTAATCGAACTTGCCCTGGAGACATTGCAACGTGATGTAATGTTGTGGTCAAAGATCGAGCTGTCCTGGTGTCCGGGATACAGATGAACATGGCCTAATATGGTTGTTCATGGGACAAGAGGGGTCTTAAATACCCATTCACGGGGATTACAGGACCCTTTCAAGCCAGGCAGCCTTCTCACCCATGTAAAAATACCACATGAGCTGACATGGGTCCGTGGAAGCTTGGTTTGAGCCCCTATCTCGAGGATGGCATCTCGGACTAGGAGTCATATAGCCTTTCAAAAGGTGAGGTGATGTTCTCATTTCATTCAAATATCCTCCAGAAGAACATCTCTCTAGCATAACATGTTCTTAGTCATTTAACGCAACGTCCTCTCCTAGATGCTCCTGCCAGTACTCCCAGTACTTCCCCCTCAACTCTAAGAGTGTGTCGTGAGTTCCACTCTCAACGAACTTTCCTTTCTCGCCGAGCACAATGATTCTGTCTACATGTCTGACAGATGATAGCCGGTGTCTAGATGTATTAGCATCCAAGTATTATTAATAGGCGGTTACTCACGCTATGATAAGCATAGTGCGGCCTTCGAAAGCTCTCGCGAAGTTTCTCTTGATCAAGCCTTCAGTTGCTGAATCCAGAGCGCTGGTGCCTTCGTCTACAAGGATAATCGCAGGCTGCTTAAGAAACAACCTCGCGATGGTCATGCGCTGGACCTGTCCGCCCGAGAAATTCCTTCAAAGGTTAGCTTGCAACAGGGCTGTGACATTGCTTCTTACTTTCCATCCACTCCACACAGAGTTTCATAGCCATTCTGACGTCTGGTTATATCGTTATGGATACAAGCCTTCACACAGGCGCTTTCAATCTCTTCGTATGTAGCTTCTCGCTTTCCGTATAGAATATTCTCCATGACTGTGTCGTTGTAAATGTGAGGTTCCTGTTCGAGTACGCCGATTTGGGCCGCAAGCCTGTGAAACTGTTAGCCATTTGTTTCCCATTAGTCGTGTCACCTTACGAGTCGTAATCAACTTCGTTGATATCTTGACCGTCCACTAAAATCTCGCCGCTATCGGGCACAAGTTGACCGCTCAAAAGGCCGACTACTGTTGACTTTCCCACACCCGATGGCCCAACGAGAGCGATCTTGCTGCCGCCGGAGATATCGAGGCTGAAATTTTCGAGGACAACTTTGTCCCCGCGCTTGAGCGTGACGTTGCTGAATTGCACTTTACCATCGGTAACTCTCAATGTTTTCCCTTTCTTGGCACGGGGTTCCATGTCCAGAATCTTCCCTGCTTCAGCAGCCTCCTGGAAGTGCTTCGAGATGTCTTTCAAGGATTCTAATGTTGAGGTAACTGGGGAAATGATCTGACCCCAATATGCGATCCATACTGTGACATCTCCGACGGTCATTTGTCCGTAGCGAACTTGCCAAGATATAAGCAGTGCGCCAGCAAAGAGTCCTGTCTTGTTTATCGCATTGTCGATAAGCCATTTGTACAAGGAAATCATGATGTTCCTTTGGCGTGCTCGATCGAACTCCCTAACTCTCTCGTTGTTTTGATTGATGAGATAGTCCAATTGCTGGAAGACGGCTGCCGTAGTATGGCCCCTTATAGAATCTTCGCGCTGCTTCTTATGAGACTTCTTAATGGACAAGAACTCGGCATTCGCTTTGATTAGTTCATTTGTTGCTCGTCTGAAGATAACACCAGCTGCAACAAGGCAAACTACAACGAGGCTGAGTATGGATTGGTTGAACTTCGAAGCGGTAACTGGAACTGTGACGCATATCATGAAAAGCCCATCAACCGAATTCTCCATCAGATCGTCGAAAGAGCTTTCGACACCCTGAGCATTGTCGACGCTGGTGATGAGCTCTGTCGCACTGGTTTCTGCATGGAAGGAGTGGTCCGCACTCATGATGTTAGCATAAATAGATACGTCGAGCAACGTTGTGCGAAAGCCTCTGAGTTTGACCCATATCCAAAACTTCAGCCCGGTCAATGCAGGTTCGCATAATCCCAGCCCAATCCAGATGATCAAAATGCCTGTGAATGCCACTTCCGATGGCAGTACATCTATGGCGCGACCAAAAGCTCGCGGAATCCAGAGACCAACTGCCCCAATACCCAAGTTGAGACTTAAGATGGCGACGAGACGCCGTGTTGTTTTGTCATCTCTTGGCCAGATAAAGCGTCTGAAGGTCTTCAGCTCGTCGCGCCACTGCGATCTCTCGGTCTCTGTTCTCTGGCCAGTCTCGATATCTGTTTCGCCGGGTTCTGGCAGTACGTGTTCGGTGTCATCTTGAGGCAGGGGTTTGTATCTGTGACTATCGCAAGCGCAATACTGCATGAAGGCGTAGATCAAAAGCTTCGCAATCGCACAGGCAAAGTCCAAACATGCCCTGATGTTGATATCTTGTTTGGCAATGATGTGCGCCAGGCCAATGGCTTCGCTGACAGATCCTAGGCCCCAAGACCACATATAAGGCCTCCAAAGACGCTGCGAATCCTCGCAAAGCCTATCTACCTGGACGGTGGCCGCTGCGGCAAAAAAAACAGCCAGCGAGGCAGGAAGGCTGTGGTAATTTTGCTGTACGATTGACAAAGTCCACAGAAGCGTTGCGTTGATCCATGCTAAAGCAAAGAGGGCGTAGCAAGCCCAGATGAGTCTTTTTCTTGAAGGTATGAATTGCTCTTCTCGAAAGGGTGCGAACGCCGATAACACAACGGCCAGTAGAGAGAGAAAAAGGCGGAAATAGTTGGGGATATGTTCGAGTGTCATTGTAAGTATGGAGGTCAGAAGAAAGGCTTGATGATTTGAAGCGTGAGATGGGGGCTCTTCTCATATAAAGCGGGCGTGTTGGCGATCGTTATATACAGAAGAGGGGCTTTGGTTTGCCGTCAGAGCAGACATTATAACGCTTATGCATCCCTGCTGCTTCAACGCACCAGCCAGGGTACCGCATACTGCTCGTATCATTGTACTCACGGCCTGTTCAAGATACTGCGCATACATGGTCCGGAAGTGAGCAGAAGACTTCCGCGTTTTGCTGGCATGCGCGGGCCGCCGTAAGCAAGCCTAAGGCAACGCGCCGCGACCATCTACGGTCAAGGGTGTTAACCCCTGACGAGTTGTCGTCGGTACGCGCCTCTATCACACCGAAAGATCAGGCGTAGTCGGAAGCTCAGGAAGGGCTGGCGCGCTCCATGCCGCGCTGTGGGGTGGCGATGATCCCTGACGAGGGAGGGATATCTGTAACCTGGTTCTGTGCTCGCCTCAACTTAGCTTCCTGCATAGTGAGTTAGCAGCAGCGTTCTTTGCATCCGTATTCTTGCACTCTGGTGGCCCTAGTACTTGGGCGGCCGAGACAGCAATTGCAGGGGCTAGGAAGTAAGGTCCGAAGTAGAATGCAAGCCGCAGAAGTCTCAGGCTCTGGTAACTAATTGGTATTGCTAATTATGCCAGAATCTTCCCGTTCAGCGCCACACTCCGTATTCGAATAGTTAATCACGACTTCTGGGACTTAAGCCAGTTTCTAAATCTTACGGCCAATTTTTCCCAATACACGAGGAGCTTATGGCGCCCTTGTTGCTGGGAAATCGACTCGTAGAGCCTGTGCTCTTCTTGCTGATCGAGAGCCAACATCCAAGCCTCATGGCCTTCTTCAAAAGTCCTCCGGTCGCTCGGATCTTTGCATTCAAAGCGATTGTCGTTTTCCTCGTCTCCAATCTCGGGGATGTCATGGTCCTCGTTGATGTCGTCTTCGTCGTCTGTAGGTTTCAATCCGTCGTATCGAATGCTCCCGGGTAAGAACATCTTGCCGCAATCTTCGCAAAGTTTACCGATAAACGCAATGCCATCTCCCAATAAACGTGGTTTAAGCTGGTTGCGCTTCCGACACTGAATAGGTGTTTCTGCTATCAGCCTAGAATCAATAATCACAAGAGAGACCGAATATACATACATTGGTGCAGGTCCAGATGAATTTAGGCAGCATCGCGTGGAGCCGTGAGATCTCAACAGTTGAATTTCCTGCCAAAAGCCGCAGGGAACTGTCATGAAAAATTAAGGGTGTTATGCTTATATATGATCTGTTGACTGAAAGGCTAGAGCCTGTTTTGAGACTAGAAAAGCTCTCTGTGGAGCCAGATAAAAGGCAAATTCAGCAGGGTGAATTGCGCAACCAAGCTTGCCGCTGTCTAGTCAGCGAGAGGCTCCTAGTGGAAGTGTGGCATGGGTATGAGTCGCATCAGAGAAAGACCACGTCAACTTTGGGCCAATAATGAGCCGGTCTGCATGGTCCTTTCACCCTTCCTTGATTTGGTTTGTGGTTCTAATCTCAAACACGAAGGCCTGGCCAATACGCATAACTGCGAGGCGCCGGCCCCTGACCGTTGATGTCATATTGGCCGCGGCGATCCTCCAATCTAGAGCCTGATATTGTGCTCGTTGTCATAAAACCAAGGGATAGACGAAGCATGCGCGCGTTTGCTCGGACGCAATGTCACTAGCTATGGGCCGCTCTCTAACTCGTCCACACACCAACACATAGCGGGCCCGGTCGAAGGGGTTCCATTTCCTTCACTTGCGGAGACGGCAAGGCCCCAGTCCGTCACTTCGTCGGAGAAACCTGTGAGAAGCGTCCCACAAGAGAAGCTCAGCGGGGTATCGTCGATGGAAAACTTTCTCAGGTCGTAAAGAATATAACCTGATCCAGGAGCTTGAGGCGCCCCGAGCGGAAGTTTGTCTTCGTGATCAGGTGTCAGGCGAGAACTACGGAAAATATAATGCCCTACTCACAAGACTCAGTGGGATGCCTTTTCAACACCGTGAGAGACACCGCATCTAACAACTTCGCCTCTTCTAAGTACTTCACATCCACAGCTGAAATTGTGAAACACCTGTTTCCTCTATTTACGTCCTTTTCGGGGTTGGAGTGTAAAACTCGGCCAATGGCATAGGGAACGGAATTAGCAGCGTCCTTTAGAATTAACCACTTCATAGTGAGATATTTCTTGAAATGAGCGTGTTATTGAAGACAGATAGTAAACAGGCGAGATTTCTTGGATTCAACACATTTGGGAAGGCCTTGTATTTCTACCTGAGAGGCAGCAAATGATGCCCAATCTACGGTCCTCATCTCGCCGCCATAGAAGACCCAGCCAAGATCTTCGCAATCGGCGTTGCTCCAGGCTTTCCGGGGCTAGAATACGGTGGCCTGCATGGTCCTTCCACTCTTGCTTCAGCACACCCTCATCTCCAGCGAGGAAGAAGGCACGGCCAATTTCCATGGCAGACAGTGCACTGACTACTCATGCAATGATCCTTGTCCTTACTTCTACAATCGCCCCCACCTGCAGCGTGCTTGAGGCCCTCTATCAGCTTTGGTGAGCAAGGTTTCGAATTCTTTTTGTATGCACGTATTGCTGCACTCAAGCCTAAGGCAAACTTCCACCGTCTTCAACGGTCATGGATGTATTCCTCTGAGGATTCATTAGTGGTACATGTACCTGATACCGAAGGGTTCTGCGTAGGCTCGGCACACTATGGCTAGAGTCCCTTCGTAGTCTTAAGACATAGGGCTGCCCCGTGAAGAACAGCAGATTCCTAACGCCCAACCTTCAGCAACATTCTATCATTGATTAGGGGTCATGGGAAATCTTCCAATTCTGTACTGGAAGTGCCAGGTAAGTGCACAGTACAAGAATCGCTCTCAGAGACTTCCTAAATTCGATCAGTGCGGAACGCGAAACGACGTGAAGCTGCGAACGGAGCGATTGAAGACAGATCGCAAAGTATGTTTCATTGGCAAACACTGCAAGAAGTGCCGGAAGAAATTCAGTCGTGGGAGCATACGAAGCGGTGGAATTTCTCCAATGGAGGATGGGACTGAGGACGAGAAAATGCCCCAAATCTCAGAGGAGGAGAAAAGTGAAATACTTAAGGTTAGGAGTCGCGACCTTTGCACCATCATGGAAGCTTGCAGGAGCTGCGGGAACTTCGAACATCCAAGTCGGCATGCTCACTATAACGTAAAGGCGAATGAGGTTTACATTGGCATTGTAGATGGCCTCAAGAACGTCTTGAATAATGGCTATAGCGCTTTGCAAGATGACGAGGTCGACAGAGACTGACATCCATAGATAGGCTACATCTCTTCATAGGCCTCCGTTTATCCCAGAAAAAATAACAGCACCACCAATAGACAGTGTCCTCCCCAAATGTGCATGCAATCGACTGGCCTAGCTTATGCACTCGCTCATCCATGGCATCACCCCACAAAGCAACGCAGCTTCAAAGGATGACTTGCCTTGCAGGCGGCCGAGGAGCGATGAACCTGCAAGTCGGCTGGAGTCGTCGTTCGTAATTTTCGCACCACACCCCAGGTGCGCGCCAAGCGAGACCCTCCCACGACCCTTGACCGCCGCACGTATCCACACCCCAGCGGCGCCGGGGAACTCGCTAGCGTGCCGCTGGCTGTGCGAGGATCCCGACGCCCGCGCGTCCTGGGTACTTGTGTGCCCGAGCAAGCCTGCAGCCCTCCACAACCGACCCCGTCAAGGTGACATCTGATGCACGGTCTGTTGGAACGCCGATGTTCAGCTGGCAGTCCGTCCCAGCGCATCAGGTCTGGGCCTTGGATCTGGCCGTTGTACCTCGTAACCGATAGGGACATCACCACGTCGCGCTGGAACAGATGGATGAGTGGAGTTGTATTGTGCTTAAGTGCGTTCTATCTCCTGCTTCCCGTTCTCCTCCCAGATACTCCCGGCCCCACTTATCGTTGTACTAGTCACGTCAGTGTTAGCCGCTTCGTCGGTCGGCCGTCCACGTACCACGACGCAATCCTCGCAGCGAGCGCCGTGCACGTTGACCCAGCCGAGGCAGTCAACGCCGTGCTTGTATCTGTTGATGCAGGGATAGCGGTCCATTGCGGTGGTTCTTGGACGATGATTGTGAGTGTATGAAGGTGTGGAAGATTTTGTGGAAGCTGGAAACCTTTGAACATTTGCGAGGGAAAAGAGAGCTATTTGTATTTAGAGCGCATCCGCGGTGGCGGAGAAACATCCATACACATGCCGTTCACGAAGCCATCATGCCGTTGCCCAATCAGTAGGCTAGGGTAAGAAGACGCCCGTCCTGCTGTTACGCAAGAATCTGCCTACATACGTCCGGCGCGGAGGGCAGGTTCAATCTCAACAGGTTGTTGCACCAAGATTGCCTTTCGAGGTGTTCTGCTACTGAATATTGCCGCACATATCTTGTTCCGCAATATTTGCATGCGAAACGCTTCAGATGCGCGTCAATGCACATTCTTTCACAACAAGTTAGCAAATAGGCCCCTTAGGAGAGGTGTTACATCTGCCCTTACTGATATTCCTTCTCTGTGAATGCGGACTGGTGCTTGCAATTGGACTTAGAGCGCCATGGACAGTAGTAGTTCCCATGCTGATCGGGGCGTGGCTTGCAATCTGGATATCCCCTGTACTCAATGATTCCAAACAAATACATTGATGGTGCAAGATCATAACCGGAGCTGAATTGCTGTGTCTCGGCAGAGCATACAGCTGAGGCGCAAGCCGTTGTGCCCGTCGGCGCCCTTGGCAGTGCTGAAATGCTTTGTAGCAGGTATTGAGGATGCAACCGAGGTTCTTCTGTACTCCCGCTCAACTGACTCCAAGTCGCTGTCGCTGCACTGGTAGATTCCAATGCGTCCTGCTCCCATTCAAGGTATACAGCTGGTTCCGCTGCTGGAGCGCCGAACATGTTGCTGGTGCTCGATTCGCATTGGCCATGCGATGGCTGTTATGTAGGTGGTTTTGGGAGCTCGGAAGGATCCAGCCCGAATACGTGGCATATGTCGTCGTTTATCTCGTCGGACGGAGTTTCCGGCGGTCGCAGGACTAAGTCTGTGAAGCCGCTCTGCGAGACAATAGACCACACGCGCACAATGCTGCCTTCTTTTCAGCTGAATCGCTCGTAAAACGGTGCTCCGCGTACCTACAGCAGGCAAATTTGGTCTTGAAATGGCGGAAATCGAAAGGTCTTGGTGCTCGTCCCGCCAAGAGCTATGCTTTGAGCTAGAGGGCCAACATAGCTCTCCTCAAATTCTTCCCAGTCGGTTCTGGGAATGCCCTCGCGTGGAAAGCTTACGGGGTCTCCGTCTAGCGAGTGCCTGAAGACTCCGGTTGTCTGGTGGTAGATGAGGTAGTCTGCCAAACAAATTTGGGGAAGTGCGCCATGGAAAGTCTCGCCTTGGCCGTCGAAGCCGTTTGGTATGTAGAAGGGAAAGGGATTTGTGGTTGGCATCTTGGCGAAGCACTGCAAAGTCTGCCGCTGTTGAAGGAGGAGGCTTGAATTTGCACTTTGGGAATCAGCCCACCTATGTATGCTCTCCCAGGCCGGCTCCAGATCGGATCAATCGAGGCACGACATCGACCGGGATCCTTTCTTCCCCAATCGCTGTTACATCGGCAACTGCAGGCGCATCTCAGCCCGGTGAATGCAGTGGGCCCACCGCCGATAAATTGGCGCTGATGCGAACTGCCTTGCTTCATAGTTTCAAGATTTGCAGTGAAATGAATGACATTCTGAAATGAGTGTGTCTGTAACTATGTCCGAAGCTAAACGTTCATCCAGGTCGCAGCTGTTTTTCCTCACGTACTAAAAAGGCTGGTCGGTTGCGTACACGTACTTGTCGCGCCAAACCGAGAGAAGACTTCCACATACGCCTGATTTGCAACCTCTTGGAATTCTCCATTCCCATCGATCGAAGCATTTTGGGGATTGAATCGATAGCTTTTGCCGTTTCTCGGATTGGCGCTCGCATCTCCTTCACTTTCCTTGGTGAAAGCAGCAACAGTGATTCGTTCGATGGCGGCCAAAGCCTCGGAGGGTTGTTGATCAGAAACGCCGACAACAGCAAGTCCGGAGGGACCCCTATTTCATCAAATACGCGAAGAGTGCGACGATGAACAAAGGCAAGAGTGTCAGGAATCTGCGAGTCCCCGGGCGAAGACTCTTATACCGAGATGTAGCCGAGCTCCCAAAGTCGGAAATGAATAGTAGAAGCCGCATTATTAGAAGATAAGGAGATGCAAATAGCAAAGCGAAGTACATTATCAGACCAAGTAGAAGATCTCGGCTACCGCGTATGAGCTTGCCGTTTCTGAGCCCAGTCAATCCGTGACAGAGGAGCTCAAATTTACGCCAGATCAATGGACCTTCAGTAGTCATATCGAATGCGGTAGTAGTGGTGTTAGGTATCGGCTGCTACGCGAGGGACGGCAAGTAGTGCCCCGACTCAGTTCAGCCAGGGCCTAGCCCAGTAGCCAAGGGCAGTGATCGGGTTGGTGCTAGGCCGAACGATCATTATCAAAAGGGCATGTTCAGCCAGGGTCTCTCAGTCGACCTGTCACCTGCAGTCGGCTCTATGAAAGCTGCGTGCGGTGCCGTCGAGACCCGCTCCGGCATCGTCTCAAGATTAAAGAGCCTTCGCTTCCCCCTCCACTCACGTCGGTTGCCTTCCTGCATGAGCTCATGCATCTCACACCCATCACCCGCATACATACCTCGACGAACGCCATGGACATTCTCCAGTTTCACCAAAATGGTCATGCGTCTTCTGTCAGCCTTTTTATCGAGGAAATTCTTATCAACAAAAAGGTTCCTAAGGCCCACGTGGACTTCTTAGCCATGATGATTATGGATCGTCTATCAGCAGGCGATACGATCCGGCAGATCGCTTTCTTCGTCGAAGACTGGAGCCAGCACGAGTTGTCAGACCTCAAAAATTCGAAATGGCGATGGTCAAACATCCACCTCCCCACGATTGGGATCATTGGCACAGAATACACGGTATCTAACTACTGAAACTGCCTTGGTACGTCTTGTGCTGGTTTTGAAATCTTTTGACGCTGATGCGGCCAGCTGGAACTCTGGAAGGCTATGGCTGAAGTGACAAAGGATGACGATAACCTGACAAAGGCCCAGAAGTTTGCACAGGACAGCATTGAAGACTCGAAGGCAATGTTGGATACCACCAAGTCGGCTAACGAGACGTTCATCAATTCTCAACTCGAAAAAGTGAGCATGTAAAGACGGGGTCATAAGTAGGATTTCTTGAATCAATACGAATAACTTCGATGCCTCAAGCTCAAAGTTCACTACATAACACAACCGCAATGAATGAACTTCTGTCTGAATGCCATAGCCTAGTATCGTGTTCTATCGTCAGCCACAGCGTCCCGTTTCCTTAGGCGTGATCGTCATCGACAGAAGACGACGGTCGCCTCCTTGAGATCCCTTCGTCGTCCCTGAGTCTCCTTTACTCAATGGTGATGACCTCGCTTGGCGCTCGCTCTGGCATCGAAGACGGTATTTAGCCATGTGACATGCAGGCGTTCCAGGGGCATGAGCGTTTATACCCTGAAAACTCGGCAGACATTCGTTTCTGACACTCCATTGCGAACTTGGGGTCCCCAACCTCGTTCTTGAACACTCCAAACGTGGCAGCCTGAGTATGATTAGAGAATGATCTTCTACCTTGAGGTACAGACCAACACCGCTACCACGTCTTGCTCAAGACTCTGAATGATTCGGGAGACGTGCAGAGGTGAGTGTGTCTTTGTAAGTAGGCCGACCTTCCGTGAGCGATTGTCAGTTGAGAAGCAAGTGCAACGAATGCAGGAAGTTTTCAGGCTAGAGGGGTGTCAGCCACTGGAGCGTCGGAATTATCTTCCAGCAAAGGTGTCCCGGAAGGATCTCGAGCGTGTCGCGGGGGCATCTTCGACCACACCAGGCGATTCATTCCGAAGTGCAAGGGAGGCGCCACTTCTTGAATCATGGCCCCTCAATGTGTGCATCGGGTTGAAGCTGACAAGCGGTCCCGAAGTTCCACCTGATGGTCAGTGGAACTGTACGATGACGGTGAGCCCACTCACTACTAGTTAAGACCAAACTCGGACCCTGGTGTAGCACGCAATCCGTAGTCATTGCATGAGTCCTCCAAGCCGCCGCGGACACCCAACTAGCACATGCAATCAAGCGCGGGCTCCAATCGACTGCGCATTCGAAAGAACGTTTTCATGCTTCATTGTACTATCGCGAGGGACTCGTCTCCTCGAACTAGCTGTAGCCTAGCAACCCTCGATCCGGCCGTTCCATCAAATACCGCAATGAGTAGGTCATCCCACCCTCTTCGCGGTTGATATCCATGACCCGCTTCTGCCAGGCCTTGAAGACGGTCACTGCCAAGCACCCACACCCATCTGCATGCCTAGAACCCGAACTCAAGACCGTCCTCCCACTGACGGCGGGCGAGGCTGTCAGCGTCACTTTCGCCATCGCCGCCAGATACAGCCAGCCGGCCCTCGTCCTCCTGATCGATGATAGCTCGGGCTCGATCACTGAGCAGCGAGCCGAGGGTCGCGCATTCGGCGACGGCCCGGGGCGTTGCGAGAAACAAGGTGTCGGCCGTCTGAGAGGGAAGCATGTCAGCGTGAGTCCATGGGGAACGGAGCGGCTGTAGGCCCCAAGCCTTGAAGAACAATCTACCTCAGGATCTTTAGGATCAAGCCCTCGACAATGCTGCTCCAGGTTGCAGTCGGGGGATGTGGTCAAGATCGCGTGCAGGGCGGTCTTGCCGCCACGGAACATGTCGCCGAGATGGGCTCTGAAGTTGGCGTCACCGTCGTCCGCCGACCACCAGATGCAAATCTTGACGTGGCTGGGAAAGCCAAAGTCGGCAAAGTAGTTCGAAACCACGGCAGCGAACTGAAGGTTGTACGCTGGAATCAGGAAGACGCCGGGGCGGTACAGCCGGTTCGCAGTCGGGAGACGTTGCTGGGTTTCAACGTGTGCATCTCGGCGATCGAGCGGGTCGTCGAAGACGATGGACATGGTGAGCCAGTCGACGGAGGAGACATGGCTAGGGCCGTCTCCCTTCAGAACGAAGACGTATGGCTCGGCGGGAGTGATGCTATCGTAGTCCAACTCGGCAAAGTTGACGGGGCAGACGGACGCGTCCTAGGCGTCGTCGCAGGCGACATTGCTGTTCTCTTCGGGCATCGCGACTGTGGGCTGGGTCAGTACGAGGAGTTCGTCAAGTGGGATGAACGTCGACTTGCCTGAAGATGCGGCCTTACGGCGGTCGAATGTTGATGAGCGATCTACGGCGGCGTGGGTTGGAAGTGGAAAGAGGCGGCGATTTTCGGAGAGGGGCAGACGAAGCAAGCAAGGGAAAGACGGAAAGATAAAAAGGGAAGGGGAAACAGGGAAGGAGGCACAAAAGAAAAAACAGAAAAAAAAAATTGCCAAAGACAAACGACCCTGACGAGCCTGCTGAGGAACAGCCGACAGCGCCAGAAAGTGAAAGAAGGCAAGAAGGAACGAGGTACGCGACTGCCTGGACGACGAACCTCCCAAGCTACAACAGGGTGATGGGACGACCAGGCACAGTTGTCACGTAATCCGAATTCCTCTGGTCCTTCTCAGCAACGGTAAGCAGTCTGATGCCCTACGTACTGTGTATACAGCTGTCCCGACTATGATGCTGCCACACCAAACGAACATATCCACGAGGCATGCATACAAACTTCTGAAAACGAGGCCGTTCCGCTTACTCCCCTGACATCGACCCAGTGGCCAGAGCTAGTCCCCAACACAGCAATGCCCATCAATAGCCACACCGTCCCTTCAAAGCAAATAAGATCCACAAGGTCCAAACCTGACATACATCATCACTCAAGCCATGCCTTCAACCCACACACGCCAGATCCATCCCCTAGGAAGCAGTTAGAATCTCGTTCGATGAGACAGACAGTGATAACTTACGGCGACTTCTCCATCATCGTTGTTACTAGCGGCAACATATAATGCAAGAATTGAGTCTTGTGCACATTGTCCCGAAACTCCACCCGGATGACCTCCTTGCGGAGGGCAGAGTTGTGATAGTCGTAGCTTCTCAACTTCAGGATGGCCCTGGGCCGCCCGCGAGCAGACCAGAGGACCGCCGAGATCGCGCTCACAGGAAAGCTGAGCCGAAGGTCCGGGCGGTGACTTGGACCGGCCAGATGGTGCAGAACGGGGTTCTCCTCGCCAGAGACGACCCACTGCTGGATCAACAGCTTGCAGTCCTTCACGGGCGTCTTCAGATGACTGAGCTCGAAAGCCGTTCTGTCGGCATTGTCCGTGTACCAAACGTCGCCAACGTTGAACGCAGTGCTCAACAAGGTCGCATCGAGAAGAGCCCGGTACGCGGGCAACACAAAGCCAAGAGCACCACTGCTTGTGGTTGCCGTCGGTCCCTGCCCGGCGTTCGCCGACCATCCGCTGGCGGCAAGGAGGGGATGGTGCCTCTTAGCGAGGTCGAGAGGCAGCAAGCCGTCTGCGTCTCGCGCATCAGCAGTAGCGCCGTTCCGCAGAAGAACATCTACAGCGCATGTAATGCCGCATGCAGCTGCGACATGCAAAGGAGTTTTTCCCGAGGCGTCGCTGGCATCCACGCCGATACCCTTGTGGAGAAAGTCGCCAATCAGATCTGCAATCGCGTCCATGTCATGCTTCTAGCCGACAATGTAGCGTGAGTACGTCTCCGGCGTGCCCTCGTCACGGGCGAGGGGTCTCGTGCCCATGTCGCCGCAGGTCTGCAGCGCAGCGTGGGCCAGCGTCGTTCCCGGCGAAGCTGCGTGCGGGTTGGCGCCGAGGGACAGAAACTTACGGGCAAGCCTGAACTGGCCAGCCTCACAAGCGGTTGCAAGGGGCGTCTTGTTGCGGCTGTCGACGAGGTCGAGGTCGGCGTGGTGGTCGTTCACAAGCCAGTGGGCAAAGTCAATCGTCGCATGATCGGTCAGGCGAATGCGGCTCAGGTCGTGGAGGATAGACCAGTGGCGGATGTTGGGTCCGTTGCCCCAGAACCAGTTCAAGTGATGGTCAGGCCCGTCGACCTCGATGTTTGCGCCGTGTCGCAGGAGTTCTTTGGCAACATCGTAGTTGGCGTAACAAACCGCGAAGTGCAGCGGGGTTCTTGTCGCGGTTCGCGGCGTGACGTCGTGAAGGGCGTCGGTCTCCTCCTCGAGGTTGCACCGCCAGCAGACGGGCGCCAGCTCGTCGGTGGCAGCGCCGGCGCCTAGGAGCGTGGCGGCGACGTCAGTCCTTCCAAACACGGCCGCTACGTGCAGCGCCGTGTAGCCTTTCAGCTTCTCATCGAAGAAGCGCCACTTGGGGTGGCAGGTGGTCTTCCAAGGGCTCCTCCACTTTCTTGGCCAGTGGGAGTCGACGGAGACGCCATAGCCGATTGCTTTGCGCAGGGCGCCCTGGTCGCCTCGAGCGGCAGCCCAGAGAACGGAAAGTCCGCGGACAGCATCGCGGGTGTAGAGGATTGGCTCGAGGAGGGCGCGATGGTATTTGGAGGTTCTGCTGGCGGCGTTCAAATCAGCAGGCCCAAGATGCTCGCCGATCATGCACTACATTTCGGGAGGCAAGTAGGCCATGGCGACTTCGGGATGGGAGGGGTCGGGGAGGTGAGGGGTCGGGGAGGTGAGGCAAAGGTCGGGGAAAGAAGGTCGGGGAGAGACTTGGGCGGGTCGAGAATTTCGAGGCGAAGGTAGGCGGGAGGGTCGATGGGAGAATCGAGAGAAGTGTCGGGAGAGTCGACAAAAAGTCGGGAGAATTGGAGAGTCGAAAAGAGGTCGAGAAGAAGGCCGAAAAGTCGTCGGAGGAAGGACGAAGGTCGGGGAAAGAAGGCTGGGACAGGACTTGGGCGGGTCAAGAGGAGGATGGAGATAGAAGTCGGGAGGAGTGTCGAGCAGAGTCGAGAAGGGTCCGAAAAGTCGTCGGAGGGAGGCGGGGTCGTTCGTTGTTTGGAGACCTGGTAAAAATCAGCACGCCCCGGAAAAACAGCGCTGGCCGCGGGGTAAGATCTGACCTGCCAGCAGAACGGAAAAGATGCCGATGGCGCTCTGAAGACTGTGAATATCGACTTGCTGAAGTTGGCAAGAAGAACAGAGAGGAAGAACAGAGAGATCGCGCGGTGTTGGGTGGACGCGAGCCGACAAGGAATGAAAGGGGAGACGGAAAGAGAAAATCAGCAGCCAGATGTGGTTGCTTGCTGAGGTCTGCCCGCCCCACTTTCGTGCGTTTCGAGGCGTGCTTAGGTAACCAGGCCACGAGCCCTGGCGCCTGGCCGACTCTTCGCCCAATGAGCAGGATTATTGCCGGCGACCCAGTGACGTGTAATTTGATCGCAACAGCATTTTGGGATTGATTCGTATTTTTTGTTCAAGAGTTCAAGATCTCTGGCGATGCCACTGGAAACTTGAAAGTGCGATAATTGAGCCTTGACGAAGTTGCCGTTTTGGAGCCATCGCTCCTTCCCAACGCCTTAGATAGCCGGCAAGCCTTGATTTCAGCAAACGGGGGTTAGGGGGAACTTCATTTCATTTTTCACGCCGCAGAGAGGCGCGCTTCGGGCAGCAATCTTTCCCGAATCCATTTTGAAGCTGGATTTTCGCCGAAAGAGGTCTTGATCTGAGTCGGAGGAGGACCGCAGCAGCGGAAATCGCAGGCACCTGTAAAACGGTCGTCCGTTCCTGCCTCCCTCGAACCAAAAAGCAAGATTTTCACGCCAGCAACTGAACGGAAACTTATCATCACACGCATCGCGATTTCCCCCCAAAGACCCTCTTCCGTTTGCATCGCAGTATTGTTCCTTCTCTTGACAAGTTCACGACCGCCGCCACTTCCAGCTACGATGTCGTCGCCTGCTATTATGAGCGATGCCCGGGTGAGTCCATCTAGAAATAGCAGCCGAAGCATGCGCTAAAATTAGACAGACCTTGCCCGACAAGCCATTCGGCGATTTGACGCGCCTGGCTCCGCAGAACTTATGGATGGTTCTTCACGAAGTTCACGGAGAGAGCAGCCTAGCACCGCTGATAAGGACGAACCGGTCATTCTGGGCCATTGGAAAGGCAATCGTCTAGGAGACGGCGGATTTCCGAGATCTCATCATGGACGACGGGCGCGCTCAGGAATACGCAACAGAGATCGTCACCTTACGCCTCATTCACAGCAGGCCTGCACTTCCAAGCCATTTCCGGGCATTACTGAAACTTGACTTCCCGCGCGTCAGGCACATCCACGCACGACTGCGGAGCACGGCCACAAACTACGTTCAGCGGTTCATGGACCGATGCCCTGGCCTCACGACGCTAACACTTGAACGATGGACTTGTCCAGTGAGCAAGATCTTCTGCATCTGCAGCTCGGCTGTGAAACTCACACACCTCAACGTGGGTGTCGATAGCGGGCCGAACCAAGACGAGAGCGACAGCAACATGGAGGCAGGCAGCGATGGGGGCAGCAACATCGGCGACACTACTAGCCCAGTGCGGGGGATCCCAACGCTTCAGCATGTCAATCTCATGTTCGCAAAAAACCGGCAAGGCGAAGGCCTGACATCGAAAGCTGTGTTGCAAGCGCTGGCACACTCACGGAACCTGCGGGAGGTGGTGCTGAAAGATATCGTCATGGGACAACGAATTCGAGCAGCAAGGATGCACAACGAGGTCAACAACATGCCATACTTTGCCTGTCTGGAACGTCTGGAGATCAGGCCGGCTGATGCAGTTGCGATCGAAGAAGTCGGGCGCATGTCCAACCTTACATGTCTTTACATGGACGTCAGTTGGTCTCGCCACACGTGTGCACGGATACTGGCGCAAAGCTTGAGAGACCTCGTCCATCTGAAAACGCTCAAGATCACGAACGCAAACGGCACCGCTGCTGATGGGGAACAATGGGATACCCGGGCCATCATGTCTCTCATACGAAACATGGACTGCCTGCAACATCTTCAGCTGGACGTGGGAGACGACGTGCTCGAGACGTCAGAAGGGCTGCTGCGGAGGGTTTGCTACGGGTGGCCGTCGCTGGAGACGCTGGCGATGGGTTTCAGCGCATGCTTGCCGACGGAGGCTGGAGGGCCGCGGGTCGTCCTCGGACTCGGACGTCCACGGCTTCGTAAGCTCGCGCTTGGGAATGTCATCACGGGGGAAGGGCGGGTTGCGGGAGCAGAGGAAGTCGCGTTCATGGCGGAGGGACTGTGGGAGATTTTCCCCGAGATGGAGAGCCTCACGGCGCCCTGTGTCGGCACCGTGGTAGTAGGCGGAGGAAGCAGGGAATAGGCCGGACATTTTCTTTCAAGTGATTAGTCTTTCGGTACTTTGTTAACTCAGCGTCTTTGACATCGTTCTTCCGGATAATCATGCAGTCTGCACTTGTGGTCAACGTCTGTTGCGCTCGGGCGATTTTGCTTAGAGTCTTTACTGTATCGGCTGGTGACTTCCGGGATCCGGTCAGAAAAGCCTATTTTGGTTGCACCTAGGCTACATATGTCACTCAGATGCTGAGATCATCTGCTGTTCGCCAGTATCTTTCCGAGTACCTATGAGGCCATCATGATTCGAACGATCCGCAACTGGCTGCAGTAACTGCAGCGCGAGCCAAGACGCAGTAGTCAACGCCTTTTGCAGTATACTGTCACAATATAGGCTGCCATTCTTACTGTGAAACGCGGTCATCCCCAGCCGCACTGTCTGATTATGACGTACGACCCGTGCCCAAGTATGGCAGTTCACCGACCTAGTTGGCTGAACATCTGTACTGCAGGATGACGGGATAGATACGTTCTTATTCGGAAAAAAAAACCAAAACAAAAAAAACAGCAGCATGGCACAAGTCCCCTGACAGTAGAATAGGGGGCCCGGATCCGTAGGTGCTCAGGACGGTCTCCGTTTGACGAATGGTAACAATTCGAAGACACTGTGATATAATCAGAGCTTCATAGCTCTTCAGCAATCAAATTTTTAAGCCTCGTGAAAACTCTTAGGAATACGTCCACCTCCACTGAGAAGTTAGAACTACAGTACCTTGCTGGCGTCGCGACCGATCATCCCGGCCCCTGAAGATCTGGTCTGCTCGGCACATCGGGGGTACATATGAATCAAAACCACGTACTGTCGGATGGCTGACCGTAACACTGATATGATCGGTGATCATCAACACGCATCGTTGATTGGACGTTGATGCTGATTTCGTCGACGCAAAACACACATATCCAAAATGCCTCGGTTGCAGAGACGAGTAGTCGGTATCCTAAGAGCTCATCATGGCTTCTGAGTTATACCTCCGGGGTATCCTCGCACCACCATGGCAATATAACTTCGTGATAGGGTCTGCGTCAACCCTCTTCAATTGTTGAAGAAAATCATTTGATTTTAAGACTTCTCAAGAAATGAGTAAATTATAGATGTTAGTAGTAATGTGAAAAGTACCTGGGTACGTGATGAAATCAGTGACACGGAAGCTTTCAGTTCATAGCATTCAAAATTATATTAGTGATGAATAAATATATGGCGTTTACGTAAATAATGTGTATAATGGACAGTTTAGAAGAGCTATCTGGTCGTACAATAATTGGCGGCGAACTACCTAACGGCCGCATAGTGCGTGTCATTCTGCTGCTCAATGTTGAGGCCATCGCTAGAGTTCATGGCGACAATGGAAGGCTCAGACTGTAAGTTTGCTACGGCAATGAATCACTAAGCTCCACCAAATTAGTTGCGAGGAAATAACCGGGTATAGAGTCTGATGACCATTGCAAAATGATAATTTGTCTAGTACATGTCAGGAAAGTGTGGCGGCTAGAAGGTACGCTGACTGTAACATCGACATGCAGGTAGGGGGCCTGTTCAGAACAGCATTCGGCTCTAGCATTCCCCTATTGAAACCAAAAAAAGACTCGTTCTCCCTCACGATTTCTGCTGCGCTGATCAACTAATCCCATTCCTACCCACCCAAATTCATCCAAGCCAGGACCTTGACGCTACTCTGTATGAAATTCTTTGACGATTACCAACCACTTTATAAAGCAACTTAGACGGTGAGTGTGAAGCATGGTGGCAGACCGTTTGAGCAGAATCAGCTGTTCCTGCCGCTGCATATACCATCTGCTTACTTAGTGCTGCACAGAAGCAGGCAGAGGTATAAGTTGATATTTTTCGCCCGTCCAGCAGCCGAATGAAATTCCATATCCTCATTCGTCATGCATTGCAGTCTAATCGGAAAGTTTCTAACAGCTGTATCAGTAGTCTCGTTCCTGTGCTGTCTGTTCTTGACTATTGCCTCTATGGCTAGCGAACCTAACAAGAAAGCGGGACTTCTTGAATTGCAGGTTAGTATCCTCAGACTCCGTCTGTCGCCATTAAATGCTCATCACACATAATATGTGTACGCCTTACTCAATGTTAAGTGGTCTCTTGTAGGTCAACCTCTCCGAGATCGACGGTCTTCAAGACTTCACGAGATCTAGCCATGCTAAGCCAAGAGACTTGCTAGACAAACTAGAAACTCTTGGTGGTAATCTCAAGACAATGCTGCCCACTGTGGCCACACAAGTACAAAGTATTGTCGAGGCAATCGCCACCACAGTACCGAGCGAGATCAGTGAAGCGAAAGCCGAACTGCTCAGCATGATACCGAGAAATTGCTCTTTAGGCACTCAAGAGTTTTGCGTCGGTTATACCACCGGTCAGTCGTGCGGTGGACTTCCCCCCAGGTTTTCCGACCTTCTCCCACCTGTTCTAGAAGATGTTCTCCCGGATTTCCTGAACGTGACGCACCTCGTCGACAAAGCGCTATCAGCAGCGCAGTCTGAAGCCGTAATTCAGGCTCCGTTGGTGCTCAGTCTGTTTCTTCTAATGATTCCAATAGTAAACCTAGTTGTGTCTTACTACGGATGGCCGGCTCAACTTGCGAGTCCAACAAAGTCTGGGCAGTTCTGTAAAGTGGTAGCTGTGTGGTTGTCAAGTCTCCTCGGTCTGGCTCTGCTTAGCGCCCCACTTATCCTGACAAGTGTCTTGAGTTCCAAGCTGGATGAGCTCCCGAAGTGGATAACCGTCAAGACGGGAAAGGCGAGCGGTATTTTTGTTGGGAGTGTCGTTTGTGCCGCCATCTCACTGGTGACAAACCAGACGCTCTGGGCTCGCTCTGCAGACCAAAGAAAAGCCGGGATAATGGCGTGATTTGAGGCTGGAATTTGTTAGCTTCCTGTCGCTTTTTCATTGCGCGATGGATAATAGTATGAAACAGAGGCGAGGATAGAATGGGGAAGGATACATGTTCATCTGCAGAGCGGTAGCTAGGGTCATAAAGCGCATTGGTTTCTACCGATGTATTTCGCCGCAACCCGGGCGGCAGTTCTAGCACAATTTCAACGGGCTCATTTGACATTGACTTATATTTTGAATCTGTTTCGTCGCCCTGTATCCCATATCACACAAGATCAATCTCGCAGATACGCCACCGAAGTGCTCGGCATTAGCACATGCCCCAATTGCTTCGACTTTCCGTTAGATTCGCCGTTTGCTAGATAAAAGTGTCAATTGTCTTTGATATCATCTGATAGGCTGGTACTCCGCGCATGCTCGTACCGTTGTTCACCAAGGATAGGTACATTTCGCTAGAAATGCTCGGTGTATGTATCTTTTCATTTCAAGGGACCCCGAATAGTGACGCAAGCTGCTTAAGCACTACTGTGCGAATTGCGATTGCAGCAAGCAATTTGATGAGGGCGATCATCTGCCATAATCGACACGCCTTGTTGGCGGAATTCTCGAGTAGTGGGTCAGCGTGAATCGTCAGTTTGTCACAGTCTTTCTTCCCTTCTAACTTTTCTTCCGCAGTTTGCCGCCTGGAGGCGTACCTTGTTGACTGCCGTATGACTCTCACGGGGAAATATTCGAGGGCCAGGATGGCTCACAGCACCCCTGGCCGGGGTGGCTTGGCAGCAGAACAACCTCTTCCGCTATGCAATTGATAACGATATTCAAAGGGAAATGTATTACAGGTAGTATTTACATAGCATGGACTGCCGAATATCAATCTAAATAGTCAGCAAAAAGGGTAGCGTAGCGACTAGTATCACGCTTGGGAGGACAAGGAACAGAAAGAATAGCGTAAGGGTTGGTATCATAACCACGGAGATAAGCAGGACGGACTACATGCCGCTTTGTGAAAAGGCACAAAGAGGGCAATCGATGTTGACGTGCCGGGTACGCTGTATTCCCCAAGCCAGTGTTCAGTGCTAAGTACGTGGAAACAGTATCCACTTGGTCGTATATTGCTTCCTCTTGGCAACACACTTCATCTTCCTGAACCAGACCCACACAGGCTGAGCCCAAAGTCATTCTTACTGTGTACAGGTCACCGCGATAAGCAGTGGGGGAATGACTTTTGATGAAGCCGGTTTTGGATGCTTTCAAGTAGCTCTCGATTGCGCGCTGCCACTCGCACTGTCATGGTGAGGCATAGTGACAGCATCTACCCACTTCTAGCGTGCTTTCGCCGGCGTGGCGCAGGTTTCTAGGGGCAGTAAGTAAGCAGATCAGCTAGGTATTCGGACAACTGCTTGGCTGAGATGCCAGCTGCTAGTCTAGCCTCATAAGCCGTTGCCAACGGTAGCCAAGTCGCGCTAAAAAGGCCTTCTCGAGGTCAAGAGGATAACGGGACCACATGTCCTCCGCGGTAGCGTGGTCTCTGTCAAGGTACCACTGCCTCCAGCTATAAGTATACTGTAAGCATACTATGTATACCTATCCTACGGTGTTACAGAGGATCGCAAAACTGGTGTCCGCTTGGCATGTGTGTTCTGTCTTTGAGCACGGTCCATCCCATCCGAGAACGGCTTAGGTACATGACAAGGAGCAGGGGTACCTCGACGGAGACTACGCTACAAATGTTCTTGAGAGCCCGGAATGGCTTGTTAACCAGATAGCTGACAGCTGGCTTTCATTATGCATAGCCAACATGGCGTGCGCCAAAATAAGCTACTTATATGCCTTCACAGCCAGTAGGGTCAGCAACAAACGGAGGCTTCTTCCGTTTATGCACCGCGTCACAGAGATATCGTTTAATTCGAGCTGCCATTTCATCTACGGAGTAGGCAGCTTAGGGCGCTGCAATACTTCTACCGCACGCAGCATTTGGGCGCCAATCTGCTCCGGTATGCCCTCGTTGCGCGTCGAGCTGGCGTCTTAGTTGGGCTCCTCAACGGCTAATATGGGCGCAGAGCGAGGCGTGAGGACCTGCCCTTTGACCATTGAGCCAGCCCTCTATCCCTCATTCCACTCACGTGTTGGTGCTTATTCCTCTTGATTCCAGTCAAAGATGCCCAACGTCTCATTGAAGACCGCAGAACATCACGTTCCTGGATATCCTTAGGCAACCTGTAAGGTAAGATGACGCACGGCATTTGTAGCTCAGTTTGACCATCAAAACTGCACAACGCCTCGACAGTCGTTCCTTGGGTAATTGGAGTAGAGAGGCCGTTCGACGGGATCTGTTGTCGTGTGGGAGTCGGTTGGCGGTTGGCGGCTTGGACAGTCTTCTCGACTCTATGCTCGCCGAGTCAAGCGATGCTGTTCTGGATACTGTTGTTATGTCCCGAATCATGGCACCAGAACATGAAGCCCTCCATGGTTCGTCTGGAGTGATTCGCGAGGAGCTTTCCCCCAGACGAGCATGGAGTCGCGCTCCTTGCCTTCGACACGCCGCATTGCTGAGTCGCCTCGGGCACTCCCCACAAAATCAGCGCCCATGCTATTCGATCTGCAAATCAGCAAACAGCTGATGCCGCTTTGTGGTCTGCAGGTAAACTCGCGTCAATGACGGAAACCTTAGGCAGCTAACACATACTTGCTTGAAGTCAGGGTTTTTAGGGTGAGTACAGCCAAGCTTAATCCGAAATGACCAAATTCCACAAGTCCTCTCGCTTCGTTCCTCACCTCAACCTTTCCTTCATCAACGATGGCGCCGACTTTCGCGCGATCGCAGCACGCGCTGATGCGTGAAGCATTAGCCAGTGAGAATTTATGAACTAATCACGCTGAGATTACTACAGCCACACAATTGCGTCTCCAGGCGGCAAATTGCGAAGAAGAAATGTTAAAAGGGAGGAAAGATGGTACCCCTGCGGTGCGAGTTGAGTCGAACATGCACTTGCGTCGGAAAAGGCCTCCATTAGCCATGAGACAAAGCTATCAGGGACATGTAACGATGCCTGCAAAGTACTCAAACGTTGTCCTCCACACTCATATTACTCAAATTCATTGTGGATTATGTTGTCGACTACCTAAAATCTAATTCAGAATCTCGTTTTCTGCTTCAGCTGCTTCATATACGCTTTCAAGTGCCTGTTGTGACGCAAGTCGGACAGGATGTCCGTCGTCAAGCGTCCTATTACCAACCTCGACAACATGCTCGAGTAGCTCGATGGCCTCTTTGACTCGCCCGTCTGCTCGATATGCCACTGCAAGTTCGTATTGTGAAGTGAGTCGGTCGGGACATCCTTCGTCAAGTGTCGTCCGGTGAACATCGACAACGTACTCGAGTAGCTTGATGGCCTCTGTGACTCGTCCATCTGCTCGGTATGCCACTGCTAGTATGCCTTGCGATTTGAGTCGGTTGGTATGTCCCACACGAAGGGTTGACTTTTCTACCTCGACAACGTGTTCGAGTAGCTCAATGGCCTCTTTGACTCGCCCTTCTGCTGCATATGCCACTGCGAGTCCACATTGTGACGTAAGTCGGCGGGGATGTCCTTCTTCGAGCGTCCTCCGGTGAACCTCGACAACGTCCTCAAGTAGCTTGATTGCACTTTGGGCTCGCCCGTCTGCTTGATAGGCCTTCGCGAGCTCGAATTGTGACGCAAGTCGGAGGGGATTCTCTTCGTCAAGCGTCCTTCGACGAACCTCGACAACGTACTCGAGTAGCTTGATTGCATCTCTGGCTCGCCCGACTGATCGATATATTCTTGCAAGTTCGTGTTGTGACGCCAATCGGTCGGGATTCTCTTCGCTAAGCGTCGTCCGGTGAATCTCGACAACATGCTGGAGGAGCTTGATGGCCTCTTTGACTCGCCCGTCTTGGTGGTAAAGTAGTGCGAGTCCATGTTGTGACATAAGCCGGTCGCGGTGTCCTTCGTCAAGCGTCTTCCCACGAACCTTGACAGCATGCTCGAGCAGCTCTATGGCCTCTTTGACTTGCCCATCTTCTCGATACGCCCTCGCAAGTTCGTGTTGTGACGTAAGTTGGTCAGGATGCCCTTCGTCGAGTGTTCTCCTGCGAATTTTGACAACGTGCTCGAGTAGCTTTATGCTCTCTGTGACTCGCCCATCTTCTATCAAGCATCGCGCAGCACCGTACCTCAATTCCAACGTTTCTGATGTATCGAAAAGCGCATTATCTAAGAGTCTCAGAGTATGTGGCATATACTGTTTCCACAAATAGCGGTTCTCGTGCGCGCTTGACGGAAACACGCCAGCGACATGTCGTACTGCATTCTCACGAGTTTTGATGGCAAGGTCTTCTTGGCTTCCACTTTTTTGGCTCTCAATCCAAATAGTTGTCGCTATGTGTACCAAGCGGTGCATGTCGTACACCTTCATATTTCCTCGTTGAGTGAGAAAGGTGTAGGCGCAAAGTATTCCGATGGCTGCAGTCATCTGTTGCTCTGATGGCAACTTTGGTAGAATCGACCGCGGAATTTCCTTCGGCTCAATGCACGAGAGAAACATTAGCAGGCTAGCAGCTTGTGGGTTGCCTTCGTGGATCTTGGCAAATGAAAGAAACCACGTGGTGGCCACCGGGTGCTGCGAATCCTTGTTCCTGTATCGCGTTCTGTCATGAAACTTGCTGCTAAGCAGTTCGATCATGTCCTGCTTCGTATTTCGAAGCAAGTCGAGATACTCTTGCATCGATGTTTTGTTCTCGTTCATGTACGCTGCAGCTTGCGCAATGGCGAGGGGAAGATATGTGAGGTCTTCTAGGATTTCCTTAAGCACAGTCCCCTCCCTATAAAGAGCCTTCACCAACGACTGCCTCATGAAGTCACTGGCCTCATCGAAGCTCATACTTGCCAAGTCGACAATGTTTCCTCCGGCGACGGACGTTGCTATACGTGAGAAGCGGGTAGTGAATAAAGTCACACCATCGTTGCTCTGAGGCAAACAGTCGTAGATTCTGTCGAGGCCATCTTCTGCCTCATATAAAACGCCTTCGTCGTCTGCGTTATCGATGATGAGAAGCCACTTGCCGGAGTCAGGTGAGCTGAGATGCTCTCTCAGTGCTATCTTGAGGTCATTCCCATCAGTATCACGAACGCCAAGCTTTCTGGCGATGGCCAGGTACGCCTCGTTGAAGGTTTCCTTGCTTGATGCTGGCACCCAGAATATCGAGTATTCGGGTCTCTGTTCTTTGGTCAAGTAGGCGAGCTTTAAAGCAACTTGGGTCTTTCCAATGCCACCCAGGCCGCATAGAGCGACGCTCTGGCAATTATCGTGAAACAACATTGAGTGAAGGACTTGGAGCGTTTCACTCCGCCCAACAAAGCCTTTGTTGTCTGGAAATGGGATGGAGTAAAATGGGCCAGCTGCGATCATATCAGGTGTCAGACTAGTCAGATAGAACTTTGGAAGACAACACACGTACACAATTTCTCAGGTGTTTCGTTGCCAATTCGTGCTGCATCGCAATGATTCATTAGCTATTGTATCAGACCAGAACCACCTTAATGGTCCCTACCCCTAGTGACCCTCTCCTCCATCTCCCACCTCGACCGTATATTGCTGCCAGCGTTTGCCGCCATGATTTGTAGTACCTCCGACACTTTAACATAGCTTGTGTCCTCTTTGGAAGCGAACTTCACCATGTTGATATGATCAGCATGAATGGCGATTGGTTCGCCATCCGCTTGGCCAGGGACAATAGCCGATGCTCTCGGTACAACCTGTTACTAGTAAGCAAATGGCATAGAACGTTTGATAACAGACGAACCATAATTCGTCCTAAGGGAGTGGGCGTTTCGAACACCTCGTAAGCAAACTTTGTCACAAAGTCTCTGCTGATAGGCCCGTACTGTCCTAGCTGTTGTTGTAGCCATTCCGAGTCTCGTTCGAGGTGCCTGAGCAGGCGGTCGTTTGCTGAGACGAAGACGGATGCGACATTGACGAGCACGCGCCCCAGTTGTACTCCATTACCTCCTTGATGAGGGGTTCCCATGAACAAGATTCCATGTGTGGAGGTCTTGATAGATCGATGTTCGGCCAATGCGCCTTCACGTGCGGTGTCGGAGTGGATGAGGGCCTACACAAAAATTCAGAGTGGGCAACAATGGGCAACGGTAAGCAAGTTGAGCACTGACACTCTTGACGACGATGCCACCAAGACTATGCACCACAAAGATGATCGGCCGTTCTCTCGACTGATTGCTGTCAGTGTTCTCGCTAGAAATGACGGCCGAGTGGCTACACACCTTGGTTAAGCCCCGCTTCCTGGCTAGATCTGCGACAAGTTCCCGAGCGTGATCGTATAGGTATTGGATGCTCACACCAGAGTTTGAGTGTGTGTTGGCATCATATCCCCAGCAAAGGACCCGAGCATTGGGCAAATCGGTCGGAAGGAAGTCTCGCAGCCAATGCTTGCCGCCACTGGCAGTCCAGGTATGCTCTCGATGGCCGTTTAGACCGTGGACCGCAACGATGCTAAGCAAATTGGTTAACCAAAGATCAGAAAGGGCGATACTTTGGCAGTCGGACACTTACTCCACGACAGGATCCGTTCCTTCAACTAAGACCTCTAGTCCAAATGGACGAACTTGTGGGGCGCATGGTGCTTCTGGTTGCGGGGTAGAGGTGGCCACCGCTCGTCCATCTTTCCTGCTATTGAGTTTCTTCAACAAGCTGGTTAATCGCATGGCTACCGTCAAAATTGATCGGAGTTTGAGAATAGATCTTTGATGTCGTGTGCGGTTAGGTTTCCAGTTTACCTGCAATCGCTGATGTTTGGGATGAGTTCAAATTCTAGTCTGTACAAATTCCGCAGAAGAGCAAGTCAGGGACTGGAAACGCAACCCCGCTGGGTCCGTCAGCATTCTGGCATCCTTTGTGAGGCCATATCTGCCTGCTCTGTTGCCTGGTAAGATAAGCGCTGCCACGTGGCTCCAATGGCGCCATTTGACCTGGTCCGCACCTGTCGGTCTCTGGACACCCTCTCTGCATGCTAATTATACAATCAACGACCGAGCCTCTTCCTCGTTATATATTTAGCAGTGGCGCTTTTCATCATCCAGGAGGCATAAGACCCAATCAAATCATTGTGTCAGGTCCACCTATGACAGTGGGGATATGCCTTTGCATGCTATCGATTCCAACGAAGCGCGCGAGTGGTGTAGCTCTTTGCATGTTGGATTAGAGGGTGCTCCAACAGTCTCCGGAGGCTGCCCAAGCCAAACCTTCCTTCTCAGAGACAAGTCGCTAAGTAGTGAAAGACGAGGACTAATTTGGGACTACAGTAATTATCTGCATGCACGCGCTTTGGCAGTCGAGAATGACGAAGAACCGTATACCATGTATGTCAAGAACAGGATACTGGCAAGGGACAAGGTTTTCAGCCTGAAGACTTCAGACGTTCCGTGGCGGACGATCCGGGTCGACCCGACTCAGAGGCGATGATGGGCTACTGCTTAAGCTTCAGACGGTGGAACCGTGGATGCCGCATTCAAAAAAGATGGACCAGGACCAGATCGCGGCTGACCAGACTAGCTACTTTGGGCGGATGCTGACTTGGGGCCACGTGTCGCCCGCAGCTGCCTGACGCATCTTTTCCCGCCTGACCTTCTCCCACACCTCAGCGGCTGCATCGAGCCATCGCCGCCATTCGTCCGAACTACGTACTGTACTTGCGACGATGGCTTCCAGTGACTCTCCGTCTGATTTTGACTGGGATACCTGGCCCGATCTCGAGTCTGTTGATGGAAGCAGCCCAGCGCCTGCAGCATCATCCAGGACGGCCACGCAGCAACCTACTTCTGATGGCAGACTGCCCCTGCTTCGATTGACCGATTGGGACGCACGCCGCAGTTATGATGAGCAGCCGCCAACCTGTATTCACTATCTTCTGGAGTGGAAATTGACGGTGAACAACAGAGCAGTGTCCAAAGACAGCGAGCCGGATCTTGTTCTTGCCCCAGGTGATTACTGGGATCTGACTCTGCGGAGCAAGCTAAATTACGTCGCGTCCAAGAAACTGGCACCTACCAAATCCTTCAAGCCCGATGATACAACCGTGACAGTGTCGGTGCGAGACCGTTCGGAAGAAGACCTAGTCAAACGATTCGACGACCTGGATATAGAATGGGACGTCGTCGAGACACAGCTGCGCACGTGGAGTAGCTTATTTCGTGCTGGTAAGAGGCTGAAGATCAGCGTTTCCTTCAACTACGTGGAGACTGGACCAGCAGCCGGCAGTGGCGGGCGACGGGGAACAAAGCGCTCGGCAACGCAACGGATGCTGGCCGAGCGCGATGCAGAGATTGAAGAGGACCGCGACAGGACAGGACAAGTGCCAGTGTGGGAACAGGTGTACAGTCTGATGAGATGTCCTGGTCCACCCTGTGATCTTGGACCGCACTGCTGGGTTGATGGCCACGGTAAGAAGCATTACAAGCTACAAACTCGTCACCTGACCAGTCTGATTACCTACGTTAAGGATGGCGGAGTGCTTGAGAGCCACACCGACATGCCGAGCAACATCCGCGACTTATTGTATGCGGAGGATCAGCAGCGTCTGGACCGTCAAGCACGGTCTGGGAGTCAAGCGAAATATCCACCCATAAACATCACCAACGTCATGCCCGGATCCGATGCGTCCGCGGGGGTTCCGCTGCCTGGACGTGGGTCTGGGCCGGCGCCCGCATCCACATCGCCCGATACGCCCACCCGATTGAAGATTCCTGGGCCAAGGGATTCTGCAATGAAAAGTTATTGCGAGTGGCAGTGCTCACAAGTGCTGGACGAATCGTTCAAAGCAGGGTATCGAAAGGCGTACGAGGTTATGGTCGAACATTGTCTTGACCTCGAGCAAGTGGACGAGGACCAAGATGCTCGATTTTTCATGGACAATGGGGTCAAGAAGGGGGCCGCGACACGTTTCATCAGGGACATACGCGAATGGGCCTCGGGTTGGGAACAAGAACAGCCATAGACTATGCGCGTGATATCAATCCGATCTCATGCTAGGCACAGCCTCCAATCTGTTGATGCACCTGATTCTCTATCTCCACGCCTGCGTGCCGAAAGTGACCTTCGGCGCTTGTGCTCCTCGAACCCACTGATCGCACACACCACTCAAGAAACCACGCGAAGTCAGGACAGTTCTCGCAGTCTGGCCAGTGACGCTTAATAAAATTTTTGAGCTCTGCAAAAAATTCCTCGATAGGATTTAAGTCGGGTGAGTAAGGTGGTAGATATAGCAAGACCACGCCAGCATCGTCGCACATTTGTCGGATCTTTGCTGTGTGGTGGATCGAGGCGTTGTCCATTACAAGCACTGATTTCGGCTCCGGGAACCGCCCGCAGTGCGGAAGCAACGCCTCGATGAAGTCCTCAAACGCCTCACCGTCGGTATGGCCCTGGAACATTTGCGAAAATAGAACGCCATCTTGTGTATACGCCGGAAGCACCTGGTACCGCTGACCTCGATGGAATTTCGCAGTCTGCGTTGGCGTCGACCCCAGAGGAGACCAACCCGTACGTCGAAAACCGCAACGCCTGTCACAACCCGACTCGTCAACGTAGACTAGATGGTACGACCGATAAGCCGACAGCTTATGCAGGTAGTAGTCACGCAAGTCTGCGTTCCGTTCTCGAGCGATGCGTCGCGCCGTTTTCTTCGTCCAGCCAGCCCTCCTCAGAGTCCTACTGATAGTAGACGGAGTCACCCAGACATCAAACTCGTCGAACAGAAATATTGCCATCTCTTGCAGATACATGTCCGGTTTTTCTATTAGTCGATCGCATAGCGCATTGAGCATGGAAGGGGTGACGTCTCTAGGTCGGCCGCCCGCGCCGTTTGGAGGAGCTTTCGTCGCTCCGAAGCAGTTTAGTCTTTGACGGATGCGTCGCACGGCACGGGTGCTACATCTTGCGGCTGTCGCAATTTCAGCGTTAGTGAGGCTGCTACTTGTTAGCATGTCATGGATCAAGTCGTGCTGCGATCGCGCGAGAACCGGCGCCATCGTTGATGGTGGAAATAGGTAAACTGCGCCGCCGTTGATGAGAAGGGATGTGGTGAAGGAAGGGCGGAGAGGACACGTGGATTTGGGTCACTTCGGCTAAAGCTCGGCTGTACGCACCATGAAACCCAGATTTCGATACACACGAATTCGCTCCCTATCGCCTTGCCATCAACGCCATCGCGACTATAGAACACGAAGCATTGTTAACTATCCGCTCGTTGGCGGTCTCGATGCCTGGGCATTCTCATTGTGTACAAGTGGCCGCGTCGACTCAGCGCTACGGCGTCTTTGTCGCTAGCCGCTCGGCTTCTTCTGGATGCGAAGGTAAGGAACGCGAATAACTGCCCGTGGGGGGAAAGCTGCTAATCATTGCAGATGAACCATCAAGTCGCTTACGGTACGGTGGCATAATTCGATCAACGACAATCCGACCGTATACAGCATCGCTTGACTAGGCGAACACGACATCGAGAAGACGGGACGAGCTAGTAGGTCGTCCGGACCACCGACTGCCAATCGATTCCCACGCAAGAACAGACCATATCGAACGATCTCTATACACAATGCGAACAATACCAAGAAGTTTTTCGACTTTTGATCATCAAGCTTGAATCAAATATCGTGCCATGTGGCCTCGTAACTTTGCTGGTGATCTCCAGGACCAGGGTGCTTTGCGATCTTCAACGACGCGTCGGGCATCTTTCCTGGCGGGAACCAAGAACAAAAAAGCATTGAGACATCGGCAAATTGATTGATGGAGGGCTTGTACAGTACAGCAGTTAAAAGGCAAGTGTTCACGCCCCGCTCTGCGCCAACATTGGTCTTCTCGGAGCCCGAAATGACATGCGCGCTCGACGTTGATGTGTGCTCGACGCGGAATGGCGCCTTCGAGGATGCATAACAGCAAGTTGCTGCTCCAAACGAGGCACATGGTGGAAGTATTGCCAGTGCCATACGCTGCTTATCAAAGTGGCTTGCCTCGTTAATGAAATGACGGCTCTGATACTGCAATATGTCTCTAACGCGGTGCATAAGTGGGAGGAAGCTGATTATTGCTGATGCTGTGAGCTGTCCACGCGCACCATCAGCTTATTTTGGCTCGCGTCATGTCGGCTATGTATTACGGAAGCCAGCTGTCAGCGATGTGGTTGACAAGCCATTCCGGGCTCCCAGACACAGATGTAGCGTGATGGCTGTCAAGGTACCCCTGCCTCCTCCCATGTACCTAATCCATGCAAGGCCTGTGCTCAACAGACAAACCATACTTGCGAAGCGGACACCGGTTTTGCGATCCTCTGTAGACGTTACCTAGTTTAGCACTTGCGGGGCTTCGTTATATGGAAAGCCCCGAGAGAACCGCACCATACCCGGGGGTGTTAGTCAGCCACGTCAAGCGCAAAACACCCCCTACTCACGTGAGTGGGGGGTTTAGCGTTAGCCTGCGCTGCTTGGACCCCCGGGTAGAGAACCTTGGGATAGGTGTACCAGCCTGCTGATCCAGAGAGGGTCTGTGCTCAACAGACAGACAAACCCTACGAGGAAGCGGCCACCGGTTTCGTGATCCTCCAGAAGCCAATGATGAACTGTGTGTCCCTTGAACCAGGATAAGATAGTGGCTGCATCAGAGTGCACTGTACACAACTGCGTCATTCAATGGATTAGCACATTGACAACGCCCTTTGTAAGCTGTGATGCACAGATTACTGGCCAGTGGCCACTTGCTAATCAACTGATCACTCAAGTTGGTCAAAGATACCATCGACGACAAGCTCGATGGAGCGTTTTGTTACTCAGCGAACAAGGAGTCATGATATAAATACAAGAAGGAAGACAAGTCTTGCCCGGCTTGAATGAGCAATCTCCATTTGATTGTTGAACGACCGCTACCACGCCCTGCTCAGGTTCCTCGAAGCTCAACAGACGCATTTGTTCTACTTTGACTGGCCGATTTCCATTCCTCTAGACTCACGGACTCTCCGTTCAGCAGCTGAACCAACCATGTCATCAAACAAGTCTAAGCTTGTGCTTCTTACAGGAGCTACAGGATTTCTCGGAAAGGTCACTCTTTTTGAGCTTCTGAGCAAGATGGATAGCCTTGGGGTGTCCCAAGTTGTTTTGATAATCAGGAAACGAGATGAAGTGAAAGGCGTTACGCGGTTTCTTGGATCTGTCGCCAAATCTCGTTGTTTCTCGTCCCTATCCATCGGCTGGCAAGATTCGGTCCGAGTATTGGAAGGGAACCTGACTCTCAAAAATTGCGGCCTACATGACGAGGATTACTCCTGGCTCTCCGAAAATGTCACACACATAATACATGTGGCTGGTCACATCAAGTTCGACGGAAAGGTCTCCGAGCTTTTGGGATCCAACGTAGTCAGCGCACTGAACGTTCTCGAGCTAGCTCAGTCTTGTAAAATTCTTGAAAGATTCATCAACACTAGCACTGCGTTTTCAACCCCCCCAACTGATTCCCCAATTCACGAAAGATTGTCGACACTGCCAGAAACAGCGGAGCAGTTGTTCAAGAAGTTGGTCAAGGGCGAACTGAACAAACAACAAGCACTTGACTTGACAGGGCATTCGAATTTCTACAGCCTGTCCAAATGCTTAGCAGAACATCTCCTGGTCGAGAAACACGGATCAGTCCCCTTGACAATTGTGCGACCGAGTATTATCTGCGCATCTTGGGAGAAGCCCGAACCCGGCTGGATCGACAGTAAAGCCGCGTTTGGAGGGTTTGTTACTGCATTTGCGACGGGTATCCTTACCGTCGTAAACGGACAGCCTGATGCAAGACTCGATATCATACCAGTGGACAGAGTGGCGTCGTGCCTTGTGGAGGAGGCCTTCATAATTGAAGAGAGACCCAGCATCGCACTGCTTCCGCCCAAGATTATGTTTTGCGTCGCCACTAAATTGAACTCCTTTACATTGAATGAAGCCTGTCATCTTCTAACAGCATTCTTCAGACGCCGACACGCAGGCCGGCGGCCCCCGACATTCAAATATATCGGCTCGCGTGACCCACGTTTCTATATATATGAGTTTCTTTACCACTGGATACCCTCTAAAACGATGAGCTCTGCCTTCCGAATGATTGGAAAGCACGAAAAAGCCATCGAGGTGCAAAGATCATATCGGTTGGGTGCAACATTGAACTCCGTGTTCGCGCCATACACAAACCATACCTACGACTTCAGACCCTCACGAAGCAAATATCCGTTCCAAGATAAGCAATTATACATGGAAAGGATCTGCCAAGGCGTATCAGCCCATTTGATGCAGCCAAACCTATGACAAAACAAACGCTGTCATCCTTACTTAACGCCAGATCTTGGGTATTCCTGTTTGTTCATCCACGTTGAAAACCCGGGCTGAAGTACAAGCATAGTCTCGACTTTGACGTGGAGTGAGCGAAGGGAAAATTTGTCAACGTTCATTCGTTGGGATCGCATGATAGTCGCTCGTGGGGCTGCTTTAAGAATAGTAATGATTCCGACATTGTCGTACGCATTCTCATCATCTCATTATTTGACTAATTCTGTTCTTCGCGTGTGACGCAGCCAGAAAGTACCCCTAATGCGCCTCATTTCATGTTTTGTTTGTCGACAATAATGCGCACTAGGCTCGGTCTCGTCGTCGTAGACCAGGTTGTCCGACGTTTCTGTCAGGACCGCCGGATCAGGCCAGATGGATGGGGGAAGCAACAAAGGAGCAGCGAGGTTATACATAAGTAGCAGGTCACACATCTTTGTGCAGGGCAGATTCCAGTAATCCATCATTTGACCCCTAACTGCAGTTGGCCTCTGCGAGCCTTCACCCTGTGTCACACACCTATTGACAGATTCCTTGCAGCTTGCAGGTGGTGGGACGAGAGAGCCTCTTACGTACACACACACACACACCCGAAGCAGCCTCTCACTTGGTAATTATTCACTCTCATAAGTCTTTCTATCCTGGACATTACGAATTCGCTAGTTTCCGGCCAACAATACCTCGACATGCAAGCCGTCGCTTATTACAATATGGCGGCTAGCGCCGTGTTGACAGCCTCCGCTGGCACTATGCTGCTGCAGCAATGCTGCAGCACGCGTAATCTGGCAGATGAATCTTCAATGCAGTCGTCATCTGAACTTGACTAGTGCGCTAGGAAATCACATTTTATTCTATGCCTTACATAAATAAACATCTCTATGTGCGCGCCTTTTGATCGGTTTTCTTAGCGAAATACACTTCGTCACATACGCGACCCGCGCGTCGATGCAAAATCAACATACATACGAAAATGCTGGGCAAACAGATGCCTGGTGTCGCGCCAGTCATACGGCAGTCAAACAGATGCGTCCCCCGACGACAAACTATGGAAAATAAGTTAGAAGGTAAGAAGGATTGTGTGAGCCTAGCCTCTGGCCACGCCATCACAAAAGCATGTACATAGAGATACAGCTATAACGACCCCTTGAGTTTGGTAGCAGCAATCTATCATATTACATCTACACCTTGGGCACCCTTATCCCGCTCGTTGCCATTCAGTTGCCAATAACCAGTCGCTAGGGTATATTTGCGTAGCCGGACGTATCCTAACGGCGCCTCCTCTGTTTACTGGTGTCGGCCATAAAAATCACTTTCCTTCAGTGCTAAAAACCCAGCATATTTTGGTCAACATAGCCAATACCATACTAAATTCGGCCTGTCTCAGCCACGGACGCAAGAGATGACTTTACAAAAAATCATGACAAAGAGGTTATTGATAAGTATGAAGGTAATCCCAAGGGGTGAAGTGCGGAATATTTGGGGTAGCTATGCTGGTTATTGCCAACTGGCAATGAGAAGGCCAGGACCTCAGTAAAGCTGCC
Organism: Colletotrichum sp. SAR11_240; assembly: GCA_025328625.1. NCBI lineage: Eukaryota > Fungi > Ascomycota > Sordariomycetes > Glomerellales > Glomerellaceae > Colletotrichum > Colletotrichum sp. SAR11_240. The sequence continues at coordinate 98,185 of JAKMXA010000205.1, forward strand.
TTAGTGGCCTATGCGCCCTCAACTCCGCCCCTGACTTAGCTTACCATTCTTTTTCAAGGTTTTTTATTTATTTTTTTATTTTTTTTTCCCATTCAGTACCCGTACGCATACAGTGAGTGTGTGGGACCCCGGGGGGGGGGTGGTTCGCTGGGCCAGCTGGGCCCATCTGGAGAGACTACACGCTTAAGAGCGCTGTAATTATAGAGGCAAACCGCTAGAGGCTTAGTGGGACTATTGCTAGCGCCCCTGTAGCTATAGGGCTTTTGAGGCGCCTGACCCAGTGATCAGCCTAACTTTCGTCCGCAAAACCCCGAACAACCGAGGTTGGCGGATTTATCCCAGTGGTGCACCGTATTACGTACAGTACCTACATAGGTATGTTACATTAACTGCGGATGACACGTACATGCAACAGCGCCCGACAACCGATTAGTTACTGTCACCAATATCAGCTCTCTAGCCATAGATGACACGCTCCTCATCACTCAGGAGGGAAACGACGATCACGGACACCAAGGGCAACATTCGCCAGGCTCGTTGAAGACACTGCGACGGTCTCAGCAGACGGAGCTCAACTCTTTCTCATGCTGGTGCCAACAAGGGTGCTGACGCGTCATCAGAATAGCACCGAATAATTGATCGATTTAAACCGATTATCGCAATCCGCTGACAGTGCTGACAAGTTTTATATCCGCCGGCAGCTAAAGGATTACTGCACTGGATCTTCTTGTGCAAGCGACAGAGGACAGGGTAGTGATTTAACGTAAAATGACATACACACTGTACAGTAGCATTTAATACTGAGAAGTATGAACATGTTGACCGAACTCGAAACTCACGTCCACACTTACGCTTCTGTCGTCATTCTTCCGGTTGACCTCGCAATACGTACGCAGCTTCTTGCTTGACCCTCTTGTAAGCGCCCGCTCTGCGAGGAAGCGGGCGCTTGCGAGCTATCAAACATCGTAAGGCTGACGCGAAATTAGCAATTTCAAAACCAAAAACGCCACCTTCCTATACCGAAACCCTGTTTGCACAGCAATATGCCTCGCGATAGCAAAGTGTACAATTCCGTTCCAACGGACCATCTGCCCCGCGCCGGCCCCCACGGGTCACAGAGCGACCCTCCCCCGTCTTCTTCTCACAGCCACCACGCCCAACACGCCCAAGACCCCACGGGGATTAGCCCCTTGGACCTTACGGTCGACCCCGCTACAATGCACGATGACGGCTCCACAACGAGAATCCACTCCGCTCTCATCGGGGATCTACGCGACCAAGTGCAAAGCCTGCAGGCGCAAGTCGTCCATCTCCAAGCCGAGAGCAAACTGCAGCAAAGCATTTTGTCAACCTTCACTGGTACCGTAACTTTGCTGTACCAGACGCTGGTTTCCACACTAGGTGGAGGGACGTCACAAATACAGGACTTTGGCACGACGTATAACCACGGAGGGGCAGCGTGAATGAGTCTCGACTGCTGCTGTTGTTGCAAGAGCGGTCGCTACCATGCGTGAACAGGATCAAATATGGGGCTAGATTTTCTCTGCGACTTTGAAGTCTGCAAGATGGCGGGAAAGAGGGATTTATTCGGACTTTATCGCTGGGTTTTGTACTGTACATTATCACCCTCCACATATATTGAGTATTCGCGTGGTATGTGAGCGCCACGCCCGTGGAGTGAGGCAGATTGTCACATTACGGTGTTGCCTTTTGGCCAACGCAGACACTTATTGCGTCTTGAACTGAACTCTTTTATGAAAAGCTTAGCATCATGTAATCTGCCCCAACCATTTTCCTCGATGAAAGTTTCCCTGATTGGACACAACATCTTCGGCGCCCAGGACTACGTCAGCCATGTCGGGACAAACTAGGCCGTTTAAGGGCTTACAACGGTCGAGATTGCCTGGATGAAAGCAGTCCAGGCGGCTGAGACTCAATTTGTTACGAGCAGGTCAAGGAAACCAACTACGGCATAAACCAAAAGCTTCGGTAATGACAAGTTCGTTGTTACTATCCCCTGTTCTGCACTATGCAGTTACAAGCCTACGGGGACCAACTGCAGCGGTCGCAACACAATTCTAGGCCACTAAGTATCTCCGTCGTTCCATCGTCATACACTGCTTGAGTTATCTCAAACATAGCCCGTCTGCAAAGACAAAGTGCGGTGAATCTGGCGGCCACGAGCATTCGGCGCACGAAGCCTCATTTTATGCCTTTGAGTGATAGTTGCGGATGTGATTTCGTTCTCCTCAATCCTAGTAAGCAAAGGGCGTAGGGTATATTGCCGAGCGAGTTCTCCGAAGTCTTGCAATATAAGCCCGGAGCAGCTAATACCTCAAGCAGAGTGCTGTGAATCATGTGTAAACGGTACCTGTCGTACGTCCGGCGGAAAGGTTATAAGCGTACATGTGTACAATACGTACTGCTTAGTTCAACCTGAAGTTTCCATGAAATATACACGGGTTAAAGGCAAGCGTGGTGATTATACCACGACCTCGATCAATCTTACGCCGCGGACTGGTAATCGACTTGACAAATACCCAGCAGAGGACAATAAGCCGCTCTATCCACGGCGTCCGGTCAATCGCACCATGGGCACGAAACATAAGCCGTAATCAGCATGAAGCCCCCCTGACCTATAGATACGCTAACGACGTGTTTGAAGCAACCATCTGGCTGTTTTTGCAGTTGAGACCAACAGTCATTCAATTATCACGCAGAACATGGCTAAGAAAGCCGAAAGTCTACACCATCGATACAACCTGCGTCGCCTATCTAGTTGCCAATCAACGAGAAACAAGAAGAAACAAAAGCAGAGGGACAAGGCCCAGGCCGTGTGGAAAAAGCCGCGCAAGGTTCGCGGGCCCGCCCAGACGCCTCCCGAGGCAAGGCTGTGTAAGTTTCAGCTGGCTCGTAGAAACACACCCACGCCGTCGGTGGCCTTGAACAACAACAGCAACATACGCGGCAGCCAGCACAGTGGCAAGCCACCCGAGAAAAGCCCGCTTCGGCTGAGGCAGGGTCTCTTGCCGGCTACGCAGCAAAGGTACGGCTACGATCGCTACATTCCAAAAGGATGGGGATGGAAAGGGAGGCTCGTCGAGAGGCTTGGCTACATGTATCTCTGGTGGGATCTCTTGCGCCGTAGGCAGCCCACTGTGACGGAGTCTTGGTTCTGACTGGGTGTCTACCGTCAATATATGTCCAGTTAGTTTCCGAGCCTGGCTGCGGCTGTAGCTCTTTTAACATTGTAATTGCACCTCAAGTGCCTGCAATATCACGGAAAAGTCATATGTGCGTCTGTTGTCATCTCGGTGATTCCAGTTGGGTAGTCCTATGCTCATCTCTATAACACATACTACATCCGAAGTTGAATCTTGACAGTGATTCCACCTGACGGCAGTGTCCACCGCACCGTCCAAACACCATACTAGATATCCCATCCGGCACGGTCATCAACATGCAAGAGAGACTCGTTGGAGCAGGCCTCAAGGAAGTCTGCCGCTCCATCAACCAGCATCTTGAGCCTCTCCTGATGCTTCCCTCTCCCGTGGTATAGTTGAAACGGCGTCTGGTCTTTGCTGGACCCCTCCTGTCGACAAAGCATAAAGCTGAGATGGCTGTACCTTCCGCGACAGGAAAAGTCTCCAAAGGCAAGTATCTCAAGCGACGGGATGCCCGCCGGTCCGAAGGCCCATTCTGCGAAGCGCTGGAACTCAGGCTGGAGCAGACGACAGGGGCCCGTGATGCTCCTGATGTCGACGTAACCATGCGGTCCACGGCCGTCCTCCCCGGGCACGCCGAAGACGATAGACCTCTCCAGGGTCGACGGTTTACTCGCTGACACTCCGTCATGATCCTCATACGCCCACAGGTCTTCCACCTCCTCCACCATACGGAGGCCCCAGGAGTCGTAGCGTAGGATATCCCTTCCGGACTGTCGGACGTGGAGAACCTTCAACGACGTATGCTGCCTCAGCGACCGAACGAGCATCTCCTACGGCAATCTGTGATCAGCATTCTTCTCCATCCCATACAACGCGTGGACAACTGACAAGGTATAGGGGGAAGCAGGTGACGCCGAGACACTCGAGGTTCGTAGGCGGGGCGGCCGGAGGCTTTTGGCCTAAGACGAGGTCTCCTATCGTGTCGAGGAGCGGCGGCTGGTTGGCATCATGTTCCGCATACATCGACTCGAGGTCGAGGTCGAAGATGCGCACGTGATAAACGAAGCGCCTGAGCTTTGGGTGGCCCAGTGCCGCATGCCAAAGGGCTGTGGGGCGGTCCAGCAGCCCCGGAATGGAGATGTACAGCTCCTCAAGGCCCTCGAAGTGCTCCAAGAAGGTGACCAGCATTCGCTCCGGAAACGCCCCCGCAAACATATCTAATGACACCTGGATCTCAAGCAGGGCGAGGTTGATGTTGAGTTCCGACGTCAACCAATACCGGAAGAGGTGCGTCCAGCCCGGGCAGGCCCTGAGCCGGAGTGACTGGAGCTGGTCCAGGCGTAAGACGGCTGCCACCCGGTCAGTGGCGGGACGCAGCGGCACCGCGCCAAGCGAAAGCCTCCTCAGGGCAGTCAGATGACGGTACTCCGGCTGGCTCGGAGATGGCAGCATAATATCTGCGACAATGTTGTACTCGACGGCATCCCCGGCAATACTGGCCCAGCTGTCGTCGTAGCGCACGGCATCGAGCTCCAAGTCACTAATGATGCCGTGGTTACGCAACAGCAGACTCTTAACGCCTTGCATGTCTTCCAGCGAACGGATGCCGACCCACGAAAGCCGTCTCAACTTTGGGAACACGTCAAGGACGAGCGGGTTTCCGGCGCGAAGGGAGATGCCGCACGACCCGTCTGTGATCAGGCTGATGGACTCGAGACCGTTCTGCACTTGCGGCAGGTAGCCCAGAGGCCAGAAGACACCTTCAGGAAGGCAGGTTCCCACCTCCCAGCTAAGAGTGAAAGCATCCCTCGGTCAGCGTCAATGTTCGCCAAATGCCCAAGGTCCGCGGTAGTGACGAGAGAATTATCTCACCTGAAGCTCTCGAGGCGTGCTTCTTGCAGGCGACATAAGAGCTGTCCTATATTGCTCATTGGCTCCCTGAAGCTGCTGGTTCCCGCTCGGCTCTCCTCTTCGTTCAAGAAGTCCCCATCTAGACTTGCGAAATGCGGGCATCGGTAGTCACTGATGTAGCGTCGAAACCGAGACACGATCCGGAGGTGTTTCGCATATTTCAGGAATGACGTTGACTTAATATCGAACAGCGACTGGATGCGCGCATTGGTTCCACCGAGGAACAGCTCACCGTGATGCAGCACGATACGTGCAAAGAGCAGGGGAGCCACAAACCCATATGCGGAGCGCGACACTAGGCAGAGCGACTTCCAGTCTCTTGCGTTGTCCACCTAATCATTATATGAGTCACCACGTGCTGCTTTCTGTGCAATAGGATACTGAAGAGATGAGAGGAGTTAAGAGAGAGGGTTGGCGCACAGTCGTTACTATGTCCTGTATTATCTCAGGTGGCAGCTGGAAGAGCATGTTGTAGAGAACTCATATGACATAAAATAAGTGACAATCTAATATGTTCAAGATGAGATATAATGCTGCTGAAGGAGTATCAAGGAGAAATTTCCTTCTATCAGTATGCAGAGAACATAGCTGAGTTATACTATACTGCAGCTATGTTATCACGAAGAGCTGCATATTGTATTGTGGATATCCTCCTGCTTGGTGACCAGGCTGAAGCAGTAATCACCAGCTCCAGCTCCACAAGACAAAGAATCAGCAAGCTCTACTATTGACATACATACATAAATCCAATACTTCACTTACTGAAACTTATTATAGTTAGAAAAAGGCCATGCTTATCGTTAAGATGAGATTGATTAGTATAAGAGAAGTGGTTGATGAGAGTAAGCTGCTTATTTTGGCCGGTGCGTGATGTACTCATAAAGCTGGCTAGCATAGATTGCCCTACTTTGTAATCAAGCAGCACGAAGTCAACACCCATGCCTCCTAAACTTAAGAAACAGCAAATCGGGCCTGGTACTGTGCAGTATCGATCACTGCCTGATGTCATATACGATAGCACGCAGGGCCTCCATCGTCCGACTTCGATGGCCATCTCGGCTAGCATGTCTCTCCACTAATGCATTCTGCTCTGCGGCGAGACTGGCGAGTACTTGGCTCTCGAGCTGCAACGCGCTCTCAATTCTCGCCATCTCGGCCCGTGTTTCGTCCGTCTGTAACCGTCGGCGTATTTCACGTGTCTCCAGTGTATATCGCCGGTATTCCTTGTCTCTACGAAGACGCGCGAGCCATTCGGGGCTCATGTGCACCCGCCTGTCATCTATCCTAACCATGCTACGAATACGTTTTTGCTCGGGGTAAAGGGCAACAGGCGCTAGCATTTGGAGCTTAGGAAGGGGGGGG
>JAKMXA010000206.1:0-104121 GCA_025328625.1 Colletotrichum sp. SAR11_240
AAAAAAAAATTATTTTTTTTTTTTTTTTCCCCCCCCCCCCCCCCCCCCCCCCGGCAAAAAGACTACGGCAAAATTCACCCCATATACAATAGGTATTTTGAAAGCCTTTTGGCCCAAAACGAAAATTCCTTCATGTTGGAATACCTTTTTTGGCACATCTCGTCCCGGCGCATGAGCAATTGCAAAAACTGGTGCAGTGTTTCCGGTCCGATAACCAAAAATGGGTAACAAAAGCGCCGCCTGAAGTTCCCTGCAGAAATAGTCAAGTACGTATATTGAGTACGAGGTGGGTTCCGTTCCTATTCGTGCTCTTAGGGATTATGGTGGAAGGGTTACTCGGTACCCATTAGATCTAGCCTAGCTAAGCCCCAGTAACGGGCGCTACGCGCTCCGAGCAATGTGAAAGAGCCAGATTCTTTACGTGCCTTCAAACAGTCTAGCGGAGACCTGTAGTCGGGCTGTATCCGAGGGGCTGCCAGGTAGTTGGGTCCAGGGGAAACCCCACACGGCACGCCTACCTACTTCCCAAGTGTTGCTAGTCCCACTGCGGCGTTCTTTTAACCTCACTGGCCCCAATATGCAGAGAGTCGGAATCAGTAGTCACTCTCGGACGTTGTATCCTGATTTTGAAGATGCCGTGGACGCTAGATGCCATCACCAGCGACGCCAGCCGGGACTCAGCCGAACAGCGAGGGAGGGGGACTTTTCAAGTCTTGAGACGGCTGACATTTCCCCGAAGTATACAGGCTCTTCTCGCCGCCATTCTCACTATCTTCGTATTTGCTACGACAATTCTGTTTTTGGGACCTGAAAGTCGACCTGCTCCTATTAACGATTTTATCGAATCACCGCCCTGGCAGCCATATTGGACAACGGAGCAGCTTGAGCCCAAGTTCGCATATGCCCAATACGCGACGAGCCTCAACTATCTCTGCAATGCGGTGTGCACAATACAGAACATGAAGGGAAACAAGGGACACTAATTGTTTTGTTTTAAGGTGATCAACTTTGGACGATTGCGTCGGTATGGCGCAAAGGAAGACTTGGTTCTCATTCACCCCAAGGGATGGCTTGAAGGAGTGAGTTGAGTATACCCGGGATTATATATCGTTGCCGTTCATGCTAACGACATCATCTTTACCAAGTCGTCTCGTGAGGCAAAGGCTCTAGCGAAACTCAGAGAAGAACGACCCGAAATCCACATGCGAGCCTTCGATGTTATTTCGACAAGTAAAGGCGACGCCACCTGGCGGGAGAGCCTGACAAAGTTCCACGCCTTTGCCCTCACCGAATGGACCCGAGTCCTTGCCTTCGATTCCGATTCACTCGTGCTGAACAAGATGGACCACTACTTCCTCAGCCCAGCAGCCCCGGTCGCCGTCCCAAGAGCATACTGGCTCAACGAGAGGAGCACCGACATCGCGAAGCAGGTTCTCGGATCACACGTCATGCTCATAGAACCGAACGAAGGACGTTACAAGAAGATCATGGATGAGGCTCTGCGGTCTGGAGACTTCGACATGGAGGTTGTCAATCACATGTTCAAGGACTCCGCCATGATTCTTCCCCATCGACGTCTGGCTTTGTTGACTGGCGAGTTTCGGGCCGCGGATCATACTAAGTATCTGGCGCCGGAAGAAGACGAGGAGTGGAATGCGATGGGGGAAGTCTCGCGATCGTTCTTGGTACACTTCAGTGACTGGCCGCTTCCAAAGCCATGGCTGCCGAGAACGAAGCAGCAGTGGGAGGCGTCTTTACCGGAATGTCGAGATGATGATGTCGAGAGAGAAGACCGGCCGAGATGTGCAGATCGAGTCATGTGGTCCGGGTTTTATGAAGACTACGACAGGGAGAGGTCTGAACAATGTAAGCTGATAGAAAGCTAGTGCACGTAAATGGATAGACAGATAAATGTGCATAGAAACCCAATCATTGGATTAACCCCAGAGGGATCATCGCTTTACTTGTGTTTGTGACAAACTTTTGATTGGCCTTGTGCTCAGGTAGCCGAAATGCATTCTTCCTTCCCCTTTGGCTTTCTGGGTCACTTGATACCGTTCACTGCTACGTCCAGGTGCGTCGAGACGAACTCACTGTGATAGATTCCCGTCTACAAGAGCGTGCTTTGCAATAGTCGCGTCTAGGGACTTTTTCGCCAAAACAAAAGTTCGCAAAGTTTGACACAGTTTGGGAGGCAGAAGGTTACAAACAAATCATTTACCTCCGGTTCATTCACTAGGAAGCATCCTAAACTGTATTCTCCGTTGCCTTCCGATGAAACCTTCTGTGAATGAATGCAGGGTATAACGGAAATGCAAAACCTGTGCGTGTGGCCTGGTTCCCAGCATTCACTCCCCCGCTCTCCACCCCTGGTAGTGCGTCTGGTAGGTCCTTGTTTCCAAATTTGTTGTCGTACCATTTGATGGTCTTTTGAAGATTAAGCGTAACGATGAACAGAATGGCCGTCAGAACTGCGTATGAGATATAGACATTGCCGACGACGATGCCTGCTTGAATGATGGTACCGGCCAAAGCCAAGGGCGAGAAAACCTGGAGCTACCGTCATACGTTCGCCATTAGTATGGCATATATGCACAGTTTCTGTGTTCTGATCGGAGGTAATGTACTTACAATAGTAACATTAATATGCTGCAATTTGATTGCTCGGCCTCCATCTACGGCGATGTGAATTCCAAGCTGCGAGGAGATAAGCGTTATAACGTACACTCCATCGGCAATTGCAGAGTGAAAATCCTCAAATAACTCACATGATCCTCAAATGTTTTCACTCGCGATTTCAGATCATTGAACCCATCAACAACGTCCTCCATCTCTTCGATAGATCCAGAAATATCACACAGGCATTCTCTGATGCGTCTTGACGTATCCTCATCTGCTTGCACATCGATGTCCTCCCAACCATGGCTAACAAAGCGTTTGGTGCGATCCACGGTCTTACAAAGCTTATTGGACAATATAGTCAGTTGGTTGCTCGCCTGTTTCACCCAGGCTTCGCTGTCTTCGACATTTGCATTATCCATATCTGCGGTACCAAGATTGGTGTTTCTTCGGCGGAGAGGGATGTGCGGGTCGGACAACTAGGACTTTGTCAGTTCCTCAGGGTTTGGCGAATAAAAGCTTTCAACCGCTCTTTTGTAGTGCGCATGCTCTCGTGACAGGAACTTTTGAGGCAAAGTCTTCAAAACGAGATCCTGCGTGGCAGTGTAGGAAGGCGTGGATAGAAGGCAGGCATTGTCACTTACGTATCCATGAATGCGACTCCTAAGTTTGGATCTGATGTTGGTCCATTCCTCGAGGTGTCTCTTCACGCGGACAGCCGAAACAAGTAAGAAATACTCGCGAGGATCCTTAATCGACTCTTTGCCGGCAGTTAGTTCCCCGACGCTGATTGGATCGAGATCTTCAGAGTATTCGTCATCCGCCTTGACATAGGAAGCCAACATGAACGGGTCTTCCGCATCGGTTTCATCTTCGAAGTAAGAATCGACCATTGAGAAGGCTGTCCATCCGGAAACGTCCCATCCTGTCACACATAAGGATGTCTGAGACTCATACAGAAAGTCGATCTCTTGGGAATTTACTGTGGAATCCTTCGTCGCGGACAGAAATGACAAGTCGATTGAGGTTCGAATCAAACTTCCATCTGTTGTTGAACGGGTGTCCTTCTTGGCTCTGACTCCTCTCCGCCACACTGGGCAAGGCAGGTGGAACTCCAGAACAAATGCGGTAGCTTTCTTCAAGGTGACAGTCATTAGCCATGTGTTTGACTCAATGCAACCCACCGAGACAACACCATACCTACCGTCTCTCTGAGCCCAATGAACGTGTGGCCATCGAGATGTTTGCGGATGAAGTCACGGATGACTGGCTTCTGTTCGCCTGAGACCCCTAAGGCCAAGATTCCCAAGGAAGAAGGCGAAGGATTTTGTAAATGACTTCAAGATATCAGGTGTGAGATTCAAATGTAAGTTCGGAGTTCAATATATGGGTGACTTACATTTTTCTGCGCATTGCATCCACCATTTCGTATTCGTTGATACGCTACAAATATTGGAGATCAGTACTGAATTGCATGCGGGAATGTGTGCACGAGAACTGATTCATACCTTGAGGGCGATTACTTCGCGGAACTGTGAGATGGATATTCGACCACTGTAAGGGCGAGCTACGTTGTCATGATTGACATCATGAAGCCAGACAGAAAGGTCGCCTGGAAGCTTTAGTGAACCATCTTTGAGATACTCAAGGAACCGAGGTCCAAAAACTTGGCGGAATGTTGCCCCCTCGTATTCCAACCGGGGAGACTTTTCAAGAGCGTCCAAGAATACATCTAAATAGCTTTGACCGGGTGCATCGGAGGCTACTTGAGTTCGAGCAAAGAGATGCTCGTCTATCCAAGAAGTATTCTCAGATGTTCGGTTAGTCACCGGGCGATTCCACTTGACTGGGCGGTGCGGACCACGCCGTAGTGATGAAGAAGACATATCGATGTTCGCATGTTGACCCGAGCAACGAAGACACGAGGTTGATCAGTTATCACATCATGGCAAAGAATCACGATGAGTTGTCTGGCAGGTTGAAAGGCAGTCGAGACCTAATATAGAAGCGCCTTGCATCGATAAAGCTGCAACTCAGCAGCTCGGCATGACTAGTTTTGACACGTAGCGTCGCCTATGCATAAGAGTGCGTACGCACAACCGATTGGACCCTTTTCTTGGGCATCCATGACCCCTTGAAAAGAGGCGGACGATGTTTAGTTGGGCTTGCGGTTGTGTCTAGGCGACGGAGGTGAAGAAACACCTTGAGCACTCTTGTTGCATCCACCTTAAGCACTCTTGTTGCGACACCGCCCTATGTTATCGGTTGGGCATCACGATGACTACATTATGGCTGGATTGTTGAGGTGTGACCCAAAAATGCGTGACGACTGTCATCAGGTCGGAATGGAGGTTCATGACTTGGCTTCTTGGGAGGCCTCAGGGCTGGTTTCTTATTGGTATAAGTACGCTGCAGGTCGCCTTCAAAGCCCTCATAGCTGCAGGCGAGCCTGCTGGCGGCTTTCGGTATGCTGACCTCACACCAATATGGCGACCTACTCATCCGACCACTGAACATTTCGAGGCAATTTAAGGCGATGGCGCCAGTTAAACCCCAGCCAACTAGCGATAGACACGCCTCGGAAGTTGTGTTCAGCACACCATCTAATGAAGAAACCCTTGTAAATTCTGACCATTGGAAATAAGCCTCATGAACGTGCCTCAGTTTCTAACTGGCGACGTTTTTACAGCCTTGGACATGCTGTTATTGTAATTTGGAAAACCTAGGCAGCAGCTGAGTAACGTACTCCTCTAATTTCAAGCGAAATCTTTCCAGCCTCACAGAATCAGTGACATGCACATGACCCGATGATAAAGCTTAGATTTGTTTTCCCACAACTCGTCTTGCACGCGGTTTATCTCGTCGTGGGATCATTCGCACCGATTCGACCCGACACTCACCGAAAATACACATCATGTGCTCTTTTGCCCAAGCATGCGTGCAGGATGCGGGTTTCGACAGCGAATAAGCGCGACCTAGGTCGTGTTCGCATGCTCTTATCGGCCAATTCGAGCGGTTCAGCGATAGGTCAGTGATGTCGGAGGATGCATTCGGTCAGGATGACAATCAAGGGTGTGGACGCCACATCTGCAAGTCAAGCCCTACCATTCTGGTTGGCCAGAATGATGCGGATTATTTTTCATTCTTAATTTATGTGATGACAATGGCAATGTTGATTGAGCCCGAGACTCGGAGCCGAACCTGCGATCCAACCCAACCCAGCGGTGTGGAGATGGAGGCCACCACGCTCATCGCACATGGAAAGTATTTTAGGCATCTTTCCAATGTATAAGTACCTGTAGTCATCCCCCGCGTCTTTTTATAGATGTCTCAAGAAATGTGGTTTTCCAAATACAAGAAAAATCGCCATCAGGTCAAGAGCCTGGCTTGTGGGTGTTTTGTGACAGTCCTCTCTTTTGATGCTGGGAGGCCCGGGCGACCGCGACACACATCCTCTTGAGTCCAAGGCTCGTTTGCGCAACCCAATGTAATTCATAAGGTTGCTCTTGCCTCCGTATTTTGTCTACAACCTGAACCTCTACAAACAAAGATTACTTTTTGAGTCCTGGCGCCTGTAAAGTCTCGTCAATGATGCCCATACCTCCAGCTTTTCCCCGTTTGCTTTCAATCAAAACCAAGCGCCTCTTTTAAGACATGCTCTCGCAGCCCTCCCCTAGATCTACCTGGAAGATCCTAAGTGATCAAAGATGCCATCCATCCATAGAGATGACTGGGAGAAAGTAGCACTTATACATGCCTTCAGTGCCTAAACCTACGCGCGAAGATACCTAGATCCCAATGGTATGATCAGAAGAGTTCAGTATCAAAGGAAGCATCTACCTTACCTGATGCTCTGCGTCAGCATGCCGTAGTTTGGGCATCCAAGTGGATCTGCTTCGCGGTTCGCTTTAGAGTCTCTCAAAGCACCGCGTCGATCTCAACAATCGTGATTGATGTTAGACCTTGTGTTTAGTCACCGGGCAGTAGGCACATCGCAGTTGCCCGCAATTGCGGCAACCATCGTAGCGAATTGGATTTCCTCCCTGCCCACACTGACACTGATCTATCGTCAGCTTTAAATACCAATCTCACTCCTCGGGTGAGTCACGAACGCATTGCCACAGATAGACCTGCTTCCTCTTCGGAGCCCGCTCATAAAAGCCAGCCTCAAAGTTGGAAATATCCGGCTGGGCATTGAAACCCAATTCTCCATCGTTTTCAGAGCATGACGGGTTGAGATTCTGGCTGATCCCTGTCCCCACGTGGTACATCAAGTCGGGCAAAGGAAGATGGCGCGATGCCTGGTGGTGAGAGTACCCGCCGCACGCGCAACTTTGCCCGAGCCGAAGGGTGTGGTTCGCCACGGAGGGGAGCTTTTCCGTCAATGACGTCCTTCCTTCGACGTCGAGCAGTACGTTCCCCGTCCCGGCGATCGCAACGTGGGCAACTGAGTGGACAAAATCGGAGCTGAGACACTGAAATGTTCTGGCAGCGTACAAAACCGCAGACTGCCCCTCATCCTCATCGGCTGATCTCTGATCACGTGAGCTGACAAGCGACCCACAAATCGGCTGCGGCACCGAGCCAGGTACAACCAGGCCGATTCTTCCTGCGCCCGGTGACCTCATTCCAGCAACCGCAATGCTCCAGTAAATGAGGTTATGATGTTAAATTTTGAAATTGGCTTCAACGGAAATTCCAATATGATTTTCGTTTCTGTTTTGTGCCTCTGCCACAGCCCTGGCGTGTCCCAACATTCGCTATATACCGGTTAGCTGCGAAGCCTATGGAAGATGCCAGCCAATCGTTGCTGTATTGATAATGTAGGACGATAATAATAGATCGCTTGCATGGTCATGGGTACAGTACACACCGCTGTTTGATTTTTCGAGCAGAAGGAGGAGAAGGAAGATGATGCAATTGGGTAAACCATGGACTTTGTTTGTTCGTAGATCGGGACCAGCTGGCTTTTTAAGTAGTTTACGTGTAATGGAGTGTTGAGACTGTTCGACTCGACCTACGACTGTATTCAGTTCTGAAAACGATCCCCTCACTTTTTGAGACATAATTGCTTTTTCCATGCCCGATTTTCGGAGATGATCATTGCATGATCTTGAAAATAAGGGGCTATCTGTGTTGTTTGAAAATGTGGAATAGGAGACGCTTCCGCGTTTTTGGCGAGCTTGGAAACGCATGGCTCCCCCGTCACGATCAAAAAGGGAAACAGAGTTCTGTGTACCGATGTGAACACTTGGCTCACACCAGTCTTATTGTTGTAAACATGGCGGGTCAAACAACAAAAGGGCTTCAGGGGTGGTGATCAGCTCGGCCATTATACTTCCTCCATCTGAATGCAGATTGCTACAAGCAGAAGCTATATGCATTAAACGGCCACTGGTCGACTTTTAGCGGTAAAGGAATCTCACATGATGATTGGCTACCACATTTGTTAACTGGGTTTTCACTGACCAGGCCTTACTCATCAAAAAAATCGCTGTTGATCAGCAGCACTAAAGGGCGTAGTCACGGGTCGTCAAATGAAGGGGCTTGCGGTGATGCTTGACCTTCTTTCAGGCCGCATGATCGACGGTAAACGAATCTTGTTGGGGAACCAAATAATATTGTTGGGACAGATCCTTGGGCTTCCAGAAGCTGTTTCGGCCGATAGGTCTGAACCAAGATCATTACGTTCTATCATTGATTGGACGGCGGGTCGTACTCAGAGCAAGTATCCGAAACTCATTTGTGCTACATCACTCCTTCATTTATGTGACCGTAGCATCTCACATCAGCGGCATTGATAGCTGCATGTGAAGGCTGGAGGTTCATTGATTGATTTATCGTCTTGTCCTGAACAGTGGCTGTTCCAAGGTTGAGGTAGAGTATAAGAAATGGTCATCGATCGTTAATGGTAGGTTACACCGGCCGATAATCGCCCTTGGAGTGTCAATAGTTTACTTTAACCATTAAAACAACCCACAGCGGAGTCACCCGCCAGTTCTTTGAACGATATGTTTGTTTAAGGTAACAAAAGAACGCTATTGGAGTTTAATTCAAGCATACCTTACTTGGTCAGGTAAACGTTGTAGAAGTCATTCTATCTAGTCCCTATATCATCTTGACAGTTCCTACGCACGTTAGGGGTCCTCTAAAAGATCTTTCTTGCCACCCAAAACTGTGCCGCATATGCATTTCGCGTCAGTGCCTTCTCGTTGAAGCCATATACCGCTTGTTTGCCTCTGATTTCTCCGTTCTCGAATGTGACCTCCCCGCATGTACCAGTAGTACGTATAAATTCGAAGCCCATGGCCGTTGAAATTGCAGCAATCTCCTCGAGCGAAAGTTGCACAAATGGGCCCGTTCCCCACAGCAATGGCCCGAAGTTAACCCAGTATCCTCCCGGTTTGAGAGCGGAATGGATCGCATCCAGATAGCTCATTATGTTCCTTGCCGTGTCAATAAAGAAATGTGTGACAACCACGTCGTATTCCCCTTTGCGATTCTTAAACTCAGTTACAAAGTCGCCCTCAACAAGTAATACCGAGCTGGAGTTGACTTGGCGATCAGGGAAGGAAACACCGCGAAACATATCAGTGTTGGTCGCGTGATGAGACCAGCTGTCTATGAACGGGTGAACCGACTTGGCTCCTGGCTGCGGGTGCGCCTCGAGGAACCGATAAGCGAGATTCATGAACATCGACCACTCATTGATGGTAACATCGAAGCCCCCCAGCGAGGCAACCTCATGACCCAGACGGCCGATCCCGGAACCCGGGAGTAGCACCTTCACGTCTTTGTCTGACCTGTCAGGGAAGAGGGACTCCATTGTGCTTAGGATGCAAGGGAACGCGTCCTCGCGTTCTCCTCGGCCCGATATAGACCAGTCTCTAACAAAGTGCTTCAACGCCTGAGACACACTGACTCTGTCCGCGAGCTGGTTGGCGGCGTCCTTGGCCTTACTGTGTCCAGTAAGCTCCTCATGTGAGATGCCGTAATACTCTAGCGCTGTCTCGACGATCTCGTTGCACAATTTCTGATTCAGATCGTGCAGCGTTTCAGCCGTCTCGAACTTCTTCGAGTACCCGACAGTCTTTTCCAGCAGCTATGCAAGTCGATCGGTCAGCAAGAGTCGGATATACCGGTGGAGACGGAACGGCACTTACTTTCTTCTGGGCCTTCGACACGTGGGTGTACAGGTCTTTCCATCGATTGAGTTCTGCCATCTGTCTTACTTTGTAACGGCTGAACCCAAACAGGGCTTCCATCAGACGGTGACGAGGATGATTAGTGTCCCATTTGCCATGAGATTTGCTCAAGCGCTTCATGAGATTCTTCTTCTCCTGCTCATGACGGGGGCTGGGTTTGACCGGGACGTCCTCCAGGGTGACGATCACTTCGTGAACCTCAACGAGTGAGTCAATGGGAGTCTCCCTTGATGTTAGTCAAATTCGGTGCATGGTTCTCTGTGCCCCACTAAGAGACACACCGAGATTGCAATGGGATACTCACCGAGGCAAGTGCGACATTGCCTTCTGCCACGTCCGCCGAATTCTTATCAACTAAGCCGTTCTGTAATTGAGACTCGAATTCTGAGCAGATACTTTCGCAGACGAAGCTTGTGAGGAGCCACGCGATCGGGTGAGACAATCTCATGGTGCTGGTGGGGGTAAGTGAAGTCTTAGTCTCAATCGAGACGTGTCGACCGAAACAAGACAGCCAGTGAAGCGACCGTCCCCAAACAGGAAACAATAAGGTTTCCAACTCTTTGACTTTGAGATTCAGTGAGAGACGGGTGTGGTGAATGAGTCTGAAATTTGTAAAATTTGAATTACGCGCAATGTAATGAGACCGAGAACCCTGATGGCCGCCAAGACCACCAACGTGAAAAATCACCACCACCGACCCAGCCGACATGCAACATTTCTCTTGGATGCTCATCCCGCTGCAAAAGTTCCCGCAAGAGCCCCATCTTTCTCCTCTTGAGTCATCATTTTCATAATCATGCTTTAGCCTTTGCCTCAATTCCCCCTCTCAGCGTCCGCCGTCAGAATCTCATTCAACCGGTCGCGCTTCACACAATTCTCCAGCGCAAAGCTCGCCGCCAGCTCCTCCAACTCCGCCTCCGTCTTCCCCTTAAACAGCTCCGCAAACTCCCAGCCGTGGTACTCGCTCATCAAGCACTCCCTCACCACGCGCTCGACCTGGCGGTCAAACGTCCACGTCTTGGGGTACTTCTTCTTGTGCAGGTGCTCCGGCAGCGTCGACTTCAGCTTCGCGATGAAGGGCGCGTACACCTCGTCATCGATGCCGCTCTTGTCGGCGCAGCCCCAGAAGTCGAGGCCGAGGCGCTGCTTCTTCTCGACGAAGGGCCGGATCAGGCGCATGTAGGGGCTCTCCGGGTCCACGTAGACCATGCCCTGGTAGCCCACGTCCTTGTACAGCCAGATGCTCCACGAGATGCCGCCGAACTCGTGGTAGATCTCGAGCTGCTCCTTGAGCAGCGCGAAGCGCTTCTCGTTGGTCGCGGCGGCGTTGGCGTCCGTCGCGGGGTCCTGGTAGACGGGGCCCCACTCGCCGTTCCAGATGGGCACGCCGGCCTTCTGCATGAACTCGACCTTGCGCTTGAGGCTGGCGCGGAGCTTCTGCTTCTGGGCGTCGGTGCCGTCGTACTGCTCGGGCAGGGGGAAGCCGTAGAGGCTGTAGTCGTGGCAGCTGTAGACGCTGTTGGGGAGCGTCTTTTCGGGGTTGAAGGCGGAGAAGTCCATGGCGTAGGTGTTGCCGTCCAGGAAGAGGATGTGGTCGGGGTCAATGGCGCGGATGGCCTTCTCCGCGCGCTCGTACCACGCGATGAGGCGGGTGTGCTTGGGGTCTGCGGGCTCGTTGAGGGGGTTGTAGCCCGCGATCACCTTGTTGCCCTTGTAGTGGGTAGCCAGAGCCTCCCAGAGCTGGATGGCGCGATCTTGGAAGTCTTTGAACTCCCAGAACAGCGCCCTTGAGATGCCGGAATCGCTGTGCCAGTCCTGGTTCTGACCGCCTGGTACGGCGTGGAGGTCGAGGATGACGTAGATGTTGTACTTGGCGCAGAAGTTGACGACCCGGTCGAGCAGCTCGAAGCCGGACTGCTTGATCACGCTAGGGTTGTCGTCGTCCATGAAGTGGCGGTAGTTAAAGGGCACACGCAGGCAGTTGAGGCCTAATGATGCGAACAGCGCGGCATCTGCCTCTGTGAAGTAGTAATGAAGGAAACGGGAGAAGAAGAAGTCGGCCTTCTCCTTGCCGAGAACCTCTGTCAGGGCTTCGCGGTGCTCATGCTCGTGGCCGGTGTAGCCTGTGATGAAGTTCTCCATGTTGTGCATGCCGCCCGTGGCAGCGCCCTTGAGGATGACTTCTTCGCCATTCTCGTTGACGATCTTGGTGCCGCTGACGCGGAGCACCGTGCAGGGGGGGTTGGGTGTGCTGGGTGACATGATTGCGGATGTGGTCTGAGGTTTGGTTTGGCCTGCAGAGCCTCTTGATCATCTCGAGGGGAGTCCTTTATACCCGGGCTATTGCACCGAGTTCAACGGGCCGGGAAACGGTCCCGATTATTGGGCCCTAGGTCGTCGTTGGACTCTTTTGTCATCGCGCATCAGGTGGTGAGGAGTCTCGGATTCTTAACTGCGACATTCCGCGATGGAGGGTGAAGTGGGTCGTCTCCGGAACGCTTTCCCCAGTTATTCGGGACGCCAGACTGGATGAACCCGGATCTGGGGTACAGACACCCGCGCGTGACAAAGAGCAGGGATGGCAGCGGGGTGTTGGCGGGGGAGCTAGTTGTTCCGAGTGAGCTCACTCCCGATGCTCGACCCAGCAGTCGGGTTGCTTTAGAGAGGTCACATCGGGTCCGTTTACAAGCTTCGTATGCCGAGCGTCGATCGAGGATGTATTTAGGCTGAATTGCTATGTGGGGTGATTCAAGGCTTTTACCCGTGAATCTGGACCATTGTCTATGATCCTAGATGATATGCCGATGGGGACGTCCCGGATGCGAGCGCGCGTGTTTCTCCCAATAGCCTCCGTATCTTTGACATCTGTGGAACCTCACCTTGCCAAAACGCGAGTAGGTCAACTATCCCATCTACACCAGTTTCCCAACCAGGAGGTATCTGACAGATTCCCTCTGAGCCATTGCCACCCCTTGTCTCGATAAGCATAGCGGCCGCCATCAGGACTAGCGCACTTCGTGAACAAGACCTCATCAAAGGTAGTGTTCCATGATGGCGGTGATAATATCCCGGTTGGTTCACTCTGAGTCGTTCCAGGTGAATTTCCAGACCTTTTTGCGCAAAAGCAATGCAGGCGTCTGGTAGAGGCCCGCTTATACAGCTCGGATTCGCGCCCAGGCTGTCGAGATACGCAGTGACAAACGGCCAGTAGATGTTTTCAAACAGATTGATGGCATGTCCTCTGAGCACGAATCTGCACACGTCGTCCTGTTCGGGAGGCTCATTGAACGATAGGCCGGGTGTAAGTGACGCGATCCAGCCCCGTGCCTGTTCCTCATACTGCGGGACTGCCTCGGCCAGGGCTGCGAGGTACGCTTGGCGCGTGGGATGCTCTTTCTGAAGACCCACCATCTCGGCGCTAATCCGGGACGCGAGTCTGCGGAGAGATATCTCGGAGAGGTAAAAGTACCACGACGTCCTCTCAAGCGCCAGGCGTGGGTCACTAGCAGCCTCGACCTCTGCCCTTGGGGCCGGTGGCGTTGGGAAGAAGGGAGGGTAGAACGCGAGCTCCTTGTCGCTGAGGGAGAAGTCGGGTAGATAGAGATCTCCTCTCATCTCCCGCTCGGACTTCCAGGAGGACCAGTAGATGGCCTGCTGGAGTGTGTCAATGGAGTAATTGTGTAGTTCGTTTCCCGATTCGACATAATTGTGATAGCGTTGTTGGGATTCAGGGGTAAGAAAGGGGAGTTGTTGGCAACTTGCGAGGGCCTGCACGAAGTACCGCCATGCCTTTACAGGCTGGAATATGCACATCATGTAAACCCCTGATAGGAAGAGACATTGAGCCGCAATGATGTCGTCCGACGACAATAGGATGCCGAGTCTCTTCTGAGCCGCCTGGAAGAACGATTGAGCGTTGCCATGGGCCAAGGTCCCGGGCATGGTCTCGTGACTCGGGCCGAAAGGTGTCGCGATGGACCCTAACGCGAAAATCAGGAGAGACAGGCAGGACTCGGCAGACCAGTCGATGCCGTTCATGATCGTTGTCGAAACCATCTTCCTCGTGGCAGTCTCATCGAGAATTGGGTTCTTGACATGTGCGTAGCTGAAGAAGCTGTCCAGCAGGTCGTTGACCCTTCTTGGCTCCATGTCGAGTGCGCCCAGCACTGAAGCCGGAGAGCTCGCAGCGGCGGTGGGGTGATCGACGTGTAGCACACCGTCGCTTTCTGCGGCCTCTCTCCTCATCGTCTGGAATATGTGCCACGACATGACCTCTTCAGGGCCAGGGGGAATAATCATGCCAAGCTGAATTGGAGGCCCCGCCGCCGGCGGTATTTCGAGACGTGGCTCGGCTGGGGCCTCAACTACCCTCGTCTTATTTGAAGACCCTTCAACCGAGACGGATCTCATCAACTCTTCCAGATCATCCAGTCGTTCCAAGATCTTCAGACTTGCTGGATCGAAGCTGGACAGGTCAACGGGCGACTGAATGCAAGTCGCCCCGACCTTTAGGCAGAACGAGCATGACGGCTTCAGATTATCGCATTTCGTCCTTCGAGCTCGGCAAACCTGGCATGCCCTTACAGCTCGCTTCCGTTGATAGAATGCCGTTCCCCTAGCCGACGGACGGGTGTTGGCTTTTGCTGATGATTCCGGCTGGCTCTGGTGTGGGACCGACTCTTCAGGCGCTAACGACACGTGGTTTTCCGGGGGAGATGGGTCAGCCATCAGGTAAGAGATAAACTGGGGAAAACAGACGGGTTGCAATGGTTCGACTCTGTGGGGAAAGCAGCAGGTTTCGTTGGTTACTGCAACTGACACGGGATGGGTGAGTGATGTGGAAGCTGGAGAAAGAAAAACATGGGGAAAACGTCGCGGAATATCGCTCGAGAAAAGACATGCTTCTTCAAGGCCTAGAAAAGGCGCCTAAAGACGCTAATCCGGAATTGGATCGCGGGGAAATTTGCGGGGCACCACACGCTGGAATCGTTCCACACGCTCGGAATTTGCACCTCGGCCAAACGCGGACTCGCGTCGACTGACGTTTGGAGCTGAACGAACCCTTGGCCAGACCTGACTAGCACCGACCTAGTTTCGCTTGAGGAGCCCGCGGAGTGTCGCACTTTGTCTGTATTTTTGCCGGCCGTAGTTGAGCAAGAAACGACGGTCAGGATGACCTCAGTTGGTAACCAACTTGCATGCCGACTTGCACCCATGCAAGCAACCATCACGAGTCGGCAAGTCCAGTAACCTGACAGCCGGAAACGATGAACCGGACTTGGATATAATCTCAAAGGCTTCCCCGGACTTTTTGACATGATCGCCCTGTTCATTCTCCACCGCCTTACCAACCTCGTTCGTTCTCCCTTCAAGTTCTAGAACCCCCTTTTTTGTCAAAGAGTCACGCAACTCCATCTCAACTGCCGCAACTGGCATCAAAGAAAAGCAGCGATGGAGAAGACAGGCCCTGCGGATCACCTGGAACCAAGTGTGTCGCATGTGCATGACCCAAAGGGCAATGCAGCAGCCACCACGAATCAGCAGGAACACGACCTGACAGTTCGCGATGTCTTCAAGAACCACAAGATCATCGTCTGGTGGTGCTTCTACTGGGCGATGGCCGCGATTGGATGGTACGAACCTCATGTTGCGATACCTACGGAAGAGAGATGAAGACTGACTTAAGTACCAACTCAGGGGTTTCGACGCCCAGATTAACGGAGCCATGATTTCTGTCGAGTCTTTCCGACGCGACTTCGGGTACGCAACCAACACTATCAGAAACAAAGCTTGATGAGGTTCAAGACGAAGGGCTAATGATGAATCAATCAGATACGTCGAGAATGGCGAAGCAATCCTCCCAGCCGACTGGCAATCCGCCTTCAACGTCATCTCCACCGTCGGCCAGTTCTTCGGCGGCTTCCTCTGCAGTTACATGGCCGACAAGATCGGACGAAAGAACTCCCTCCTCATCGGCATCGTCGTCTGCAGTGGCGGCTGCGTCGGAGAGATCCTCTCAGATACCCGTGGCGCCTTCCTCGCTTCCAAGCTCATCTTCGGCGCAGGCCTGGGCTTCTACCTCACTCTCGCCCCCCTGGCATGCAGTGAGCTTGCCCCTGTTGCCCTCCGCGGTTTTGCAACGGCCGGTGTCAACTTGGGCATCGCTCTCGGACAACTCCTTTCGAACGCTGTCGTCAAGGCCTTTGGAGAACGCTCCGATCGGTGGGCTTACCGCGGTCCCTTCGCCACGCAGCTTTTCTTCGCGTTGTTCCTGATCGTCTTTCTCCCCTTCGCCCCCGAGACGCCGTGGTACCTAGCCCGAAAGAATAAGTTGGACCAAGCCAAAAAGTCGCTGCAGAAGCTGTATGGTACGGGTTATGATGTCGACTCGAAGCTTGCGGGAATCATGGCCACTATTGAAGAAGAGGCCTTGAATAAGTCATCGGAGTTGGGTTTCATGGATTGCTTCAAGGGAACGAACCGCCTTCGCACTGGTATCTCTACTGGTGTCTTCCTCTGCCAGCATCTGGTTGGAATTGTAAGTCCTCCACATCCAATAAGGTTAAACTAGCTGCTAACCGGTACTTCCTTTCAGGTCTTCGTCTTAGGATACTCCACCTACTTCTTCCAGCTCGCCGGCCTCGACGTCTCCAAATCCTTCGACCTCGGTGTTGGCGTGACTGCTTGCGGTGTCCTCGGAAACATAGTCAGCTGGTTCGTCGTCGAGTCCTGCGGCCGCCGCAAGGTGTTCCTGTCCGGCATGGCCTCCCTGACCATGCTCCTCCTCGTTATCGGCATCATGGACGTCGTGCCTACGGATGCTGCGAAGTGGGTGCAGGCCGCGTGCACTGTCATCTACGCCTTCGTCTACTTCCTGACTGTCGGCGCCATGGCATTCGCCATTCTCGGCGAGGCGTCAAGCACAGTGATGCGAGCCAAGACCATCGCGTTGGCGACCGCGACCCAGGCTGTCTGTGGTCTTATCATGAACTTCTCTATCCCTTATCTTGTCAATCCTGGTAAGTATCTGTTCCTATTATTGCGCAATTGTCTATCGCGGAAGCCACCATGTCCATGTTTCCTTTGGCTAACCATACACAGATGAGGCGAACCTGAAGGGAAAGGTCGGCTTTATCTTCGGAGGACTTGCCTTGTTCGGTACTATTGGCAGCTTCTTCTATGTTCCCGAACTCAAAGGCAAGACGTTTGATGAGATTGATCGTCTTTTCGCTGCGAAGGTTCCACCGAGGAGGATGGGTGATATGTAGTCAAATTGCAAAGACAGATCGTCTATGACTAGATGGATAATCATGAAGGGATACATCGTGGCTCGCAACTGTCCCGGAGGTGTCACGCAATACTAAACTATACAGAACCTTGATTACAAAGCAAGCTTGCGGTAACTTGGTTCTTGTACAAGCCTGGCGTGTGTACCTTAGCTTCCGTTGTGGCGGCCCTTGGGGGAAAGTCGGCATGTGGGGCCTTGCCGGGCCGGGGCCGAGTGCCCGTCGGCGTACCAGCCGAGCAAACCGGCAGGCTACTTATTGGACTATAGGCTTCATCATAGCCTTTGTCCCGCCCGATTGAAGTCCTCGTTATACTCGATTAAAGTCTTATATCGCGCGCCGGATTGAAGCCTTGTATTACGTGCCCGAGCAAAGCGCGCTGTACGCGCTGTGATTGAAGTTATCCCTGGGCGGGCGCGAAGCGGATTCGGCCAACAGGATGGCTTTGTTGCAGGGCCGGAGGCCCCACACAGGCAGGCTGGGCTGCACGAGCAGGCATTTCAACCCGACTCTCAATCTGATAGGCGCAGCAATCATGCAGCTTATGGGCGCCTTGAAGGCTTTCGCTTTCCAGCACTCTTTACGGCAACCAGCAAGTGGAGTAAGATGGACTGAGAAGCATGGCATCTGGAAGTACTTTAGTAGCCTGCTGCCCGTTATTTATTTCTCTTCCCTACCTTTCTCATAAGCCCCTCGTACAACTTCTATTTCTACGACTTCTTCATTTCTCCATCATGCTGAGGCAGAGGCTAATACTCGTAAGCCAATCACAGTCTCTGAGAGGCATTGGCCGAAAAGCGATTTACCCGTTGTTACGACCATTGTCTACTGGGCCATCATTACCGAAAACCGACGACGCTCGTTCCAGAAAAGTACTCGCAATACCAATGGTCGTACGGAACAAGATTTGTTACAAGAACGAAACCACTCAGGCACGCCAATCCACCCCCAGCGAACCAAATGCGCCTCCGCAGTCAAACAAAGTGCTCAAGAGAGTACTCCTAGCTTACATTGCGTTCGCCCTCATACTTCCATTTTTGTACGAGCCGCTCAGAGATCATGGTGTCTTTGGCGCCATTGCCGACTCCACAATCTTTCGTGTGATTCCACCAAAGCTGGTCGGGCCTCCGGATTGTGCCGATGAGACGACATACAAACCGATCTCCCAAGAAAAGGAAATTCGACTGCTTGACCTCGAGCCAGGAGCGCCTGGCGACGAACTGAAGTGTCATCTTATTCACGCGCAACTGTCCTGGAGAACCAGGTACGAGGCGTTATCGTATGTCTGGAGAGATGGAACCGTCACTCGTCCATTGAGCTGCTCGGGACGCACCGAGACCGTGCATATGAATCTCCACGATGCCTTGTCCGATTTGCGACTTCCAAACCGCGAGCGTATTCTCTGGACGGACCGGCTCTGCATTAATCAGTCCGATGACGGGGAGAAAACAACCCAGATAAAGCTCATGGGCGATATCTAGTCTCAGGCCTCACAAGTGCTCGTCTATCTCGGCAAGATGGACTCCTCTGTGGAAGGCGCCATAGAATGCATCCGCCAGCATGGCACGCTCTTATCCACCACACCAAAAAAGGTTGCTCCAATCATCTATCTGCTCCGCCGCCCTTGGTTCCAGCGTACTTGGGTCTTCCAGGAGGCTGTGTTAGCGAAGCGTGCTCAGGTTATCTGTGGGGATCAGTCCGTATCTTGGGCGGTGTTCGAGAAATGTATCCAGGACATGACTTTCCAACAGACGTACTTCAGGGACATTCCCGCCTATAAATCAATGGATAGGATCGCATCTGGTATATTCCTGATGACTTCGGCACGATCGGCTCGGCGTCCCCAGTGGACGAGCTTTGTGCCGCATACTTGGCTGTATCGTCAATCAAGTTATGGTCGAAGAAGAACTGTTCTCCTGCCTAATCAGGAGATCAACCTGGAGTTGCTTGACTTGATTCTCGAGACCCGCTCATTCTCGTGCACAAATCCTGAAGACAAAATCTTCAGCCTACTTGGTGTGACAAGCCAGGATATAGGAAATAAGTACTTTGCACCAGACTCCTCCCTCTCGCCAGGTGATGTATTCCGCAATTTCGTGCTTTGGGATATTTTCTACAACAATAGCCTTCGAGCTCTTGGCTGCAGCTCGGACAAATCTGAAAGCCACTACTCTTCGCCGTCATGGGTACCGGACTTTGATCGGCTTGATCCTCAGACTAGCCTGACTGGAATGAAGAATCGCGTCAAGTTCAACGCCAGTGCGGGTCTGCCCATGGAGGTAGGGACATCCAACGAAGAGACAGTTCTTCATCTGGAAAAGCGCTGATGAGTATCAACTGGAGGCGCTCAGTCATCTGGATCTTAACAAACACATGATCGAAGAGGCGAGGGACATATATTTAGCAGCTACACACAGGTTGGCTCGTTGCCGTGACCCCGCCATTTTGGCTAGCATTGAGAAGAGAGACTTAGAACCCAGGAGAGCAGATGGAAAACTCAGCTGGATGCCCTTTCTGCGGTCTCTGGTCTGTGACCGAACTGGCAAGGGCAGAATTCCTGAAACGCAGTTGATCCTCAGGGATGTTGGCTCATTTGTTCGTCAAACACTCGAAATCCCAGTCGTCCCAGAGTATTTTCTGCAACTACAGGAAGATGATCGCATGAACGGAATGATGGGTCTCAGAGCAATGCTCGACTTTACAGATTCCCGACGCTTTTCAGCGACTGATATTGGACTGATAGGCTATGTGCCAATGAGGGCGAAGAGGGGGGACTTGGTGTGTATCTTGTATGGGTCCGAGGTGCCGTTTGTGGTGAGAAAGGAAGCTGGGGGCAAATACTCAATTGTAGGGGAGTGCTACATGCATGGAATCATGGACGGACAAGCCTTGAAAATGGGGGTCCATGGAGACAAAGACGAAGTCTTTAGTTTCATTTAAATAATCTTTTGTTTAGAGAATGACACGTAGTTTCACGGGGGCAGGGAGGCTTGACCACCGAGAAGGATCGGTAAGAAGCAATCGTGTCGAGGCGTAATGATCCAGGTGCATACGCATTGAATAAAATTCGGCTGCTCATAGTTACCTTCAAAAATTACTTGACTTGGATCAAAGTCGCTTCTTTCTTTTGAGATAGAATCACGAAGATGGTGGCTACTGGAAGTTATCTTCCTAGTGCTTTAACTCAGGATACTCTAGACCGTCGTTGCGGTATATTCGGAGCAGGCTCCTTATGACCGGGCAATAGCTTACCGCCCGTCTACTAGGGCTAAGGTGGCTCAGGCGTATCCTCAATGACCCATTTGCAGAACCAGTAAGCGAATGAGCGTCTTTGACTCTGTTTTCAACTCCAGCAGGCACATGCGGGAGATATTTGCCATGCTGCATGATTAGTTTCCCCGCACCATTGTTATCGTTGCACCACAGTCGTCTCACTCGCCAATAGATTATTTTCAGCTGCAGATGCACAGCATGTTTCAGTCTCTGGACTCTTCCAGGAGAGAGATAAGACTCTTGCGCATTTTACCTGGCGCATGGGTTGACAGCATCAGACTGGAGCTCGATGTCGTATCCCTCGATGCAAACCCGCCATACCAGGCCCTGTCATACGTTTGGGGAGGCGAGGCCGACCCCAAAACGGTGACACTCCACGACAAGCCTTTTCAAGTAACTTCCAACCTATATAATGCTCTGCGCAGGCTTCGGAAGTCGAGAGCTTTTGTGGATCTATGGGTTGACGCCGTATGCATCAATCAGAAGGACAACGTGGAAAGGACTCAGCAAGTCTCGATAATGAACCATATCTACGAAAATGCGTTTGAGGTTGTCATCTGGCTTGGCGATAGGCTCTCGAGTAACCAAAAAGGGCTGGATATTTCTTCCGGTGCACTCGAAGAAGGGCCTCAGTACGCTTCAAATCACACCAGCATTGGGGATTTTGGCAGACGCAAACCCTTTGACAACACGGAAACTGAGGCTGCGGCAGCCTTCACTGTCCTACATTTATTGGGTGAACCCGGGCACTGGGACTCAAAAGAGATATTCGCAGTCAACCGAGAAGGACAGTTCATCGTGGATGAAGTCTACCAGGCAGCATGGCGGGCTTTCCTGGGCCTGATGAGCTGTCCGTGGTGGTCGCGGATGTGGATCGTACAGGAATTCGTACTCGCCCGGGAGTCGCAGGTCGTCGTCGGCAACGTCGCTGTGCACGGGCACCTGATCACAGACTTCTATCAAAGCTACATTTCCCATCTCCCATCAGGGTGTTGCTGTCATCTCACAGTCTCCTGGCGAATGACGAGCGATCTACGGGGTGAAATGATGAACATCCGACGCGCCGACATGGGCCTCAACACTATACGCAACCAGCACCGCGGTCATGGGAGTCACGATAGAGATAGCCTGACGGCCCTGCTTCGGAATACTTTGTGGATGCTCCGACCGAAGGAAGCCACGGACCCGCGCGACAAGATCTGCGGAGTGTTGGGTCTCTTTCCTGGCATTGGCATCACGCCAGACTACACGAGCGATGCGGCAGATTTTCTCTTACGCAACCGAGTTCTTCATCAGCGCCGAGGAGGGTTTGATGATATTAGCTGGTCCAAGAATGCGGCGTCCGGGCATGCCATCTTGGGTTCCTGACCTGATAGGTGATCCCCAGGACAGATACTTTCACAGTACAACAAGGAGGATCAACCTGTGCGACAGATTTAGAGCCTGTGGGGGGTTGAATCTGTGGTATCGACGTGACGGAAGTTACCTGGAGCTAAGAGGGAGAAAGATCGGTCTCGTCAAGGCAGCATCGCAGCCTTTTACCGAAGGACATGAAGCAGAGGGGCTGCTCCGTTGGAAGCGAGAAACAAACATCTCCGATACCTCCCCTAGCGGTGACTTTTACCCAAGAGGAGGCTTTCAGGGCGATGCGTTTTGGAGAACCATCATCAAAGATACGATTCTCGATTTCGAAGAGCCAGACAACGACAGGCGCGCAATATCTGAAGACGCATCATGCTACGAAGTCTTTCTAAAATGGCTGTGCGCAACTGGACATGACGAAAAGACCGAAATAGGTCAACAACATGTCAACTTTTCGGGCTTCCAAGACGCCTTCTTCGTCGCTACTATCGGCCAAACCTTTTTCATGACGGACTCAGGGCTATCTGGGTTAGGAGAGGGAGTTCAGAAGGGAGACGAGATTTGGATATTTGCCGGTGGACGAGTACCTTTCTTGATACGCCGCGGTGTTTCAATGACACCTGGGGATGGGAGGTATACACTCGTTGGCGACTGTTATGTGCATGGGGTCATGTACGGAGAAGGGATACATCATAACATAGACCTTCAGCCTGTATTTCTAGAATGAGTTTCTAGTCATATCTTTCAATCTTATGTACCGGGCCTGCTATATTCGTCTTGTGTAATTCACAGATTAGAGTGCAACTGAACCCCATGAGTCTCCTTCAGAGTCGTCTCTTCGACCCCAGGAGTGCGCCGGTATGCATCAGGGAAGATTCCCTCTAGCGTTCCCTTGATCTGCAAAGCAATCACCTTTGAAAACCATCGATGCTGGCCTGTTCCACCGGCGAACACGTAGATGTTGTCCACGTCAGGTTGGCGCTTCCAGAGTCCGCGAGTCTCACCTTCGGCATCAACGCCCCACGTCGACTCCATCTTGCTGGCGAACTGCTCCGCCCCCTGTCCGAGGATATCCGGAAGGCTCTTCCTGACGTCCAAATTTCCGAAGCCTGTACACCAAACAACGGCATCAGTCTTTATCTCACTGCCGTCACTTAGAATCACGCCGTCAGCGGAATAGCCTGCTGGAACGACCCCCGAGCGGATGCCGACTTGGCCGGTGGTAATGAGCTCAATGCCCTTGCCCATGTCGACAAAATGCCCCCCACAACGATCGATTAGATTTATCAAAAGGTCGCCTGTGAGTGAGTCTTCAACCTGCAGACCGGCCCTTCGTACTTCGTCGTATCGTTTTCTGATGTATGTTAGCGGCTGGATACATCAACAGATCTCATGCAGAAACACTCACGGCTCCTCGATCGCCTGCATGCCGTGGCAAAGGGCGAGCAGAGGACCTCCAACTGCCAGAGGCCCTCCACTGACAACAGCGTCGCAGTCTTCGATGGGGAGAAATTCGTACGCCCCGAGGCCCATGGGATGGGCGAAGTACGACATCGGAACAACGTAAGTCGGCGATCGCTGGACCATGGTTGTCCGGAGGCCGGCCTTGTGACAGTCTGGCATGATGTCGAATGCGGTATTAGCAGATCCAACTACAACCACAGACTGTAGGACTGTTAGCATAGTCTCTTTCACGATTAGGTGGACTGTCACACACCTTCGCGCCAGCGTCTACCAGCTGTTGTCCGTTTCCATATGCTGTCGAGTGGACGATGGAGCCTCTGAACTTATCACGGCCTGGAAGATCTGGCACGTTGATTCCTGAGAATCCAGCGCCTGTCGCCACGACTAGGGATCGGCATGTGACCACTCGCTCGCATCCCCGTACACCATCAGCGATTTTCACGCTCCACAACTTCTTGCCTGCATCATACGAGGTGGCCACTATCGAAGATTGGTGAAGTATCCGTTGATTGAGGTCAAATTCGTGAGCAAAGGCGTGGATCTGGTCGGCCAGCTCGTCTTTCGTCAAGGCATCGCTCGCTTCGTCGGGATATGCTGCGAGTCGGATCCGAGTCAGTGTTGAACCTTCCATGGGAGATAGCGAGGGGGCTGCTTCGGGCGCTTACGGATGTATGGTGTTTGGCAGAACGACTTGAAGGTGTGAAACCGCATGCAGTCATATCTCAAGCGCCAGTTATCCCCAACCTGCTTGTTTCGGTCGACGACGGCATAGTCGACGTTAAGCGCCTTGAGTCTTCCCGCCAGAATCACACCACTTGTGACATGTTAGCAGAAGGTTGTCTATTATCTTGGAGTCACTCACGCGTTGCCTCCCCCGATGACGAGCACATCGGTCCGAAAGTCGGTCTCCGCAGGTAACGGTATCGAAGGCTGCCGCAACAGAGTCTCGTCCTCCAGGTGGTCTTCGAAGTTCGTCAACCATGTGCTCATCGACCAGATCCTCCATTCGCCGTCGGCCCCGTCGGGGATTAGCATGAGCTTTCCTCTGCATCGTGCCCTCGGGGATTCCGTGCTGAAGTAGAAGCTACAGTCGACCCACGCCTATTCGAGGTCAGTCATGCTGACGTGTATTTTCCAGCTCTGTCGCGAGAGGGAACGTACTAGCTCCTCATTCGCCTTCACTACTTGCGCTGCACCAAACTCTACCGCAGTGATCCTCCGCAAGTGACTGAGCTCCACGAGCGCGGCGGCGACCGTCTTGCCACCATTGAAGGTCCGTAGATGAGCCGTCAATGCGAGCGTATCCTTCCAGTGCGCCCCTGTGGCATTGCCAGTGAACAGCTTGGCGACGGAAGGTTGGTGTCTTCTCTGGAGGCTTTCGGATAGCTCTGAGACGACGCTCAATCCCACCTGACTAGCATCAACGCCAGCCCAGTCGGTAGGCGAGGTGTTCGGAAGCACATCGTAAATCTGGCCCCTGATGTCGACCTTTGGGGGGAATTCGGGATACTCCGCGTGAAGAGCCATGTCGACAACGGCTCGTGGGGAATGCTGACCGTGATACACACATGCATCCAACATCCAGGAGCATTCAGGAGGGTCTCCTCTGCTTCTTAAACATCAGGGACCCCTCATTCTCTCGCAGGACCAAACACGTCCGCGCCAAAGACAACTCCCACGGACGTTCCCGCTAACGATCGGGCCGCAGATCTTAGTACGCCACCACCACCAATCGGGACGACTATCCCCCAGACACCAGATGAGGCTTTTGGGGAAGCCCGAGAGACACAAATGTCTCACA
Source organism: Colletotrichum sp. SAR11_240 (assembly GCA_025328625.1). Lineage (NCBI taxonomy): Eukaryota > Fungi > Ascomycota > Sordariomycetes > Glomerellales > Glomerellaceae > Colletotrichum > Colletotrichum sp. SAR11_240. The sequence goes on from JAKMXA010000206.1 coordinate 25,011, forward strand.
GCCTCAGCCCGACGGCGTTTTCGCTAGTCAGCCGTTGCCAGGCTTGGTCTGCCGACACCTCGCCTCTACGGCTGGCCGAAACGGCGCGCGCTTGGCTCGCCAGGAGAAGGCCACACAGGAGGAGAATGGATTCGCATAAGCTTTCTCCATCCCGCAGGAGCAGGTGCGCCTTTGTGGCCCGTCCTGCAGTCACATTCAATGTGCGGTGGCACGCGTTGATAGGCGTGAAGCGGCCGATATATCTGACGGCCGATGACTCCGCGCCAATGTCCAGGCGCACCACAGCATGTCTCACGTAGCTGCGTGGGCTAGTGCTTAGCCCTCGCGCAGCGCGATGCAACATGTCGGGGACTATTTTCTCAGGGGAGGCCCTTCTCGACCCCGGAAAAGCACTGACTCTTGCGGGAACTCGGGCCATTGCTAAAGTGACGTTGACATCATGGAGGAAGCGGGGTGGTGATGAGGAGGGACCATTCAGCCGCCCCGAAGTCCTGCATACTCTTAAGTTATGGCTGACGAGAGCTGAGAACTTTCTATTAGCCGCATACCCATCTAGGGCTGCGGTTATGGCTTGAGTCTGGACCAAGCGATAGTAGTTTATTTCGAGGTCAGCACGTATGCATAGAAGGAGAAAATGCAGCTTACATGCGTCCGACGGCGATTGTCGATCAAGATGGCGTGGTGCAATCAGCAGAGCGACACCACCTTTAACATCCCAATGTTTCAACAATCTTGATCAAGGTCCATGATGACCTCCTTCACGACGTAATGTAAAATCCATGTTCGTAAAATTTGGGGCAAAGCTGGAATAGATCGACTACTACCCAAGCGCGTACAACCCTGCAAACACGTTTCTGACGGCATAGCGACTCACGCCGCCCGATGTTTTGTGCCTCTTCCCCTCAAAGCGCGCCGCTCGGTCCTCCGGGCGCTGAGCAACCGGAATGGGTCAACGGAGAAGGCGGCTTCCGCAATTCAGCGTCGAGGAGCCGATTCCTCTTGATGTTCGACGACGCGAACACGAACGACAGGCCGAGGCCGAGGCCGAGATGCGTTGCATCTGGACATCCTGCAACTGACCCCGGGGACAGCTGATATGCGCCACCATTGTCTTTCAATCAAGATTGAGAGATGTAGTCGGTATAGACTGTGAATGCGTTGGCGGAGGCGTAATGATACTTTCCGTGAGAGGAAACGGCCCCTGGGGCTGACATGGGTGGCGCATCGGGGCAAGCCACGGCTGGCCCTGTTCTAGCAGCTGACGGTAAATGCCGTTCACGCGATGCTCACAGAGAGATATCAGAGACTTCTATCGGCATGGCGTTGTCGAATTACACCTCTGGCCATGTATGGATTGTAGGTCACGTTGGTTATGGCATGAACCATTGAAAGAAGACGGGTGGATCCGCCGTATCCGGTGACCCTGAAGGTCTGGAGGCCCAGCCACTGCCTCGGACTTCACAAGAGGTTCCAAACGGCCATCAGTAAACAAATGTTGAGATTTCGTCGTTGATGTAGGGCCGACCAGAAAAGAGCATGCATGATGCTGCAGGTAAGACCAGAAGACCGAGCGGACCACTAGATCGGTGTCATCAGAACTCGCAAAGCTTCCACCAAGTCTCCGAGTTTATCACACCTAGTGTAAAGCCGCAAATGCATATTACCCTCATGTTCGCCTGTTGCTGAAAACCGGGCACACGGTTTACTAGTGCTGACCCACAACAAGTTCTAGAACAGATCATCTCTGCAGTGATATTGTGACGATATGTGTCTACTGGTAGACGAACTCATGCGATCATAACTCATTCGACGTAATTCCAAGGTTCCCCCAAAACTCCTTCGCTCCATGCATTCTTCAAATCGCCTCCAACCGAGATACATGGCCAGAAACATCGATGATTGATGCCATTCGAGACCTTCAACCTTCCTTCGCCCATCCTCTTGACGGGGAAGGGCCGCTCACTTCGGGCAGTTCGCTGAATTGCCGCTCCTCTCACACGTCTGACCCTCCTTCTTCGCACAGCTGCCCGAGGTGCAGAAGAGCTTGACGTTGCCAGCCTGGCACTCGCCCTTTGCCGTGCACGTTCCCTGCTGGGCCTGTGATGCATTAGCCTCCCGTCACTGAATCGCAGAAGGAGGAGGGGATGGTGAAGCTTACCACGACGGTAGTCGCAAGACCGAAGACGGCCAGGAACAAGAAGTTTGAAATCTGCATGATGATGTTTTTCTTTGGATGGAATCGTTTTCGTGAAATGTGACTGTTGTGTTTTTCGTCTGAGAAAGTCCGGACGGAAGTGATATGTTCCAAATGGCAATGATCTACTATTTATCATTCAACATGTCCTTTTTCACCCTGGCAGCAGAACAGAGGAAGGAGCAAACACGAACAGGTGCCGCAGAATTCAATCTATTTGAAGCAGCGTTAACTGCCAGTTTTAAGGTTCCAGAAGCTACACGAAGGGGGCAACGCCCAGACGGCGACTTTTGACGCTGGAACAGTTCGAAGGACCGCTTTTTTTCGCGCCTCCAGCAGTGAAGAAGGGCCTCTGGCAAAGGGCGAGAGCGCGCTGGGTGGGAAGAAGGTGGAACGACGGCGTGGGTTTTGATGCCAGTCTGAGACCGGACTTGGCCGAGCGGCAAGGTTGACCCATCGGCGCTGAGACGTGTCAACTGGGAAGAGGCGTGCGAGGGAGGCGCGAGCTAGGGCCGCTTTCTGGCGCTTGGTGCGGCGACTTTTTGCTGTTCTCTTCTCTCGGATTGTGTTCACTGTGTCATGGAGTCTTTTCTTCTTTTCCCCGAGGCCAGCATGTCGGGTCGGCGATGTGCACGTGGGGAAGCGAGCTGCTCGCGATGAGTGCGGTGATGCACGCCAAGGGGACCGGCGACGGCTGGAACGATTGATCGCCCCCTCGGCGCGGGGGATTTCGCAGGCGATCGGCGGGGGGAGATCGTTCGGTCTGGGATGCGGCTCAAACGGGACGAAACCGAGGGCGATGGCACTTGGTGACCATGTGGACGGGTAGACCGGCAGTCTGGGGGTTGATGATCGGCTTGGGCGGCGTGGACGTTGGGAATGGCTTCAATACGGGCGTGGTGCAGCCGACCGCAAACACCCGGGTTGAACGGGCGAGCTGCGGCGAGAAGGCCGGTCTATCGCGGCACCCGCGACGGACGGGTTCCGAAGAGCTCGGATGTGAATTTCCAAGTCGACGACTCTGTAATTCAAACCGCTCCGAAACAGATGCTGGCAAGGGTGGCATACAGCTTGCGGAGCTCCACCACCACGGCCTGGAACCATTGCCGATGCTCCACTGACACGATTTTAGGCAAGGTGAATAGTTAGTAATTGATCAGTAAATCATCGTACTGAATTTAGGCTCGTTGGAGGAAGTGAGAAAGTAGCTTGCAGGCCTGATGGAGGTACCACTGAACGCTGCCAAAGCAGTTCACCGTCTTTCTTCCTTCAACTCTCCTGCTCGAAAGGGTAATCAGTGCCGTTAGAAGTCAGTCATCCAGAAGACGCGACAGGGAGGGAGTCGGAGCTATAAATAATAAGTTTAACCTTCCACTCTGGATATCGTAGAGAACTGAAGCTTCAGATGATGGTATGGAATGCTGCGAGACGGAAGGCTATGTATCCAGACCGAAAGGTGACAGAAGTAAAAGGATTGGCAGAGTTCACCAGCAACGGCTCGGGCCGGAGGCAGATCGGCCGACGCACATCATACGAAGCACACGGCGACACCGGGGCTCCAGTGTCGGTGTATTGCCGGAAAGAACGGGGCACCCCGGACATCCAGCCCGTACCACGGCAGCACGACATGCACTGATAACGGGGAGAGACAACAACAGGCCCACCCGGCCCCGTTCCGCGGAGAACGCGGCCCGGCTGCCGGCATCGCGCGCCTGCACCTGCCCGTTCCAAAACAAGCGGCCCCGATTAAACCCATTGCCAGGCAAAACTTCGGTCATTCGCAGTGTCATTGCAACTCTAATCCCAGCAGACGACCTCGGGGACAATTCTCCCGCTCTAATCTGAATCGCGCCGTGATCGCATCGCTTCTCCGTCATCGGTATCAAACATCCAGTGGCTGAGGTGTGCCAAAACATACCAATTGAGAGAATCGCGCCGCCAGGCGAACGAGTACACAGGTAACACAAGTAAGACAAACACATCCGCCTCGTATCGAAGCTGAGCCAAGCTCCAATCGCTCTGCGTCCCAGGACGATCGCTATCCCCTGTCTAGGTAGCGGGGCGCAGCAGCTTCCCCTAGCTCCCAGCAGTGGAGTTCCACAGCGAATGGCACAACGTCATCTCACCACAGGGGCAGCGGCACAGTCGCACAGCTTCCCCATACGGCGGCCCTCCAACCTCCTCCTCCATCTTCCTAATTACGACGATCATTAGGCAGCCGCCCCCGGTCACCTCGATAACCTGGAGCTGAGATTCCCCCCCGCCTTGCAGCTCCTACCTTAGCTCTGTCCATTCTGCATCTTTCCCATCTCAATCTCCCGGCGATAGCTTCAATCCCAAAGCTCAATTGACCAAAGCAACACGACGTCAAACACCGCCAAGATGCCGGCCTTCCCCCGCTGGAACACGACTCACGATGACTACCCCATCACACCCGCCATAGTCCCTAATCGACAACCTCCCCGCCTCACTCCCCGTCCAACAACGACAGCGACGGCTTCTCCCTCTGCATCCCACACAAATCCTAAGCCCGCGACTTCTTCGGAACCGCCCTCCGACAGCACGACATCCGCCTACTTCGACCACTCCTCCGCCAAACGCGTCGCCACAGACCTCGTCGTTACCAAAGCCCTCAAAGCCCAGTACCCCAACCTGCAGCTCGTTGTCGTCCCCGAGCAATTGGGCTACGGCGCCGCCACCTGCGACCTGCTCTCCTACGCCGCCGCCGGCTTCGCCTCCTACGAGCCCCTCAGCGATGACGGCGGTAACGGCACCGACTCCCTCGAGTGGACCGTCTATCTGCCCCCCGCCCGCCGCATGGACGGCAACCTCGGCGCTCTCGCCAACAGTATCGTCTACGGCAAGTACCTCTACAAGTGGCAGGGCCACGAGTTCATCGTCTATCTTGTCGATGGCCGCGACGGCACCACGGGCTATGTCACAACGAAAAACTTCTACGTTCTCGCCCCCGAGACGTACCACGTCGACCGCCTCGTCCTCGCTGCCGGGTCATGGAGCGAGGACCTGCACGACGAGGTGTGGGTGTACGACAAAGGCTCCTGGCAAAAGAGCCGCGACCTCTTCGAAAGCACGAGGAACGCGTCGTGGGAGAACGTCATTCTCGACGCTGACATGAAGAAGGCGCTGATCGATGACCACCTGTCATTCTACAACTCGCGCGAGACGTATCAGAACCTCAAGGTCCCGTGGAAACGCGGTCTGATCTACCACGGCCCGCCAGGCAACGGCAAGACCATCTCCATCAAGGCGACGATGCGCATGCTGTACGAAAAGAAGATCCCCACGCTGTACGTGCGGACGTTGACGTCATACGCTGGACCGGAGTACTCGCTTGGACAGATCTTTGGCAAGGCGCGTCAGTTTGCACCCTGCTACCTTGTCTTCGAGGACCTTGACACGATTGTGTCCGACGATGTGAGGAGCTACTTCCTGAACGAGATGGATGGGCTCAAGGCGAACGACGGTATCTTGGTCATCGGGAGCACAAACCACCTGGATCGCCTCGACCCTGGTATCTCTGTAAGTCCGCCAGTACTGCTGTGAAGGCGCGAGCCAATGACTGACCGATTTCAGAAACGCCCATCTCGCTTCGACCGAAAGTACTACTTCCCCGATCCCGACCTCGAGCAGCGCGCTGCATACTGCAAATTCTGGCAGAAGAAGCTCAAGAGCAACAAGGAGATTGAGTTCCCCGACAAGCTCTGCACTGCCATTGCCAAGATCACCGACAAGTTCAGCTTTGCGTACATCCAGGAGGCCTTCGTTGCTGCTCTTCTGGCCATCGCGCAAAAGGAGGATGACCGGAAGATTGATGATATCGAGGCTCTGACGGAGCAGCTGGAGGACGACTGGCTCGGTGTCGTTGACGCTGCAGCTGACGATGAGGGTCTGGACAAGCTTATCCTGTGGGTCGAGATCAAGAGGCAGATCGAGATCCTCCGCGAGGGCATGGAGGACAAGAAATAAGCCAAACTTCCTGGCATTGTCAGTATTGCATCCCTTGGCATAATGAGGAGTTCCAGGCTGTAAAGAATAATGATTAAAGATGAATACTTTCATATCATGAGGCTACTGGCTTTGTGACGAGGGCCCTACGTCCCCCTGTGCCGAGGATGTGGCCACTCTCGCTGAATGATACTGTCGTATGAGCTCTGGTCCTTGCGAGAAAAGTGACTCTATGCGCAACAACACAGGTCGAACCAGCAATTTTGCGACGTCGTCAGCCTGGCTCTCTAGCCTGTGCAAGGATGAGCGGAGGGTCTGGACAAGACTCCAGGCGGACTGAAGATCTAGAGACTTGGGCTGTTGCAGGAAAAGGAAGATGATGAAGTTCCCGCAAAGTATGAGTTGGGATCGAGCATCTGCAGTCAGAAGTCAGTCTAATGATTGGTGTGACGGACAGCACTGGATTGAAGCTTGACTTACGGCGCCCCCAGAAACCCTGCAGATCCTCGGCCGTGACGTCTTCCATGAACCTCGCGAAGCCTTGAAACTCGGCCACGGCCGTACCAAACCAGCGGCAAAGGTTCGAGGAGGGGTCGTTCTTCGCCTCATTTGTCGCCGGACTCATGAGCGCCCGGAAGAGAAGAGCCTGATAGGCATGATAGGCTAGATGAAGGGGTGCTTGCTCTATTGATCAGCCATTCCTGGCTCTTTTCTTTCGGAAGTCGATGGAACGTACCATTATTGGATGAGCCGGTTGCTCTTTCGGGAGCGGGCATCAGCAGACCGTGGGGTAGCATGTCCCCCCAGTCCCTGAGAACCGCTTTCATCTCAAGCAATCGCGCGTGATCTGTCGCTTCCTCAGGCCTCGGTGGCTGTAGTCTCGGCACTTGACTGAAGGATATGAGTCTGTCGAACCATGAAGGCCGGAAAGCCATCCAACGGGGAAAGCTTACTTACAAACTACAATCGACCAGGTCTCGCACCGTTTTACTAATTTTCACCAACTCTAGAAAGCGCGCTCCGGTGGACACATGGAAACGAGCACTGATAGGGTCGACCATGATCTGGAGGTCTTCGGACAGATCTTCATCGCTTCTCAAATCTTCCATCGCGATCGCAGAAGTATTGAAGGATGCGGGATAGATGTGTGGTGGGTTCCCGTGGCATACGGCCGACCATACGTCTGTGACATACATCGCCCACCAGAGCTTCCTGCGCAGCCTCTTTTCCCAGGGTGCGAGGGACCACCGCTCTGGGTTCTGGTGTAGTCCGATCATTTGCGCTATAGCTACAGCCTCGGCTGTCGAGGTCCAGGTCCGTGGATGCTCAATGCTGTCGACATGGTTGGGCTTGACGTGTAGCAGGAGTAGGCTAGCCTGTAACTTGGCCAGGTTTGGAGAGTCAAGCTCTCGCTGCAGACAGTCGGTCGCGTAATCGGCAAGCTGGTGTTGCTGAAAAGGAAAGGGTCCCTTCAGGGATGGGTCTTTCTTCTCGAAAACGGAGGCCAGCGCGTATATTGCCCCTCTGAGCGAGGTTGGGAGCTTGGTCTTGTCGGAGGCGTACTGCCTTAGGAACCTCCCCTTGGAGAGGATCGGGAGAACGGGATGAACATGCTTGAAGTAGAGCCTGACCAGAATGGGCCCGTACGGCCCCACAAGGCCCTCGATGGCGTTTGAGGCAGCCTCCTTTGCTGCGTTGTCCTGAGGCGCAAACTCATCTTGGAGCAGGCAGAAGTGGACTGGAGGGTCCCAAGGGTACTTGGTACCGGCATAGACTTGGATCATGTCGGCGTCGATATCATCCGGACTGCTCAGGACGCCTGATGGAATGGAGTCAAGGACGTAGGTATCTTGCTCTGCAGCCGGGCCCATGCTGTGGGCCGTCCGATTCTCGTTGTCTTCCAGGGTCCATAGCCCCCTCGTGCCTAGTCGGGAGCTGGTGACGGGAGAGGCAACGGCAAGGTCATGACTGGCATTCTGGCCAGCATCGCCGGGTGGTGAATGGCCGGCGACAAGACTCGTACCTGTGTTCGATGGAATATGATCGCGTCCCCGACTAACAGATGCTGGTGTCGCCGGATGTACAAGGTCTACATTGGGTGTTCGAGGGCGGGCGGGGGTCGCTGCTGTTGGTGTGGAGGAGGATGGACCCGAGGGTGTGGTTGATGTGCAGTCGAGTCCTCGCCCCTTGCAGAAAAGACCTGTCTTCCGTCAATTGGGTTGTTCGGGATTGGGGGATGTCGATACGTACAAGGCGGCACAGATGTGATGACACACACGGTCTTCCGCTTCCGGCAAATATCGCAGGGTCTGTTCTTGCGACTCCTCCACTGCCTAGCGCTGCCAAATTCGCTCTGGACTCCAAACTTGCGTCGTCGCGTATCCCGTGTACTGCCATTGGCTGACATATTTTGTGATTTGTAACAGATTGATGGACGAAACTCAAGATCGTGGGCTGGGTTTGGGTGGGAGGTTGGCCGATGTTGGCTGAGAAATGGGAGAAAGTTGGCCGATATCTCAGGGTCCAGTTAGCCGATGGTCGGATCTGCCTCTGTTAGCGGTGGTTTGTCATTGCTGTTAGTGGATTTCTGGGGTTGCATCCACCACTGCAACCCCAAGGCGGGGAGCGGCCGCCGGTCTCCGTCACCCACGTGATGGCCTCACGATACTGCATCTTCTCGGTCGACTCACGACGGCTTCAAAAAAGGACTACGTCAAGAGAAAATCACATCTAAGGTGTTTTAAGTACCTCAGGTTATTGATTATAGAAGCAAAAAAACTTTTCAGTTTTCTACGCTCTGTGCCCATATGGAGCATCGAACCAGAGCGCCGTGCAGAAGTGAACAGAGCCATCTGATCAACGGTATATTTTTAGGTGCTATTCTACCGACCAGGCCATATGCCAGAAAGATGTCCCGGTAGCTGTTGCGATCCGAAGGTGATTTGTTCCCTAAGTAGGTACGGTCGCAGTTCCGAGAAGGAGCGGCAGAAGAGAAGCAGTAGCGGAGGAAGGCACGACACGACAACGTGAGAGGTGCGCCTGCCCGACAAGTACCACCCTCTTTTACCAGGCGGAGGCCATCGAAATTCTCCTTGCCTCAAGCCCTGAGACTTCGCAAAAACAAAAATTACCCGTCCGTCTTTGTCGCGACTGTGTCTCCAGTCTTACCCCCATGGCCCGAAAGCACATCAACGACATTGGGTGTTTCTGCCAACGTAACATCCCACTTTCCAAGATGGAACTCCTGAAGCTCTCTCGCGGATGGTGCTGTCTTAACAAAAGAGTCGAGCGCCTTTGCCGGAAACACTCGGTGCAGCACGGCGTAGACCAGCCCGCTAGACAGAAGTCCATACACGTACGACATGTAGTAGAGCTCGGTTGCTCCAGGGCTGACAGTTACCGAGGAATCTACAGCTGCCACAAATCCAGGCATACACGGGACTACGCCCACCAACCACTTTCTAAGGTCAGCAAGGGTCTCTCGTTCGAGGATCAGCGACTTACTGCCACAGGGGCACGCCAATTGCATCCATACGAGAACCAATAGATGCTTCCCGAGTCGCCACGGTAAAGATCATCGACATCGATCTTCCTCTTGTTCACAACTAGGTAGCTGGATATCATGAGGCCAGTCATCGGCGCAAGGAAGACACTGTAACTCGACAGCACCGTCAAGAACGTCGTGGCCGTGTTCACAAGCCGCCAAGGGTTGACAATGACGCTGAAAATGGCCGTGAGGTACGCCCCACGACGGATGTTGAGGTACCTTGGGAACGTCGCAGCAAGGTCAAAACCTCCAGCGAGGGCATTGCCGGGCACGTTGACACCAATCTGGGAGATAACGAGGCATAACCCAGCGAAAAAGCATGCCGCGCGCGTCCCCGCCGTCTCGTTTTGTGCCAACAGCTGTGCGAAGAGCGTCGGTGGATTCCAAATCGCCTCACCACCGAATCGATCCTGGGTCGCTGCTGTTACCAAGATGCCGATCAACGAGCTGAATATGCCATAGAACGGGAAAGACACAGCCTGGCCCAGAATGGCATGCTTTGGTTGAGTCGCAAAGCGAGAGTAGTCGTTTTGATTCAAAATTCCGGCTGCGATGGACCCAATCGTCGAGACTATGCCATACACCATCAGCCACGCCACGCTGTCCGGTCCTCCGGTGTTGGGCAGGGGAGAACCAGATGTTATGGTGTCGCCGAAGCCAGCAGGTCCCATGGTCGCTAGGGCCCAGATGAGGAGAACGAGAAAGAAAACGAGCGTGATCGAGCAGGCGAAGCGAAAGAACATCTCGAGGCGGTGCGGGCGGATCCATATCACCGGCAAGCTAATCACACTGAAGATGATATAGGAAACGAATTGCGCTGTCGTCATGCCCGTGTCTGAGGGGATCGTGTTGGGGATGTGGGACTCGAGGCGCGGATCCCAGGACAGGAGGATGAGGTAGACGCATTCGCCACCGACCCAAGCTGTGAAGCCGTACCTGCGATGCTGGTTTAGTTCATGCGTTGTAAATGCTCAGATTCCGTATGACGTACCAAACTGTAGTACATTTGTTAGCTGGAACGAGGTGGTTCAGGGCCGCAAAGACTCACCAAGAGACAGGAAGATTCGATTCCAGATCACGAACTGGGACCCCCACATCCCCCATACTGCCCGGCTAAAGACAGGAAATCCGACTACAATCGTCAGTTCACCGCACATGTCCAACGTGGAATACGGGCAACATACGGTGGTAGTAGCTTCCAGGGAGGGAGTTGATGATGACAACTCCAGTTGCAATGAGATTCCCAAGCCCAATACCTGCAGCCCGTTAGCGAATCATTTTGGTTTCGACGCGACTCAAATCCCACATATGAAGGCTTGCCACCAAGTGAGGCCAAGCGGGATCAAAGCGCTTCCAGTGAGGTAGGTGGTGATGTTGCAGTTCACCAAAAGCCCTGTTAGGGGTAAGCCAACGCTCTCCGCAGGTATGCAGGTGCTTGTTGCTAACAAAAGTTATGGAACATTAGGAAGCCCCATGTCCGCCTTGTAGACTCAATAGGTCGAATGTCGTCGTTCTGCCGCGTTTTTAGCAATCAAAACCAGCATCCGAATGGTGGTGCCACTGGGTGGAAATGCGGAGGCGGGTCAACTCACGATCCATCGGGAAACAAAGGGGAGTTCCACCCTCTGCAGAAACCCCATTGTCGATTGCGATTATTGCGGCACGATTCTTTGAGTAATGCGACAACAAGCTGCCTACATCCGTCGTCTCTGAATCGACAACGGCGGCCAAAGGTGCAGAGCCAGAGTCATATAAATCTCCAGGCCCGGCATCGTTATCTCGGCATTGGACCACCTCAACCACGCGGCGCTAACGAGAATACTTATCACTGCCAATTTTGACAAGGGCCGTTATCTAGGGCGTTGTTGCGGAGACTAGCTGGGGTCACCCTGTGCTAAAACAAGTTGGCCGATCGTGGTGGGCTTCGATCGGGCAACTTCCCGCGGCATGGGGGCCGGCGGGAGAAAGCCAACCACTCAAGGGTGTTGATGGCTTCAATCCGCTGACACAATGAAAATACGACGCCGAAGGTTCCCCGATCTAATCTCTTAGACCCCTCGATGGAATTGTTGATGCTTCGACTGACATCGTGGCTCTCAGTTAAGCTGTCGGCCAACTGAGAACAGCGACCTACAATCGTCAGAATAAAAAGACACGCATTTCCTAGACGAACGCAACAAACGACACACCTTATCGACCGGGCAATCACAAAACCCAGCCACCATGTCTCTTTACCGTATCGGCGTGGACGTTGGCGGCACAAACACTGATGCTGCCATCCTTGACATCACAGCCCCCAACACTCCCGGCCGCGGCGTTCTCGCATCTCACAAAGCCTCAACAACACCGGATATTACCAGTGGTATTGAGTCAGCCATACGAGAAGTCCTGACGACCTCCGCTGTGGACCAAAAGAAAGTCCTTAGCGTCACAATCGGCACGACGCACTTCATCAATGCTTTGGTCGAGGCCGACACCCGCAGACTCAGCCGCGTTGCTGTCGTCCGCCTCTGTGGCCCTTTCACGAGACAAATCCCGCCCTTTTCTGACTTTCCGTCCGGCCTGAGAAGAATCCTAGACGGAGGGGTGTATTACCTGGATGGTGGGCTGGAGATTGACGGCCGAGAGATTGCGCCACTAGATCACGAACAAATCAGGAATGCTGCGAGAGAGATTGTTGCTGCCGGTGTGCAAGCAGTTGCGCTCGTCGGTGTTTTCGCGCCTCTGGATCATGCTGGCGTGCACGAGGAGACCTGCAAGAGGATTATCCTGGAGGAGGCACCGGGGCTTGATGTCGTCTGCTCTCACGACATCGGTCCGCCTGGCCTACTCGAGCGAGAGAATGCCACAATTCTGAACGCAGCTATCCTCAGAACAGCTCAGAAGGTCACGCGTGGCTTCAAGCGAGCAATGACTCGTCTGAAGCTGGCTTGCCCACTGTATCTCTCACAGAATGACGGCACACTCATCGATGCGGACACTGCAGCGGAGTATCCTATCAAGACTTTCGCTAGCGGTCCGACGAATAGCATGACTGGTGCTGCCTTTCTTGCAGGCCTAGACAAGGTCAAGACAATGACTACAGATCCTTCTGATGCCTCAGGTGCCGATGCAGTTGAACCGCAAGTCTTGGTGGTCGACATCGGTGGCACAACAACAGATGTCTGCGCCCTACTTCCATCAGGTTTCCCGAGGCAGGCCCCTGGTTTTGTCGAGGTCGGCGGGGTGAGGACGGCTTTTTCCATGCCAGAGGTTGTCTCCATTGGTCTCGGCGGCGGCAGCAAGGTAGGCGTGCACCCTACGTCAAGAGACGTTACTGTTGGTCCTGGGTCGGTTGGTCACTTCCTCACGCAGCAGTCAAGAGTGTTTGGCGGCTCCACGCTGACTGCAACGGACGTTGTCGTGGCCTCTGGCAAGGCTCAACTCGGAGACGTCGGTCTGATCAAAGACGTACCTGCTGAAACAATTGAGAAGGCGCGTCGGAGGATCAAAACCATGCTCGAGGGTGTCATTGAGCAGATGAAAGTATCTGCCGCCCCGGTGCACGTTCTTTTGGTGGGCGGAGGAGCGCTCCTCGTCACGGAGGACTTAGACGGCGTCGAAAAGTGCATCCAGCCGATTCATCAAGGCGCGGCCAATGCCGTTGGAGCCGCGATTGGTAAAATCTCTGGAGATGTCGACGTCATCGAAATTTTGGAGGGCAGAGATGAGAAATCTGTTGTCGCAGCGACTTGCCAGAAGGCAGTCGACATGGCAGTTCAGAAGGGCGCGTCAGCGGACGATGTGCGCATCGTGGAGGTGAACAAGATGCCATTGCAGTACGTCGATAACGGGGCTATGAGAATCCGGGTCAGAGCGGTGGGCAAGCTTTGCGTGCCGGAGAATCCTGTATTTTCTCCAGAGAGCGGTGACGCTGCTCTGGAGGAGGAACGGGAGGACGAGGCGGTTAAGGAAAGCGTCCCCGATGCTTTAAGTCCCACAACAAAGCCATCACTCCATGTCGACCTCGAGACGTACCGACCGAATGTGGAAAATGGGGTTTGGTACGTTTCTGAGGTAGACCTCGAGCTGATTTCGACTGGCTGCGGTGTCCTGGGCACCGGAGGTGGAGGCCCGACGCATCATGAGTTCCTCAAGAGTCTACAGGCCTTGAGGACAAGTGAGACAGGCAAAATGCGGATCATCTCGCCGAAGGCATTGAAAGACGAGGACATGGTCTGCTTTGGGTCGTGGTATGGCACGCCCAGTGTCATCAATGAGAGAATCGCTGGTGGCACGGAGATCCCGAGCGGTATTGACGCAGTCACCAAAATTCTGGGAATCAAGTCTCTCGACGGCATTTTCATCGATGAGATGTAAGTTTCCAACGCATTCTTAAGTATCCGGAGACTGACTAGTATTAGCGGCGGTGGAAACGGCCTGAGTACTTTTCCTACGGGTGTCCACTACGACATCCCCGTTGTCGATGGCGATGCCATGGGAAGAGCATACCCAACGATGTACCAAGGTAGGAGACCCTTGTTCTGGTGATTCATCCTGTGAGGAAGACATTACTAACGGCTTTATCCGAACAGCCACTCTGAGTGTTTATGGCCACCCCTTGACTCCCTGTGCTCTCTCAGACGCGAGGGGCAACGTCTCTGTTGTCATGGTGAGACTATCTCAAAGGCGCCTTTATTCCTTACTGAGATTAGATGCAGAACACAGACACTCCTGTTCGTCTAGAACGCTTTCTGCGAACCGCAGCGATTGAACTTGGCCTTGGATGCGCCGTATGCGCCAGGCCGCTAGCCGGGTCTGCCATCAAGTCTCATGGCGTCCCTAACACAGTCTCTCAAGCGTGGTACCTTGGACGAGCCGTCCACATGGCTCGGAGAAAGAAGTCCAACTACATCGATGCAATCGTAAGCCTCGTCCCAAGAAAGCTCGCTCTATCACTGCATGTCTAACACGTCAATGTCCAGTTTGATGTATGTGCCGGAAAACTCCTCTTCACCGGCAAAATCGTCGATGTCAGACGCTACGTCGGCGGGGGCTACACGATGGGAAGCGTCCTTCTCGCTCCTCTCGCAGATGAAGAGCGAGACTCCGATGCTCGCGGAGCCTCAAAGACCGATCATCATATGCTTATTCCTTTCCAGAACGAGTATCTCTATGCCGCTCTAACGGACTCTGACGGATCCGAAAAGGACCAAGAGGTTATCTGCACCGTGCCGGATCTCATCTCCATTCTTGGTCAGGATGGTGAAGCGATTGGCTCGCAAGATCTGCGGTACGGCCTACGTGTCAATGTCATTGGGCTACCTGCGCATCCCTTGTGGAAGACGGAGAAGGGAATGCCGGTGGGAGGACCGAAGGCTTTTGGACTTGAGATGCCCTTTGTTGGGGTCGGGGAGTACACGGAGCCGAGGAGCGTCATTGAGGAGTTTGCGGCGAAAATGTAGACGAAACCTCATTGCCACGGAACAGGAAAGGCAGACTTGTCCATCGGAAAGGAAATCTCATGCGGACTCAATCGTGTCTATTGCTATCGTGTTTCCTGGGTCAGGACGTGATGCAGCCCAACGGGGGGCTCTATCTAAAATCCAGACCAAGCAAAGCTATCCTTGATGCAGTAGACCTGTCACCCTCGCAGAAGTGAGTGCGACTCACACACAGATTCGTCCTCTCCAAACTGTGAAATCGTTCATATCCCGGTAAAGTAAGGCGTTCATCAGGCGGTGTAGTAGCACCAGACCTCGCGATCAAGTCTCTCCTAGAATCAAGTAGTCAGTTATGTGAACGCAACCCAAACATCAGCAGCAGCAAACTTACCTTTCCATCATCCTTCAGGAACACGGTCTCGCACCATGGCGCATCCTCATCCGCCTCGTTCTTAGTCCAGTGGTTCTCCCACTCGACGACCCTGCCCGCCATCTCCGAGTGGAAGTCAATCGTGAAGAAGCCCATCCGGAATGTCATCTTGAGCGAGCCGCGCTTGTTGCCGTTCTGGTCGTCGAGCACCAGCACAGCGGGCAGATCGGTCCTCTCGGGGGCCGTGTAGACGGTGACAACATGGTTGTCCTCGTAGGTGGCGATGACCATGATCTGGTGCTTGTTCTCGGTGTACCAGATTCGCTGGCTGAAGCGAACGATGCGCTTTGTCGGGCCGGGGAGGTTGGAGTCTGTGGGAAGGCGGGGATGGACGTCGGGTGAGGCAGGAGCGGAGGAGGGGGAGACGATGACTGTTTGGGTGCTGTCGTGGAATTGGGTTATGGTGGCTTGCGCGGAGGCTGTCACGACGACGACGGCGGGGCCACCCGGGGTGGTAGAGGTGGAGGATGAGGAGGAAGGAGCGACGGCCGGCGGGTCGAACCATTCTGTGACTGTCGCTTTAGCGGTCTTCGTGACCCATGCGGTTCGAGCGGAGCTTGAAGAGAAGGATGGCAAGGAGGAGGAAGAGGTTGATGACGAGGAGGATGAGGACGACGAGGGCTGCATCCATTCCGTGACTGTCTCTTGGGAGGTCTGGGTTACCCAGGCAGTGTGCTTGGTCTTGGAGGAGGCAGACGTGGTCGAGTCGGCGACGCTGGGTGTGCTTTCCGTTCCTGGCCAGAGAACCACGATGGTGCTTGAAACCACGACGGTCGTGATGTTGCGAGTCGAGGATGATGATGACAATGCCACGGAGGATCTGGTAGTTCCTGATGAGGCAGACTGAGTCGAGTTGGGAATATTCGTGATCGAGGTCGCGGTCGAGGTCGAGGTGGCAGGCTTCGAGGGCTCGGCAGTGCTTCCAGAGGCAGCTGTAGATTTGTTGGGAAAGGCAGGTGCGGATGAGGAGTCAGCGGTCGAGGTATGGTTGATTGCAGAGCTCTGGGTGCCGGTGGTAGAAGGGGAAGAAGTCTGTTTCGAGGAGAGGGAGTTGGAAGAGGAAGAAGGCTTGGGCCTTTTGGCGGTCGATGAAGAGGTGAGGGCGCCGGTCTGAGAAGGAGCGAGAGAGCTGCCATCGGGCGCCGTGAGACTGATTCCACCTGTCGCGATAGTGCCCAGGGAGGTTGGGATAGACAAAGGCGGAGGGCGAGTAAGCAGGTGGCTTATGGATTGGGGAATCTCAGTAGCGTCGCAGGGGATCCCGAGTTCAATGTAGGTTGAGATGGTGGTTGTGAGCACGATGGTTTGCATCTCGCGACGGCCGAGGCCGGGCACGGGAATGCTAGAGACTTGGTCGAAGAGGGCTGAATGGGCAGCCTGGAAGGAGGATCTTTCCACACGCTTGTGATGGCCACCTGAAAAGAGGACAAAGTCAGTATTCTGGGAAAGACACGCGAGCAAGGGAGATCTTGACCTTGAACATAAGCCTGGGAGGTGCCAATAAGCATCGTGACAGAAAGCATATAGAGCAGGCCATGGCACCAGGCCTTCCAGGAAGGCTTGCGCGCGTCCATTGTTATATTGCAATGCGCAAGATTGGTGTGATGCTGGGAAAGTGTTGTTTCACTTTGGCGGATGTGGAAGTTTGTGAAGGTAGGAGAAGCAGGGAAGAGTGACAGGTTGTAGGTAGTGAGGAAGTTGCAAAGGCGTGGACAAAGATGGGTGAATCTTTGTTCTGTTACCTAGCCTGAGGAAAGAGCCAACAGTGATTCGCTATGAGAAAGGTGTCAGGGAAAAAAGAAAAGAAGGAAATCTTTTTTGTAGTTGATATTTTACCTTTCATGGCAGTGAATACGAGAGGCTAATGTAGTTCTGGGATGAAAGGTGAAGCGAAGGTCAGTTGTCTGAGATAGAGGAAGGAGGTAGGTAATATTGAAGAGCGTTCCTTCCCTAATTTTAGACGATGACAACTTGTTTCTTCCTGCTATGTAAAGAAGCCGATTGGAACATTAGTGCAACATCCTCGTCCATACTGGTAATAAGGCCTATTCGCCGGTATTCCTTCGCGTTCACTGCGTCTATGTCGACAGGCTTCAGCAGCATTCCAGTTGTTTCTGTCACAACGTCGAAGCCGTCACGCGCTGCATTACGCTTCCTAGACCTCTCCCTCTTCAAGGGCAAGATATGGACTTGTCCCGACTGAGCCAACTGATCATCCAACGTGTCAACCCATACTGATACCGGAGGCGTCATGTCGGTAGGAAAATCGTCTGCTGACATGGTAATCTCGAAATCTCCAGTCCTCTTGTATCGGCAGCTGATGATGTTTCCGCTCAGCATAAGCGAACCTCCGATTACACTGACCGTAGCATCTTTCCCGATGCTGTCGACGCTGGCATCAACAAGGTTAACCCAATATTCTACCTGATGAAGTGGCTTCGGGGATCTCATATCGATTGGCCCATCCACCGAAGCCCAAGACCACGACGGGGCTCTGTAGCCACATGTAGGTCTGGCTTGGGGTGGGACGACAACCCAAGTGAGCTCGTGCAGAATTCTCGACTTCCACATTCCCGCAAGATAGGTGTCTCCTGATGCGCGGAGGAACAGTTTGGCTACTCCAGCAAATGCAGCTAATTTGTCGCTGGGGCGGCTGAGGTCGCATCGTGAGTACCTGCCTACCAGTCTGACCCACGTATTGGCCTCCTCGGCAGTGAGCAACCCGTACTCATCGTCGGTATCTCGGTGAACCGTCTCGAGGTCGTACCGAGATCGCTTCAGGGTGTACTCGTAAGGAATACCACTTCTGAACGTTTCGCATTTGGCTATCGGTTGGTGACATTCCCAAAGAACTTGTCGTGATGCAAAGTAAAGCATTCTTGGCGCCAGGAACCATTCTTGAAGAACCCAGCCTCGTTCCATCAAGCGACCGGGGTCAAGCTGTCGCTGAAAGTATCCCATGCGGGTTACATAGTAGTCCGTCAGCTTTGATGAACCTATGCTGCTAGGCATTATTCTGTGTCGCAGTTGTTCCGGATCCCGATTCCTAAACAGGCCATCTCGAGGGCTTTGCCCATCCACTGCAGCGATGTTACAAGCTGAGTGACTGTAAACCTCTGCCATCAGTGCCGCCTCCCTCTCCCAGTCTTTTGCTGAATCTTGCATGATGCACAGGCAGTCTATCCAGATGTATCGAATGCCGAAGTAATGCGCTACCGTAATCAGATCTTGAAATGTCTGTGGCATGTCCCTGATAGCCTGCCCCGAGCGGAACAGCATCATGGTATCGGAGAGAAGGAGAAAGTCAGAGTTTGGTCCCCATCGATAACTTAAAGTCATGTAGTGAGGATGCTCCACATGCTGTGGCAGATCTTCAGCGGGTATAATAAGCTTCCATTCCAGACTCCCATGTCCTCCCACATCCAGGAGTCGGGTCGGGAGCCACTGGTTTTGCGTAGACGCGCATTCCTTGTGACCTTCCGAGCAATGTCGATACCAAGATTTGGCAAGGCTGAGTGTCGATTCCGAAGCGGTGCTTCTTTCCAAACTCCTTAGAGAAAAGAGTATCTCGTTGCCGCATGCTTTTTCTTCTCCTTCTCCAGTGTGGTCATCTTATCGTTGTTAGCGGCCGACAGTACAAAGACTTCAGCCAAAAAGGTGGAACACAAACCATCACTGTCAATGCCGTACATTTCGACCCGAACATTGTCGAGGATACCAGTCAAGGGACTGTGGTAGAAGACACTGATTTGAATCTCCGTTGGGGCCGTATCAAATTCTTCTTGATGGACATCGTCGATATGATACTCCAGGCCTTTCCAATGGTCGAATCGTGCTGTTTCCCATGCGGTGGGGTGTTGCTCGGTAGCATTCCAGACCAGGTTACATATGAAGCACGTCTGGGCAGTTTGCTTGAACACGTCCAATGATTGGCCAACAGGCGTTATTTTCGTGCCCTTACAATCCCGGATCATTGGTGGTGGTAGGAGAACCTGCGCACATACTGCGCAAGGCTTACTTTTTACAGCCATTCCTGTTGAAATGCTTAATTGCTGAGGAAGAAGATAGATGAGGGGAAAATGAGGTATGAAGGGAAGGCCTACCTTCCTCCATAACGATAAGCTTTCATGGGCCAATGAAAACCTTCAGACGTGCATACATGTATTTAGGCTGCAAGATGGCAGTGCCGCTGCGGAGATTACGAACCCCCACAAATCTCCTCAGCATCCCCAGAAGCAGGCAGCTGCTGCCTACCAGTACCGCATATTGAGCCTGCTCAATCGGGAGAATGAAGCAATATGTAGCTGCATATCTTAGCTGACGCCGTAGCAGCCTTCTCACGGTGGGTATGCTAGCTGTTGTGCATACGACGAAGCATTTATTGCTGCCATACGATGTCAAAAATGATGTCAGCAGCCATCTTTGAACATCTGCGTAAACCCGTAGGATAGAAACACGCAGGCATCCATGAGAGGGATTCAAATGTTTCCTCGCTACCTGATACAACAGGCAGCCGTATATCCCTGTCCTTAACTAAAGCTGGCTTCCTGCGCAACGCGCCACAAGACGTTCGTTGTTCCACTGAGTAGAAACCAAACTCACGATGGCAGTGCCCCGTGAGACTGCGGAGAATCTTCGCTCCAGATTATGCGCGTGGATGAATACAACAGTATTCAAGCCGGTCTCGCTCAATCCGTTGACCGGAGGTCAATCCAACTTCACCTACCACGCGCACTTGGAACAACGAGCAACTGCTCGAGATGATTCTGGCAGAGACATCAGCGAAGTCATTGTCAAACATGGAGAACCATACATGGCAAGGCATCCGAGCAATGCTATAACCACCGACTGTTGTGTATGTCAACGAACCCGTCTGAATCTCTTTGCTAACCTGCCATAGTCCGTCGAAGCAGCCTGCCTGAAGCATCTGCATGCACTCAAGCCCCTTCACCAGACATCTCAGAGCGCTTGCTACCGCGTGAGCACTCCCGAATGTTATCTCTACGATGACAAAACCAGAACACAGATTCAAGAGTATCTGCCAGGGACTCTGGATCTGAAAAGCATTGTACTGAAGGGCTGCGAGGAACCTCTTGCCGTGCTACTGAAGCAACACTACCGTCACATCGGTCGGGCGTTGACAGAGTACATAAGCCAATTTCACCAGAACACAAGCCCGGTGGCTCGGGTCCACGCAGAGGAGGGAACCAGTCCTCACCTGTCGACTCTTCACGAGGCAATCAGCCGCAGCAATCAAATGCAGGATCTGAAGCTCATGGTCAACTATGACTGGCTGCTGGAACGTGTTGAGCAGTTTCCAGACATCTTGAAAGACGCAAAAGATGTTTTCGTGCGTCTAAGAGAGCAAGGTATCGACGAGCTGAAGAACGGGTCCGCGGCGCCGACGGTCATCCATGGAGACTTTTGCCCACAGAAGTAAGTCGGCGCCTCACAAACATCTGGAATCGGACATTGACCAACGACCAGCATACTGATTTGTGACGAGTCACCTCGGGATGGAAAAGAGACCGGCCTGTTTGTTGTGGACTGGGAAAATGCCCAAATCGGTGTTCCCGCTATGGATCACGGCGAAATGATCGGAGAACTCTACTCAACCTGGCTTTACGATGGCTCCGATGCAGGCATCCACGTCATTGAAGGGTATGCTGCAGGTTTGGGATCTCTACCGGTAGACGTTGCCCTTCGCATTGCTGCTCAAGTGGGCGTGCATCTCCTTAGTTTTGGCACACTTGCACAAGACAAGTCCGAGTTACAGATCGACCACGTCGCACGGGAGGGAAGAGACATCATCGTCAACTCTTGCAAAAAGAACCAGGCATGGTTCAAAGACCATGTTCTTCGGTGTCTATTCACGCGCTAAAGCACTCGTCGGACAGACAGTATCAAATCTGCTGGGACTTTCCTATCCGCCTCAAACCTTTATTGCTCTTGGCTTGAAATATCATGAGCTCGTAGCAGATGAATTTCAATACTCTTTCGCAATGATTTCGGCAGCCTGCTCAGCAAGAGCAAATGTGGCCACTTGAAGATGAGCAGAGATAACGACCGGAAAGACTGACGCATCCACAACACGCAGGCCTTGCACCCCTTTGACCTTGAGATCGCGATCAACTACCTTTCCCATCGCTACTGAGCCCATCGGATGATGGACGGATCTAGCGTCAGTTAGTTACTGCCCTTGAACAACAGAACAAGTTACATTACCGAGCAGCAGCACGAATCCTTGCGTCGATGTACTCATCAGTCGATTTAACAGTGTACGCCTCGTCAAACCCTGCTGGAACTGATTCACCATCGAGAATCTCACGGCCAAGGACTGTTGCGTCGCTGCCAGCAAAAGCAATTTCTTGACGGATGCCCTCACGCACTATGTAGCGATCGACGGCAGTCGCGAGATAATTAGGGTCGATCAAGGGCGAGTCGCTAATGTTTCCAGACGCAAGCTTGATAGAGCCCCGCGAAGTCGGCAAGATGAAGATGCCGGAGATGGCGACTTTTGACCCGTCGGTAGACCCAGAGTAGAGGAAGAAGTGTTCGAAGAAGGTACGTTCTTGCTTCAAGAGAGGATGATCGGCACCAGGTGCGGCACCCTCATCTTCTTCAATAGCTTTGGCGAGTCCCTCTTTTGGTACACTGGAGCAGACGATGAAGTCTGTGGCGGTTCCCCAGGTGTACTGTTCCGCTGTCGGAAATGAGGGAGATCCTACCGCCCAGCCTTCCTCAGGGTTCTTGACATTCCAGGACGACGGCGACAGGAAGTGATCGGCATAGTTCTTGCCAACTTCAGGGGCATCAAGCTTCACGTCAACGCCCACCGCTTCAAGCTCATCACGGGGTCCGATGCCTGAGGTTCCTTGTCAACGATTGCCAAAGCATTGGCTGAAGCACTTAACGTACCTGAGAGCATCAAAAGCTGCGGAGTATGAACTGCACCAGCTGAGAGAATAATCTGCCGACCTAAAATATGTGTTCCGTTCGCTAGCTCAATACCTGTGGCTATCAGCCCCTCTGTTGAGTTGGAAAGGAGGACCTTGGCAACTTGTGTATTCGTTAGCACTGTCACATTTCCTAGGGAGTACACCGCGGCAGCAATCTCCCGTCGACCATTGCTCTTGTTCTCAGTGTACTCGGCAACACCAAGAGGGTTCCCGGCATTGCCATCAAACAACGGAATGGGTTCGACGCCAATTTCGTGCCACGACTGCAGTACCTTCTCACGAAGAGGGAATGGTCGCTTTGTTGATGTGACGGACTGTATTCCTACTGGCCCGTCATAACCATGCTGATCCAAGTTTATCGTAGAATTCCAGAAGGTCTCCGCTTTCTTCATGTATGGTAAGAGCCCATCGTAGGTCCAACGGTCATCATCAACAGCTTCACCCCAGAGGTCGTAGTCAACCTTGTCCCCCCGGGTCCACAAGCCTGATGTTGAGGTCAGTGTGGTTTGAACAACCCTGCAAGAGAAGGGATGGTACCCATATTGATGACAGTTCCGCCGCCCAGAGCCTTTCCTTGGGCGAGGGTGATGGACCGGTTGTCCACGTGCACCTGAGGAACGGAAGCGAGCTTCCAGTCGAAATCTCCGCCAATAGTGTTTGTGGAGTTAGGCCAGACGATATCTTGCCGATCGTTGGCGTTTGGGCCAGCTTCCACAACGAGGATCTTGAGCTCTGGACGGTACCCCGCAAGGCGGTTGGAAATGACCGACCCGGCGAGGCCGCCTCCTACGACGATCACATCCCAAATCATGTCGGCTGGAAAAGGAACCGGTAGCCTGTTATCCCGTCGGATCGGCTCATACATGCCAGTGAAAACTTCGCTTGAAACGAGATCGCACGGAGGAAGCCATCAGCCTTATGTGTTCTGGTTTATGAATGGACATCACAGCAGGCTGAGACCGCATCCCAGAAGCGTGATATCTCCGCATTCTGCGCCGCACTTGGAGCAGATTCCGCTCGTACAACAAGACCCACAAATTGCCAACCGTAAGCTTTGCACATTTCTTACCCAATTGGCTACGCAGCCTGGATCGTGGGACGATGTTTCTCGGAGTTGGTGCATGCCCAGGCGGAGAAGAGAACCAGCGTTGCAATTTCGCCGGAAACCCGTCGTATCCCCGAAATGAGTGTCCGGGATGACAATCCGCCGGCCGGACCGTCCCGCTGGATTGAATTGATCCGTGGTTGATCTATGCTATGTTCGGGAACATATTTTTGCGAACAAGGTCAGAGGCATTTCAACCTCACGATACTGGAGTTGAAAGCCTTCGGGGAATGGACACCGCTTGTGCCGAACCAAGGTCGCATAGTTCGCTTCCCTCGTAGCGGTCAGTCGACACGTTGACGATCCAACAGGAATGTTGCATGATCATGGATCAATCGACCAGGCCCCTTGTCAAAAGGCAGGGGAAGATTTCGGCCCCCACCAAAAACCTCCAATACTGGCATATTAATTGGTCCGCGTAATCAGAGCTGTCGTTCTGGAGATGCTGTTGGCTCTAATTTGCAAAGACTCTTCTAGACGAGACGCGAGCCCCTGGCTAAGAAAGCCGATTTTCCGTCCTCGATTTTTTCTTTCTTTGCATATTCCGCCCTCGGTTGTTTTTTGTGGATAGCAGCATGCCGAGGGAGCAACCGGGCCAAGTATCGTAGGCTTCAAGTTGTGACCACGATGGCTGATCACTTCCTTCCAGAATGCTGGCTATCCCCGGCCGATGACGTCTCAACTTCATAAGTCATATCCTTTCTGATCCCCCGAATAGGCACAGTGCTATCCTTATCCGACCCATTGTCCTCCTCTAGACGCGTCCAATCGCCTTGGTCGGCTTCATCGATCTCAAAGTTAGACTTCATGCCCTTCCGACCCCTGATCTTTGATGTCCCTCCAGAGCCACCGATTGTCACAAGCCCGGCTGATGGTGGCTGCAGTCCGATGGAACCCTCAGTGCCTCTGGTTGTAGCTCGTGGTGCTCGGTGTCGCATAACAAACTGGCGCAGGGCGGGGAGAGATCCTGCAATCAAGCCGATGGCAGTCTCGACGTTGGACCATAGAGGAATGTTGCCAATGTGATCTACGGAGCGAATGAAGTTATTAACACGATCGTCAACCAAGTTTTGCAGTAGACTCACAAGCAAGATCGTCGAGCGGACGATTGTAATGGTCGATATAAGGGGTTCTGATCATTGTCGACACTGAAGCACTTGAGGGAGATCAGAGTTAGTCGATTGGCGAAGAACCTCTAAGGGGTGACTTACAAAGAACCGAAAGAGAGGAAAGTTGCAACCATGATCTTCGTCGACAGCCTCATCTGCGTTTGCATCAGAATGATGGCTGGAAGAACCGCGCAAGCCAGATCCGTCGCAATGGTGCTGGCTGTTGAGGTATATGACAAGCCCAACATAGAGGTGACAGGGGAACATTCCCCGCGACCATCTGCAATGAGGCTTGCGTCCCAATTTGCCTCCACTGGTCGACAGAGTAGCAATATGCCGATGAAAGTCGTGAGAAATGTGGCGATGATGAGCCCAAGCAGAACATAGACGGCAACGCGCAACTTGGGCATCGTGGTGGCAATCCGCAGAGTGGTGATGCAGATGGAGGACTTGACAAGACATAGTGCTATGACGTATAGCAACATCCATATCATCAAGTACTTGATGGACTCAACCATCATCGTCGCGCTAAGGTCGGCATTGCGTCTACCCAACCCGCTGAGGGCACCCACGCATGCAAGAGCAACATCTGCAAGATAGACAACCTAGCGATAAATACTAGTCAGTTTCGAGCAAGCGCGTGTTGTAAAACTCCAGCATCTAACTTACCAATCCACTCAGCATCAAGCCATCGTCGAAGCTGAAGTTTCTCTCCTTAAGTCGGAAATATGTGCGTGCCCCCACCACCACTAGCGAGACAATGCCGCCAACAATGGATACAACGAAAAGGCTGAGGCCTGTGCCCTCGAGGTGGTCGACAAAACGCTGCGTTGGATCCAAGGTCGTCATCTTGTTGTTGTCAGTCGCATGGCCTATCCTTTCGGTTCAGAGATATATCAAGGATTTAGCTTGGAGACGTTCAAGAAAGTGGCCAAACAGCCGTATGTATGTTGGTGAGCGCACGTGGAAATTCCGCTCAAAAAACAAGAAATGGTAAGAGCAATATAATAACCTTGTCACTTAACCGAGAAGGAATTGATGCCGACTGCCAATGGATGCATGAGCTTTCTCAAACAATAAGGTATGCAACACGTGATATCCCAGCCGCCTGGTGAGCTGAGCTCGCCGCAACGAGCTGCCATCCCAAAGCTGCGCACTCGTGTCGATCGACAGCAGACAAATCCGAGATGATCATTTCCCAACCTAGTAGGACCCTCTCGAACCCCTGACCGACCCCTGAAGAAAACGTTGAAGAAACCCCACCTGTGGGGTATCATGCTCCAGGGCAGTGCCAGGGCTGGTTGGCAAGTTCCTCATCTCCATCACTGTGAGAGGACGCTCAGGGTGAAGTGAAAACGGAGCCGTGAGGCAATTCTTTGCGGGATGGGCAGGTAACGTACGTTTGCCCCCTTTTCAACGGATGCTCAGCGGTGGAAAGAATACTACGCTGGACGCCGCGTTCATACCTCTTCTTCCAGGCCCTCGAATCGAAAGAGAAGACTGACCCATTCACGTCTCTAACGTTGCTAGAAAGGACCCTCACTAGGCAGAATATCCTGCGGCTTTCTCATGATCTAGCCCCCACGAACCAGTTCATTAGCGAGGAAGAAGTGATGATCCTGCCAATTTGATCACATCCCCGCACCCTTCGTACCATGGTCCACCCACAGACAATGGGGAACCACTTGACAGTTCCTCTTTTAGGAACCCTTCGACATGGGAACGAGCTTCAGGTCGGAGGCATATGCCACAACTGGTTTAGAGCATCCGCTCTGGACCCGGAAATGGGGACGCAGCAGACAGGGTCGTGGGTAAAACGTTCCGGCTGTCATATCTCCCTCCTGCTTTCCTTAATTACCATGGTCCCGGATCCCTTGTTACGAAGTGGCAGTTGAACTCTGCATGCCGTTGTGAGCAGACTCTTGTTGGAAACCACAGCATACTATCCACCGCACGAATCGCTCCTTGCGCGTAACATCAGACACCATGACTGCCACAGAAATCACCGTTCCAATCACCCAAGCCCCTCCGTACAGGGTGCATGAGGGAAAGACCGCTGTCATCACGGGTGGCGCGAGAAGTGAGTTCATCCTTTGTTGATACTACCCGGAGGACGTTGCTGACAGGATACGCAAGGCATCGGTGCCTCCATCGCCCAGAACCTTGCCTCCAAGGGTGCCAACGTGGTCATCATCTACCTGAACGAATCTTCCGACGAGCCTGCCGCCAACCTCGCAGCCCAGCTCTCAAAAGCACACAATGTCAAGGCCGTTCCTGTCCGCGCCGACTTCAGCACGCCTGAGGGCTGCACCAAGATTATCGAGACCGTGAAGAGCGACCTGCCGCCGAATGCCAAGACAGGGAAGCCCCAGGTCGACATCCTCGTCAACTGCGCCGCCCTCTTCCACGCCATGCCCCTCGAGGCCGTCAACATCGAGGACTTTCACAAGGTCTACTCCATCAACGTCCTGGGCCCCATCCTCCTCACCCAGGCCGTCAAGCCACTTCTCCCCAACGACCGCTCGGGCCGCATCGTCAACGTTTCGAGTATCGGCTCCAAGGTGGGCCTTGAGTACCTGACGCTGTACGGAGGCAGCAAGGGTGCCCTCGAGGCGATGACGCGCACCTGGGCCCGCGAGCTGAAGGAGCACTGCACTGTCAACTCTTGCAACCCCAGCTCCACCATGACGGACATGCTCCGTGGTGCCTCTGATGATGCCAAGAAGGCCATCTCAATGTGGTACCCCCTCACGCCGCTGTGCGGGATCCGGGAGTGGGATACCGAGGAGCAGAAGGAGATGGCCGAGAAGTACGGCGGTCGCGCGGGGTATGCCGAGGAGATTGCTGGCATTGTTGGTATGATCTGCTCACCTGAGAGCGGATGGATGACAGGATGCCTGGTCAGTGCCAACGGAGGCCAGTGGATGGCCAGCTAAGCCCGTCATGCGACAGAAGAAATAGTCACTTCAATACTACTTTGATCACAGCATTAATCGGCCGCCACACCTAAGAAGTACTGTCAGACTGCATCATACCCGTCCCGAAACCTACCTTTGTCATTTTTATTGGGATCACAGCCGCGCAGGGAAGACATGTGCATGAATATGTGTCGGGCAACTGCGGGTTATGTGTCTGATCGCTACAGTGATGAGTTTGAGTTTCAAATACACTCCATTTGCGGTGATATTATGCTTGCAACAATTCTTTCTAAAGTCGTGCATTATGGGATTATGTCTGTATTAATTTCTTTATTTATCAGGGTGCTGCCAAAACATTCAACTCCACTTGCAGTCTTCGTGCTTTCATCTCAGTCGTCTTCGATAGCCCCTTAATTATGTCTATGCTTGAGTCTATTTCCAGCCATCTTAACTACAATTTAAAGGCATCTTAACTATACACCTATGTTTTCCTTTATTAGGAGGGAATTACTTACCTTTATTACAGCTCTATTATAAGAGTCTATAGGGATCGAGCTAAGTACTCATTTATACTTTAGACAGTATTATGAAAACCTCCCTCTATCCCCGTGGAAGTCTAGATAGGTAGAACCAGAGAATAACTGAGCTATAGATAGTTATAGCTGGTGGAGGTTCTTCAAAATAGTAAGTATCTCTTCAGTTTAAATATAAGTTAACACGCTCTTTCGTTCCTATATGTCTTGATTTTCTCGGCCTGCACTCTATACGAAAGGGACTGCGAGAAAGCATAGTTGAAACCGCAAGTCTCAGGCGTAAAGGTTGGCGTTTTCTTCAAGCACAGAGGCCTCAATTGAAGCAGTCCAGGTGTCAGCAGTCGTGTCCCCAGTCACTTCGCTAAAACGCTTACACAAGCACTAGTATGTTGAACAGACACATCAAACCTAAGAAAGCTTTAGTTCAACAGGCAAGGTCTTTCAGATGCGTCATTTTGATACGGCACCTAGACGTCGCGGAACCACACTTATATATGCACACTCTATGTATAGAAATTTATTTTCGAGGAATCTAGCCAAGATTCACGACGCTCAAAGGAACTCCGTGATTTGATGTTAGTATTTCACGCTTCTGGTGTAAACGCACGGCTCCGTGGCCGCCAGTCTGGGGCCGGAGACTCAACAGACTCTCTGGCTGATAGTCGTCCGACAGTCCATTAGCTGACTTCACTTGAACAGCCTAAGGCTCATATCGATATACACCGCATGTAGGAAAACACTAACCTAACCACCACTATGCCAAGGTCCAACTAGCTTTTTGGAAACGCCGGATCTCCTACCAAAGTGAAATTGTGAGCCCACGAAATCATATTTTGAGCCCTTTTGTCCACATCAGGTTGCCTTCTCGCAGGTCCCTCACAGTCAAGGCTTTGGCGTCTGACGTGATCATGGAGGCGCAATTTCGCGATATGTCGAAGCTAGGCCCGGTTCTCCAGGGGTCGTCTTAGTCTAGAGCGGAAACACATAGCCGGAATGCACCCTAAGGTCTGTCTCTGAAATGCATAAGTCTGCATTGTCACTTTCCCGCGAGTTGAACTAAGTGAACAATGTTACTATCGGAGCCAATCATCGCATTCGCGTCGTCCGATTGCCTGATGAGCTCGGGCTTTGAAATTAGCTCACCGGTCAGGATTCCAGAATCATCCGTGTTTGTATTAGCAAGCGGGATTGCGGGTCTAGCAAACATGCATGATGCATGCTTCCTTTATCAGGTGGTACTACAGCAGGACTGCGCAGCTCATTCGGCAATGGGCTTAATATTTGTGGTTTCTATCATTATCACACCCCCTGCAGCAGTACATGTAAGATCACTGATGTGACGAGCGCTCTGGAGCATCTTCTATCCGTTGACCAGAAGTTTGAAAGAAGTGGTAGTAAGTACAGGATCTCAGCAGTGCCAAACGTCTTGCCAAACGACGATGCGGTGAGGTCGCAAAGTTCAAGGGTGTCACTAACACTAGCGTGTTCCGGAGAACAGGGAGGAAATTTGCAGCAAGATTCGATTTAGGGGCTCAGGTTGCATCACGCCCAAATCTCAAAATAGGTTGGACAAAAAGATCAGGTAAAAGTAGTATGTCTACGTATCGATACTTACGACAGAGCGAGGCTGGACACGTTGCTGCGTTCCACCAATCTAGCGCGTTTCCCGTCTACCAACCTGCCAAAGGTGTCGATCTGCGCCGCATACTGGCACTGCTTCTTTTCTCTTCTGCGTTTGCGACCTTTTTTTATATTTTGAAAGCAGCTCTATGTAATCTGTAATTAACTCTTCACTGGGATCTACACAGCGTACTAAGAAAACTCAAGCCAGCCTGCTACCTCAGCTCTATGCTAGTGCTAAGTCTGAACAAAGCTGCTGGTAGGCAGCACGCCAGCCCTCTTAGTCCTCCATACGCAAGGTAGAATCGACTGTCATTAATCCACGGAAAGTCCGTTTGAATATTGGCTTTCATCATGTCCCAGAATCCTGCCCAATAGTTGTCCCCGTAGACCGCAGTCGCCTTCTCCCCAAGCCGAAGCCATGAAACCTACTTGGAAGCAAAGAGCAGGGGGTATCATCAAGACTACCAGCACTTTCAAATAGTGCACCAACAAACTTCTCCTTATTGCAACGCGTTAAGTAACGGGTGGGCGACATGTAGGTCGCCGACACTAGCGTGTTCCGGGGAACAAAGAACTCATTTACCAACGCATCGGACAGTAAACGTTGAGGCTCATCGATTGCCACGCTGTCGGCGTATCAAGGGACGATCCGAGAGTGGGAGACATTCTTAGCGCGCTATGCTGTAAACGAGATCCTGGATGATGGCTGTGCTTAGACGCTCCGTTTGACACCTTGCAGCATTCCTCAACGATTGGTGCAGTCCTTATTCCTGTCATATGCTTCATCCCGCGTTCAGAAGTTCCTTGTGGCTGCGCGAAACATGCCTGGCGGAACAAGCAAATGTTATCCCTCAAGTGAGGCAAGGTAAGCCTGCGGCTGGTCAGGCGGCGGCCGTGGATCCGCCGCATATTGCGCGCCCTATGATAAATGAGAACATGTCTTGTCAGACGGAACAGGGATATGTGCAAATTCCCCATCTAGCGAGCTGTCGGTGGATACCTTCCGCTTGGGGCAAACCCTCCGTGACGGAGCCCTCAGACCTCAAAGTCTCAATTTCTCGACCGTCACTTTTGCAAAGTGCATTGGTGTGTGTGAGTGGCGTGGCCAGGATAACAGACACTTTCCGGACATCTCTGAGGAAATAGAGAAAAGAGTTTGCAGTAACTAATCCAGGGCGCGAGACACATCAGTTGCACAGAGGTGGATAGGTCACCCAGCGTCGGAATAGCCCTTGAGCCGCCCATCTCCGCCGGTTTCGGAGTACGAGTCCGGCGCCGCTGGCACCATGTCTGTTTCCATACCATGGTATAAAATCATGCACGAACGACCCCTTTGACACCGCTTCTCTCGTAATACGAGTATGCACGTGTATCTGTGATCCAATACTCATGCACTCTGCATAACAGGTATATCGGACAAAATACGACAATAATCAGACCCAATGGGTACATTAGCTACATCGTCACAACGAGGAAACCTAGTATCAGAGGGGACTGCAAATTGGCCACCATATTGGCATAAATTACTTGCGTACACTACCTAACCCATACCGCACACCACATGATATCGCTAGGATCAAGCCCAGTGCCCAGCAAATCCTCATGGTAGCTTGGCCGCCTAGCCACGGTTAGAGTCGACATGGGACACAAGTCAGTTCAGCAGCACTGACACACTCTCCCCGTTCATAGGTTATCCCGACGTCAGCAACCTGCTATGCTGTCCTCAAGATATAAGATACAGCTTGTCTCACACTTTCCCTGGCCTCCTTGTATGACGGTGTATCGTTCGTACCCGAGCTTGTCGCGACTGGCTTGGCTCTCTTGGTTGGAGTGAAGGGGAGGCGTGCCATAGGAGCCATTTGCCGGGTCCGCTTCATCATGCGCTTCGCCTGCGGTGTTCCTTCGGGCACTGGTGCCGCCTCTTCCACTTGCGGTGAGGTTGTGGCACTAGAACAAGCGACCAACTGATCGTCGTCTGTCAGAGCCAAACCACGGTGAGCATCGTCGATCTTCCCATTCCCGTCGTAGATCAAGTAGCAGTTTGCCGTTCGGTCGAAGTAGAGTTCGAGGTGTAAGACGGGGACCTCTGTTGAGACCTCTCCAAGCCGACGTCTCGACAGCTGTAGAAACATGCGCTCTCCATCGTGACCTTGCCGGACGCTGTCGACAGTGAATCGCCATGTTCCTTTCTTGGGGATGGGAAGTTCCACAACGTCATAACATCTATCGTGGGCCAATAGTAAGCCCGCCTTGTTTCCACGGCCATGGAATGGGTCGCAGATGATCTTGAGTCTGTCTGTGCCTGACGTCGTGATGTCTGCAAAACGGTGCTTCTGAAGTGACGCAATGTTAGTTCTAAATAACTACAAGTTGCATGGGGGTTCTCGTACCTGATTGAAGAGGATAGCGGCAGTGTCATCCCAGACCTCGTTGTTACTAGCGACTCTGCCGCCAGAAACCTGTTTAGGCACATGCAAGTCGCGTTGCAGCATCTGAATGCCGAATGCCGCGCCGTTGCTCAAGTACTCATTAACCGTTATTGACTTGGAAGTGGCCAATGCGGCACCTCGGGCGACATTGAAGGCTCTGTTCGAAAGCACCCAGGGGAGTGTCGGTCAGCAACCTTATGGTAGGGTGATGCCGTGGAATGAGACGATGACTCACGGGCTGCCATTTGCTACATCATAAGCGAAGATGGGCTTGAACCTTAGCCCTGCGTCTTTGCAGTACTGTCGGAGCCGTCTCTGAACCTCGAAGTGCCTTGCACTGCCCCCAGTCACCACCACTCTGCACTGATGAGACGCGCCATATAGCCGCCCAAGTTCATTGATGTGTTTCTGAGCCATGTTTAGAGGAGCTTTCATAGCTGCCTCAAAAGTGGCTTTGACAACCGACTCAGGAATTAAGACCGGGATAGAGTCTGAGATGTTAGCATGTAGTCTCATCTCCCGAAATGTTTCGACGCCAGATTCGGCAATCTGCTGATGAAAACTTTCCAGCAGTTGGGCACGTAAATTTTCATCGAGAAAGGACTTCTTCCTATCTGGTCCGTCGGGTTTCAGCGTTTCTTCGGTGCAAAACTCGCTGATGTAGGATTCCCAGTGCTCGGTACCACCGCCAGCCCCTGAATGTTGTCGTTGGTCAGCCACGTCACGCCCATTTGCCAGCCCGCGTGTCAGAGTTTCTGAGTACTTCACACAGAATCTAAACTTCCAGCTTACCGAATGGATCCCCGAGTCTGAAGAATGCTGCCGCGTCTACACATGGAGATGCTCTGGCTCTGAAGGGGCAACCGCTCTGTTGAATTGATCAGCATTTTTCGCATTAGACTAGACGTGAACTAACCATGCTGAATCCTCCAAAGTCCAGGCCGAGTACTGTAGTGTCTGCGGTCTTGGGGAAGATAGCTCGATACTTCTGTGCGTTATGCATCAAATAGTGCGCAAATGCTTCGACCTCGGTATGGAAATAGAGATTGCGCTCCAGAACCTCGTGTATCGCTTTGGAGGTGAAGGCGCCCTTCAGAAGAGCCTTGTACTCATCCTGCTCATCATACGTCCAGGTAGCTGGAACAGACACGCCAAGCCCAGTGACTTGCCAACCTTCCGACTTACATTTTTCTTCGACCCCCTTGGCCACAATCTTGATGATAGACTTCAATCCGTCTTTGCAGCGTTTTTTGAAATCGTCTCTCCGAAAGCATCCGTCCAGTTCGGCTCGAAGAGGGTGATTGGAGTCCAACCCTTTGCCGTCCCCGAAGACCCACTTGACCGAAACCTGTCGTCGCCCACGACACTGGGCGTCTGGACTATATACTGGACCGCCATCGAAAGGAGTTATTGTTGACTTGATCTGGCCTCCACCATAGCGCTTGGTTTCCCAAGCTGGGCTATTCTTGCACCAGAGCTGATCGAAAATGTGGTCATCTCCGATCCGACGGTAGAACATCACCCGCACGCCGGTGCTACCCAAATCGATTCCCAGAATACTACAACAACAATTGTAAGCTAATTGCGATGAGGTTGAATGTGTTCGATGCATACTCACACCTCCTTCGACTGGGCAGCCATGATGTGTTTTGACGGGGTACCTATCCCGATTAGACGTGGATAGTGTGATATGGGTTAGATACAGATCGATTGGAGGATGCTGGGTGTATTGACGATGGCGCGGAGTGGGATGTGCGAAAATAACGGAAAAGGGGCATAAACCAGCTCTGCGATGCTGCAGGAAGTTATGCAATGAAATGTGCAAGTCGGAGCAAACGGATGTATCATCCGGCTTGCATGTGTGACTCCCAAAACAGTGATCAACCGTTCAGCCACAGGGCAGAGCCTTGAAGCAGACTACAGCAAGACACCAGATAATTGTCGGGAAGGGAGGGGCATGAGGCTATTGTACTGCCAGCTGATCGACTCTGATCGCTCTGAAGTCACTGAGATGGGTGATACTGTCCTATTTGATACGTACGAGTCGAGGCAGGTGTGATTCTACTTAAAGGGATTGGTACCAGTCATGGCGCCGTGACATCGGAAAGCGTTTGTAACCTGTCGCGGCTTGCTGTAACCGGGCTGCCACTTGACTGGCTGTGGTGGAGACCGATGGGTACTTCGTAACAAAGACTGGTAGCCATGGATTAGTATCAGTACATGATGCATTGACTAGGGTTCGCAAGCAAACATCCGCAAGACAGCCGAAAGTGGTTACATGCAGGCCTGAGCATGGCACGCAGGCATGCTCAGCCAACAATCACACAGCCGTCCGGCTTCCCTGGCTCAGCTCAACTTTCCCAAATTAGTCTGGCTCACACACACTGCCTACAGGAAGATCATCGTTGCCACCTGGCTGAATAAAATGACATCCGACGTCGAAGTAATCACGTCGACAAGTTAAAAACGACTGCTCTAGCAGCACTTCTATATTTTGTACCAGTCATCATCGAGAGCTACAAATATTACAAGAAGAACAATCTCATCTTCCGTCATTTTGAATTGCACCTCATCCTCCGAGCAATGCCCTTATGTCTTCATATGTCACCCGGCGCCCTACGCTTGTCTCCTCCTCTGCTTTGACCGTGGCTTGTGTTGTTTCCGGATACTTCAATGTTCTACCTTCTTTCGCAACTCCCTGACTGTTGTGCCACCGTTTCCGCCCTTTCGCTTAGATTGGCATTGCTCTTTGCCATTTTGTGTTGATATTTCAAGCGGCTCATCTGGAGACTCACCTTGACGCGTTGACACGGTAGAGAGAGTATCTACCTGGCGAGCCACATCTGCTTTGGAGTTGGCCGTAATCTCCCGATTCTTGTGAGAGCCAATCCCCGAAAAAGGTCTGCCTTCTACACATTGATCAGACAATGGCCATGGCTTGTATCAAAATAGAGCAGGAGACGGGGAAATCGTTTCGAAGGTTTTGACTTCCGCTTTCCAACGGCACCCTCAAGTTCGTCCCGCTGGACGACCAGGTATGTCTCATCACCGAAGTGCTCCAGGTTTAGCGTGAACTTCCAGTGCCCAGACCGCGGTTCTAGGAGGTCTATGGAGTCATAGCATGAACTCACCGGGACGAAATCCCATTAGCCGTCCTTGGCTTGCACAGATGGATGACAGACGATCCGTAGCTTCTCCCCTTTCGTCATATGCACGTCTGTTGGCCTGCTCATATTCCAGAAGAGGGTATTGGCAACTTTTCGTAGCCTGAGGCGGCGGCGGCTCTCTTCACACCATGCCTCTTAAATGTCCGCCTCGATTAGATGTTCGCTTCCGTGCCTGATGCAACTAGTCGCGTCAAAGGTTGACATTTCAATGTCCCACTAATTTCTGACTTACCTATTTCTTTCCGCCACCTCCATAGCTTTTCTTGACACCTCACGACGGGCCGAACTAACACCAGTCTATACGCTGATCTAGAAGAAGTGGCGCCCTCCACGGAGATCCAAATCGGATGCCCTTGCCAACGGTCTACATACTACTGATATAAGAGGTCCGTTTTCAGCCGAGGCAACATCGGTCTGTCCAAGGACGAAACACATCTGGCGCTGACAAGAGAAAGGGGAGAATCTGCACTTCAAGTGTAATATGGACTTATTCTAAGGGCTTTAGGTCCTATAACGTAGGTATCTTCGTTGCCAATGCGTTCCGTCTATCTAGAGATTCTGGCCCAAGCATACGTAGTATTGACGGAGAGTTTTCGAGGGACACTATATGGGAATGGAATGAATGAGTTACAACAAAAACGAAAGAGAAGGTTCATTCAAAAGCTACAAAACATCACCCCTTGCGCACAGTGAACCATCAAAGGTTACATTACCGTCTCCAGTTCAAGCGATGAGCCGGCCCCCAAGATCGCATTAAACCTGCTAGTGCACCTGTTCACAGCCGCTGCAAATGGTCTTAACTCATCCCGTATCGCTTCCCTAGTTGCTTCAGAGCTTCGTATGGCGTTAAGTGAAAACCATCCGTTCTCGAAGACGACGTAGCGGGGGCCTGGCCAACATCCCCTGGCTGTGTGCTTGCCTTTTGACACCCATAAGGGCGAGCTCCCGTATCAGAATCACTACTAGACGAATAGTCTGAACTTTCAGCGAGAGTTTGTGTCGTTTGTGCAGAAGGAGCCGGGGCCTTCCTCTTGAACGGCGGCAAGTGCCCTGAAGGCTTCACCCCGGGCACTCGGGGATGGGTTCTTTTCCTTTTGACACCCGCAGCACTTTCCTCTCGGACCATATGTTGAAGCTGCTCGTCTATGGCTTCCAGCGGGCAAGCCTCAAGCCTGCCATCTCCCAAGAGCCTGAGGCCGCGGCCCTCATCGTCCACATCTACGTCCAGGAGACAGCAGTTTGACGTGCCATCGACGTAAAGTGGAAAGGAATGCTGTATTTTGGAGCCCCCGTGTGGTTTTCCACTTTTTCCCAGACTTTCGAGTTCCATGACAAGTGTCTTGGAAAGACCGTCCTTGCCGAAACTGAGACGATACCCCCAATATCCCTTAGGAGGTTGTGGCAGTTCGAGAACATCGTACGATCGGTCGATGTCTAATGTTCTGCGTTTCCCTTTGGCGCCCTTCTTCAGGAAAGGGTCGCAAATAATCTTGAGCCTGGTTTTACTTGTGCACCATGTCTTGAAATATTTGGAAGATTTCTTGTTGGAGTAGGAAGAGTCAGTAATATGAAATTTGTGTGTGGGAATGAGGATGATCCACTAACAGAATCAAGAGCAACAGCCACGTCAGACAGCCAGTCGATAGCCGGGCTGCAATCACTTTGTCGTGCACCCGGCTTGAGAATACTCTTGCGGATTCCAAAAGCAGCGCCGTTGCTCACAAACTCTTCGACAGATAATGTGTATGCTGCCGCATGCGCGGCCCCATTGGCGACATTCCATGTTCTTTTGCAAGAATTAGTCGCCGATTTGAGTCAATACAGACTGGGATGTAAACTTACTCCTTCGCACGTGAGCCATTTTGTGCGAAATAAGGGGGTTTAACCCCGACTTTCTCGCACGCCTCCTTGATCTTTGCCTGCACAATTGAGTTCTGACCACTTCCACCGTACACCACCACACGAACATCGTATTTCAACGAGGCAGCTCGGGCAATCTCCTTGGCTGCGCGTTCAAGGGGCTCCCTCATGGCTTTCCAAAAGCATTGCTCGGCCTTCTCAGCGGGGACGGTCAGAAAGTGCCCCCCGTCATCATCCGTGTAAGAAAGGCTCAATGCCTCGATTCTGTCTGCCTTGGGCTTCTTGATAGTGTGGTGAAAGATCCGCAAGATGTCTTCTA
Organism: Colletotrichum sp. SAR11_240; assembly: GCA_025328625.1. Taxonomy (NCBI): domain Eukaryota; kingdom Fungi; phylum Ascomycota; class Sordariomycetes; order Glomerellales; family Glomerellaceae; genus Colletotrichum; species Colletotrichum sp. SAR11_240. The sequence goes on from JAKMXA010000206.1 coordinate 62,593, forward strand.
GTGCATTGGGGGGAAGAGGTGCGTTTCGTTTCTTCTCCAGGGTTTGGACTGCGAATGCAGCTATCTCCTGCTCCCAAATTTGAGTGCCACCTCTTTCAACTGATATTGTCAATTAAATCAGCTGACCACGGACGACTACTATCAACAAAGCTCAAAACTTACCGAAGGTTTTCCCCACCAAAAAGTAACTTAAATCATCATGGTCCCGTCTTGCGACACAGTGCATACATCCATTCTGTAATCAGTTAGGAAACAGACAGAATACCCAGATGGTTTGACAAAACTTACCAGAGTGTGGCCGCCAAAGTCAATCGTCACCAGTAGGGGCGGCTGGTCGGTAATGGGGCCCATGACGGCATCGCTTTGTGTAACGGTTGAGAAGAGATTGTTGGCGGCGGCCAAGCATTCCTCGTGAAACACAATTTGAGGCCGAACCTGGCGCAGACACTCATCTTCAAAGGTGGATAAAACCTCCCTAACGAGCCTTTCATACTTCTTCCGCTCAACCTCGGTCCAATACGTAGGGTATGCCAGAGCAATCTCATCGATGTAGAATGGGCCACCTTTTGTTGTTTCGTTGCAATCCCGAACAACCTGCCTGAAAACAGTCTCAATGATCTTCTTCAGTCCTGTGTCGATACGTTCCCACATCGCCTTGGCCCTTGGACCACTGAGTGCTGCTTTCACAAATTCGTTGTTGGTCATAGGCACTTCGGCGAAGAAGGGCTTGGAGGGTGTTGCCACACGGTTGAGATCTATCCGTTCGCCCAAGTACACTTCATCTCCGTCGTCGTTGAGGTACACATATGGACAGAAGCCGCCTTCTTGGTATCGCTCATCATACCAAGGATTGGGGTGTTGGTTCCAGACCTCTCGTAAGAGCGCCCCCTCATGACGAGGGTAAAGGGATGCACGAACTGCGGTGCTTCCCCAGTCCTTCGCCAATATACTGCGACAGGTTTGTCAGCTTACTCTCAGTTTATTGTCAACTGTTTGATATAAAGGCGAGGGACTACTGACGCTGGCCTGCGCGGTTGCGGCGAACGGTTCACCATAGCTGCCTAGGCTATCAAGGGGTTGTCGTTGAAAAGCTTGAAAATACTGGCCGTGTCTCTCCACGATAGTGTCAACTGAAGATAGAAGCCACTCCCAAGTTTCGAGATTTTAAAGTGAAAAACAAATTCTTTGGCAGCATAGGAGAAACGAGGAGCATCAGGAGAGCAGGCCTCGCAAGAAGGTAAGAAGAATGGATCGCTTGTGCAAGCAGTCCAAGTGGGGCAAACATTCGGACCGATGCCTTCATCTACGTTGCAAAAGCCAACGTATTCAGCTGCCTCTATTTTTGAATATGAATGGCATTCATGAATGAAATGGGGCTATGCAACCAGGGTAAGCTTAGTCTACGCACGTTGTCTATTCTAAGGTCCAGGGCCCTTGTATCTTGTTTGCTAATAGAGGCATCGAAAGAATGCAGAGCAAACGCCAAGGTGGTTAGTCCCCCTGTAACGCAAACAGACAAAGTATTGTGGTACTTCCATTGTCCGGCGTCTGGTACACATTTGTCCTCGCTATTGTCCATTGCCAACCCTCCGTTTCTTCTTTCTATGATAAAAAACAAATTTCGAAGAACTTCAGCTTCCTAGATTCTAGATTCTTTCACTGTCTTCATTCAGTTCTGTCATCAACAGCGCTTCTCTTTTGAAAATGGCACTGGTCAGAATTTCCCCAACTTCCCGAGCCTCTTCCAGCCAGCTGTGCTTGCCTCAAGTGTCTCCTAAGACCATCATGAGTGTTGACTCCCGACTCAAACGGGCTGACGACGGAATCACGCAAGGCATGACGAACCGACTCAACAAACTTATCAGTGACACAGAGGACATCAGACGCAAGACGCTGGAGTCCGCTCTAGCTGATATGCCCCTCGACTTTGAGGAGCAGGAGAGACCGTGGGTTGTTGAACGCATTAAAGACAGCTTTCGGGTCCATTTTTCCCACATCCACTACGACACGCTCGACGGCTGTCCTCTGGTATCTTATCATTTAGGGAGGGACAAGCCGTCTACATTCCAAAAGTCGGTGTCTTACCTTGAAGGTACGATCAGGACTGAAGATGTTGTATGGTCATGATTTCAATTCCTTGTACCTGCTCTCTGTAGCTTGTCTTAAGGTGTATCTGCTGACGATGTTTAGCCTGCTCCATCGCATGTCGATCCAATCCAACAGCAAGTGGGGATAAGCGGTTCTGTGTCGGAGCGTTCAACATGGTCAGTACAAAACAATCCTAACCCCGAAAAGCCTAGATTAACCCGGGGCTGCAACTCTAGCATGCCGTCACAAAGTAACCCTGACCCCGAAAGGCCCAAACGTCAACTTCGGCGCTCAGATGTGTCGGATGAGGGGCCACGCAAGAAAACACGACTTCCATCAAGAGGAGCTAACGTGAATCGCCCTGTGCGCCGTTACATTGTCGAGACCCGTTACACTGAGAGCTGGATATTCTCGTATGTAACCAATGGCGTCAAAGAGCACTTCATCCTACGTTGCCCTGTTTCAGGTTGTCCCGATCGCAGCTTCAGCCAGAACCCAATTGAGAGTGGTTGTGGGATCAATCATTTGCGGGACCACGGTATAAAGGTCGCCGACGAAGACGATCTCGTGCATAAATATGCGCGCCGTAGTAAGTCTGACGTGGTTGTGGGTTCTGTCGTAAGTTGAGCCTTGCACTGACGATTTCTTCAGTGATCATTCGCGACGAAAGCGAGACTGGGTCCATTTCACAGCCTTGGGTGGATAAACATAACAAAGCCATAGGCGAGCTCTATGACACCGCAGATGGCGAAGACTGTGACTCCAAGTCTGACGTCGACGAGGACATCGATGAGCTCGGTCAGGATGCGATTTCCTCGCCAAGGGCTCTCGGCTCAACGAAGTCGGAGTTTGAGAAGACTGGAATTGCGGAAATTTCTGTAGTTGAATATGGAGGTCTGGGTAACTGAAGTTGGCCGTGACAAGCCAATCTGACCGACCAGCATTACATGTGTGCGCGGTCTTTGGTGAGACAGGTTTCGAATTCCCCATTGTCTGCGTCTTTTCGTTTCTAGTCTATGAGGTTGGTACACTACACAGAGTCTTTACTCATCTGCGTTAAACTTCTTCCACATCAACATTTTTACTTTGCACGGTTCTTCCACATGTGATTAGTGCCTACGTATTACCGGAGGAACCGGCTACAGGCACTCTGAGGATTAGGGGCTGCAGAGTAATTATAATCTGCTCCAGCTCAAGCGGAAATCGCATAACCATCCGGTCTGGCTGCATGATAGGAAGCAAGAAATCCGCACTCTGACCCCCATTAATTATTCAACGTAATTCTCATTGGTCAAATCTCTGGGAGAAGATGTGGATTACTAAGATTTATAATATAAGGCCTCTGCTCATAAGGAAACCAAGACAGTATCCATACTCCAGCTGGGCCTCCGCCGCGTTATTGCTAATGACACCTGAAAGCTATTAATGCCCAAGTCTATCGTCTTCATAGCCGTGCAACTTGTCTTTTAATTTGCTAGACTTTCTATTTTCTTGTCACCTTTTATAAAAAAAATCGTAAAGTGCTTACGGGGAGGGAGGCGCGCCATCGAGATGCGACCTGAAGGTGGCCGGGCGGTCGGCCCCACATCGGACCGCGAGCCCGGAGCTCATCCAAGTGGGTGAGGCTCGCCCATTACCGTCGAAACTTCATTGCGACGACGGGCAGGTTGAGTAAATGCCCTAGTCATTATAAATTTTCTTGAATTCGACGAGTGGGCAAGGACAGCCGCTAATACTCCTGACCGGAGGCATGCTGTTGATAGGCAGCGCCACTGTCTGCGGCCAAATACCACACACATTCCAAGAGAAGTTGCGGCAACCGCCCAGGCATTCACGAGTTCCCTAATATTAATAACAACAAGTTTATTAATTATGCCAGTAGTTCGTAGGCGTTTTTAAAAGTGTTGTGAGTTAACGCTTCTATGGATAAATTACACCCTCAAGGAAGGAATCGCAGGCCGCTGTCATCGTCCCGCGCTATCATCCCACGTATCAGTAACCACCCAACTAAACAGCCACATTCATGGACACTCTTTAGTCTTTGACCGCCATGTAATTTGCGTGGGGAATATGGGAGTGGCTTGTCCTAAGGTAGTACAAATCCTTGAGTCTCGAAGTTTCAAGGGCTACCTTGTATATGTATTGGCCCTCTGGGAGTAATCATCACTTCTCAGAACCCTCGAAAACCTTCCTGGCAAACTTCTCCCTTCCGCTTTCAACATCGTCGTACCTCTATCCGTAGGATGGGGGTTCGCATCGTGCCGTTCCGCCATCCGCCCTCTTTGCCCACCTTCGTTGCGTATCCTCCTCCATGCTCATTGCTCCTGCTCGTGGTCCTCCATAGCAGTCAGGATTAATGGCTGACCTTCCACAATTACCATCATATCTCTTCATCAAACTTACATCGATTCCTCTGGGGCCTTCCTCACCATGTGTTCATTCTGAAACCCACGAAACACAACGACGGATGGATCCAACGCCAGCCGGCTAGCCCATACCTTGGCTCCTTACAGTCGCCAATCGCTAAAGTGGTCCTGGTTAAATGCCCCTCTCAATCACCTCAAAAGCCTCTGCAAAGCCAGGCTCCCTCTTAGTCTCCTTCCAAAGTCTCTCCTTCAAGCCAGCACCCTCCGAGGTATACATGATCGCCGGCCAACTATATTGAGTCAGTCACGTGTTCCATAAGACCTGTGCATCCCCTGGTAGTACTTACGGCTTGATCACTCCATCGGAGGTAAAGCTTCCATGGCTCTCAGGCCCCTTCACCAGCGCCGCATCGAGGTAGCTCCGGGCCCCAATCTCGACACTGCGACCTAGGGTCTTCTTGAATAGCCCCGTAAAGAAGGTTTCCGTCGCCGGCTTGATGATATTGGTGCCGGCCGTGAGCCCTGAGTTGGCCAGGTTTACAATGACCTGGTCCGGGCTAACATACGTCGCCAGCTTGTCCATGAACAACTGCCCAAGGAATTTTGAGTTCTGGTAGTTCTTCGCCGAGCCCCACCGCCTCTCCTTGTCGGCAGGCTTGAAGAGGGAGCCCGTCACCATGTCTTCCTCCGGTGTGTGCCAGTAAGTCGTGTCGGAACTGACGATGACCAGCCTGCCCGGCTCGCCCGGCGGCTTGTTCTCCTTCATAATTGGCAGCAACAACATAGCCTGCAGCGCCGTGGAGAGGTAGTTGACCTGGAGCATCAGCTCATGACCCTCCCGGGAGCGGGTGAAGGTCTGTGCGACAACGCCCGCATTGAGTATCACGATGTCGATCCGCGATAACTCCTTCTTGCATCGCGTCGCAAAAGCCCTCACGCTGTCGTACGACTCCATCTCGAGATGCCACACCTCAATCTGCGCCATGGGGAATTCCCTCCGCAGGCCCTCGGCGAGCGCATCGCCCTTAGTCGTGTTCCGGACCCCCATGATAAGCCGCCCCAGCTGCCGCTCCAGGAACTGACGGCTCGCCTCCAAGCCGAGGCCGCTGCTGGCGCCGGTCATGATGAGGGTCGCGTCGGACAGGTCGAACTCCAACGGGATCTCGGCTGGCGTTATCATGGTCTGCCGGTAGACGAAGGCCAGCGGGTTGGCCTCCCAACCGGCCTGCTCGGCCAAGGTGTTGGACATGCTGGGCTGCTGTAAGTCGTGTCTCTACTGCGACCGTCGGTATGCGGGGGCGATTGGATGTTCTGTCAGGATGGCGAAATTGGCAGATTGGCGAGAAAGCTTGTCAGCTTGGTCGAGGTCGGAAAAAGTGGCGGCTACGAGGTGACGTTTGGCAGATGAAGTACCCTCCCGGAGGACCCGTTAATTATGGGGATGAGAAACATAAAACGAGATTGCGCGCCCGCCCTTAGCTCGATTTTCCCGACAGGAGTGTTTGTATAGGACCGGGGCTTGTTAATAATATTCGATGTCATGCTCTCTCTCTCACTCATCCAACCCGCCCCTTCGATGTCAGGGTCGGGGGCTTTGAGGGTGGGAGCACCGCATTGCTTTGCCTTTGACCGGGTTTTCCCCACGGGGCGCGAAGTGTCCCGAGGACCTGGCGGACGACCAAAGTTGAGACGCGCCAATGCCTACGATCGGACTGAGGGGCGTCGCCTATTCGCGTGCGCTTGAGGGTTGGGCGCTTAGGTATCAGACTTGGTTATGCGTGCGACGTTGGACAACCACCATCACGGTGCCCCTTTGCCAAGAGGTTTCTCAAGAATGTGTGTAAGAAGGAGGCACGGAGGGGGAGAGCTTTGTTTGACGCAGGATCGGCAGCGGGCTCGGCGACGGGGTCAGGGTCCACGACGCTCGGTGTTGCATGTCTGTGCTAAGAAAAGAACGCCGTTGGGGTCCGCAAATAGCGTGGTCGACGGCTGATGGACGCCAAGTCTGGGGAGTGACATCGTGGAGGGTCGAGAGGTCTCAAGAGGCAAAAGACGATGTTTGGAGATGTGAATGTGACCGTCGTCTATGAATAAACCTTCCAGTTAGCCGCGAAGCTCTAGACCAGTGTCTTGGGACGCATGAAGAAACAGACATCAGGAGAAGTTTAAGGGGGTAAAACATGTGGTGTGCCGGGATGGCTGTACAATCATCGGTGAGTCTCGGTGAGCGATCCGGACATTCTCGGTGTGCTCGAACCGATTCCGAAGTCCCCACTGTGGCGCGTGTCTTCCGTGTGGCTCAACATGCCGACTGTGGCTCGGCATGAACCCGGCTGCCCTCCCTCTTCCGGCTGAAGCCCCTCCAAAGGCCCCTCCCCTCCTCTTGATTCGTTAGGGTTCATGCGAGGCCAATGGTGGGGTAATGAAGAAGGTGGGCTGGAAGGGAAATGCAACCTTGGCCTTTCTCAGGGTCGTTTCGCCTTTCCCGACATCACCGCCAATCCTGCCCTTCACCGAGTTCCACGACCAAACACCCCCCTAACCCCCTTTCTTTTTCCGCTCCGGGATCCCAGAGACGAACCGCTCTCTTTCCCGTCCACATCCTTCCGTCTAATTTGCGTGTCCTTACGCAATTCCTCCCGCCGACCTAGCCGTCCTCCCCCGACCGAACTTCTCCACCTACCGACATATCTCCCGCCGCCCCCTTCTTCCTCCCACCACCCTCCCTCCACAAAAACCGCCCGTCATGTCCGGCCTCGACGCCCCCGAGATCGCGACGGCCTACGAGGCCGTCCGCTCCGACAAGGACGAGACCAACTGGCTGCTCATCTCGTACGCCAGCGCCGTCGGCAACAAGATGAGCCTGACCAAGACGGGCACGGGCGGCCTCACCGAGCTGGCCTCGGAGCTGGACAACTCGCAGGTGCAGTACGCCTACGTGCGCGTCGAGTACGCCAACGACGCCGAGAGCAAGCGCGTCAAGTTCGCCTTCGTCATCTGGATCGGCGAGAACACAAAGATCATGCGCAAGGCCCGCGTGAGCATCGAGAGCAGCGAGGTCAAGAGGGTGCTGCCCCACCACAGCATAACGGTCAACGCGAGCGACAAGGGCGATCTGGACGAGGACGACATCGTCAAGAGATTACGCAAGGCTGGCGGTGCCGATTACAACGGCGGCCGCGGCTGAGCAAAACCCCAATTGACACCAATTGGGAGGAGAAAGAAACACAAAAGCACATAAAGGGGGAGAGCGGTGAGCGGCGGCGGCGGCACGCTGATTTGGCGGTGTTTGAGCTACGAGTACACGGTATCTGGCCAGGCGGAGGCGCTTAGGAGCGATATGCATACTTTTTGAATACAGCATACCTTGGATAAATATATTAGTCTCCTGTTTTGGGGCCGGCGCGAGCCGATCGAATCTAGGAGTCATCTCTTCTTACTGCTAGTGTCGCTGTCCAACAGATCTTGCAAGCTGCATTGACCCAGGTAGCCCCCGTAACACGTCAATGGGGCTCATAATAACAGCATTGATGGAACCCCTCTAGAAGCAGCTTTCGGTTCCGGTCCCTGGCGTCGAAGGGAATTAGCATCTTGCCATCCAATCTCGGGGTATATCCTGCGTCTTAGGCGTTCCCGCAGACGAACTCTCCCACCTTGGGACCGAAACGGCCACGTCAGTAGCCTCATCCTCCTAAGCTTGTTTCTCCCCCGGGCCGATCCCTGCAACGTCGGCGCCTCCGCTTCCGAGGAGGAAGCAAACATGGGACAGGCCAGTCCACGCGGGGGCTAGTTAGATCTAAGAAATGTCCTTAAGATTAACCCGATAAAAATCTGCATCGACATCTAATCTTTCAGCCCCTTTCCACCAGTCCGTAGATTCCCGTAGCCAGCATTTCGCAACCCAGCATGCCAGCAGTGCGTCTTTCCTTTGGGCTGTTAGATCAACAGCTAGGGTGAGGAGTCGTTTCGTTTCGGTGGCGACGTGAACCCCCTTCCCGTCTTTCCATTTGGTGTCCCTCGATAGGAGAGAGTCCGGCTCGGCAGTATGTATCAAGTCGCGTGTGATTTCGTTGTTGGCGTGCCACCCATATCTCTCCAGCCTACGCCCGTTCTCTGTCCTTGGGGTGTCGTTGGCCACGTTCTTCGTAACATGCCAGAAATGATGTGCCGTCGGGGTCCTTTTCAGCTGTACGGAGCCTTTTAACGTATGGACCTTCCTTCGGCCCCGATGTGATCGGCCCCGCGCCGCGCGGCCGGCGCCGTTGCTGTTCCGCCGGTCTATTCGGCTAGGGCGCGCGTTCGACTTTGTGCGGTGATGTTCAGAGGGTTTACCTACCAGCAGGAACGTATAGGGCTTCTATACTATTTTCCTTAATTAGTAGAGTGTATAGGTCAAGGTGCCTATATAGTGTTTCTAGAATTGTGCCCGCGTATAGGGTGAATTTTGCCGTAGTCTTTTTGTGGGGGGGCTGCGTCGTAACTACAAACTCAACGTATGGACCTTACACCCCCTTACATCAATTTCAGGCAAAGACTAAGGGGATCTGGCCATGGAATACATGGTGAGACGTTGTCAAACTTGATCGAGACGGGTTCTCACCCTGACATGGCTATCCGCCGACACTCTTTGGTCGAAAGCCGCCTTCAGCGGAGCTCGTGGGGGTCATCTTTCCTGGTACACTGCAGTGCCAATCGGAAAGGGGGTGTCATCGGGCTCTCAGCGGTCGGTGCAGACTTTATAAAGGGAGGATGCAGACGGTATACCTGGTCGTGGGGGTCTTGGAGCATATAGTCCGGTGGACGCTCTAGTAGCCCCGGGTTTAGGGATGGCGTATCAAGAGCTGTCGATGCCTCGGTCCTCTCATTCCCGCCCCTTGCCGGCACCAAAATGGCCCGGTGAAGGTCCTTACTCGGGCCCGGGCGGCTGAGGTCGGCGGACGGCGCCCGGGGTCTACAGAAGTCCGGGGGATCGGCGGATGATGACGCCACCGGGGTTGACTCCGTGAATTGCCGGTCGCATGACAGATGCTTCTCATCTAGATCTCCAATCGAATCTGAGAGCTTCATTACTCATAAATGCCTCCAAAATAAGCGCCTGCAATCATTACCTAGGATATTAGCCCAACCGCACGACTTGGGTGACACCTCACCTTACGCGACGGCATCCCGAAGGTGGCATGAGAGAAGTATTATGTGCAGCGGGGATATCTCGGGTTGTACCTCTAAGATCTATGGGACTAGGCACAGGAGAGGGTTTAGTGAAGTTGGTCGCCTCATGTCGGGCGGAGGCACAGCCGCAGGCAACCTTGCCTGGTTTGCTAGCGTCTGCCCCGCGAGCATCCAGAGACCACCTCTTGTCATCCAACTCGGCCCTGGAGAGCCTGAGCTCTGTTGGCTAACAAGCGTCATCTACCTTAGGTCATGAAAAGCGTGGCGATGCAGGTCTAGAAACACATGTGACTGCCGCAGTTTTATACATAACGGCAGTCAACAAGGTGTGCCCGTAGGCGTTCACCTGCTGTGCGAAAGTATTAACTGTAAACGGACCCCCTCTCTGCAATTGGACAGCATGCTATCAGGGTCTCTCATTTGATTGCGGTGCAGTACAATACTAAGAAGCCTCTCGCATAAGGTTGCTCTAAGCTGCAAGCGCAAGCAGTAGCGACTCTTCACTATCGACATTTGGGGAAGCGATGTAGGGTTGCGGCGACTGGAAACAGCCCCTGGAAGAAATCCGGCGTTTACGAACTTCTACGCATATCTCAGATGGGTCGGAAGTCAAGCTGCTGTTCATGGGCAAGGCGTGATTGGTGAAGCCCCAGGAATAAATCTGGGTGCTTTATGATTCCAAGCCAATCACGCATGGCCACGCTGGGCCTTCCGGCATTGATGCCTGGAGCCTGATTTCCATACTTGTAGTTACCTGATGTTTTCTAAAACAAAATCATCAGCAGAGCTTTCTATCTTGACACCACGTTTCTCATTCTTAGCAAAGAAAGTTTTGGCTCACAACCACGGAGCGACAATGGACAGTCTCAGTGTTGCCGCAAGCATTATTGGGGTGATTTCTCTAGCAATGCAACTCAGCCAGACAACTCGCAGGCTCATAGCTTTCCTCGATGATGTCCAAGAGGCTCCGAAAGAAATCACTCGTCTCAACGAACTTCTGAAGCTCATTTTTGCTGTGTCAGCGGGCGTTGTCAACGCGTTGGAGTATCAACGAAGACGACTGGGAGATCTAGCTCAAGGTCACGAGCACCTTCGTGACGTCTTAGCTGCCTGTCTGCGCAAATTGAACTCCATTCATAGCATCATGAATACGTCAGAGCTGTCACGACAGAAGGGCAATCTCGCCTTCAAGAGCTGGGCGAGACTCAAGCTGTTTTTGAAAATGGACGAGATCCTCGAGCTAGAGCGACAGCTTGGACAATCATTACAAGTGCTGAACATAGCCTTGACTACTAGTCTTTTGTGAGCATCTTGAAGCCTCTGTTGGTCATCTTGATTCAAACTGATGGTCTTTCACTTGTGGAAGCTACGAGAGAGCGCCACTTCTCCAGCATACGGGTTTTGTTTATGACTCAGACAGGACTGTCTTAACGGTCGCAGAACCCTGCCATGGATATGCACTCCACGATGCGATTCAGATGCCATGCGTATGTGTCACAGATGGATCAGATATGCTTGAGAAGAGATCAACTACATTATCGACATCGAATTCACACACGTCCTACATTTGGCCCAGCATTATTCGCATTTCTTTGGACATTACAAAAATACGTCGCCGGCATCGATATGGGAGTGCCCGCAAGAGAGGAGCGGAAATCAACAGCACAAAGAGGCTATGCCGAGTTGCTCTCGGGTTTCTCTCAGCGTCAATTGAATTTACAATCTGTCGGCTATCGACGTCTTCGCCGGAGTTCAGCCTTCGCATTCGACACATCGTGTCTTCTCAAACATATCGTAGGGAGATTCTTCCGATATTGGTAGATGGTGGAATAGAAGACTTCCTTGAGCTAATCGACAATGGCATCTGCACAATTAACTCCGTTGTTGACGGTTTACAGTATAGCATTCTTGAGGTGCGTAGCTATTTACCGCCAAGCACTGATGTTGTAGTCGGAATATTGGGCTAACTTTCGCTTAATACGAATTGAACAGTTGGCAGAGTGGAAGGGAAATACAGAAGTTGCTGGGTTTTTGCACTCGCAGGGTTGTGATTTCGAAATTGGTTCTATCTTCCATGTGTAAGAAGCAAACCCTTGAGAGTGAATTCTGCAGCTCGAGTTGCGCCCACGCAAATAGCGACTGAAAGAGCAGCTATATATAAGGTATCTGACAGTTGCGTGTTCCAGTCTTCGATCATCGGCATCATCTTCACGATTTAGATCAGTCATCTCAAAGTTGGATCTAGCAGATCATTGCATGGAGGATATAGTGCCACCCCAGCCATCTTACGGAGTAGCTCACTTACTTGACGCTGTTGAATGGTTCACTTCCACAGGAGTTCACATGGCAGCACAAGTAAAAGAGGAGTATCTTGGATCGTTACTCTGCCTTCTTTGCATTCAGTGGGAGGCAGCTGTGACTACTCAATTACAGAGGGACCGAGACGCTTTGGGGGTTCTACTAATCAAGAATGGCGCGAATATTCATCACCTTAACAGCAATGGTCTGACACCTCTGCGGTGTCTCTTGCGATATAACGTCTTGGAGATAGATTCTGCTGCGCTGAGCCGCTGGCTCACACTGCTGGATCTTGGCCATGTCGATCTACGACGTTACCTAGAAACGGAGTACAAGCTATTTTCTCGGCCGTTTGAAATATTCTCGCAGGATACGCAATTCTCTCCTCCCGCATACGCTTGTTTTACACCAAGAAGGATAGCAATAGATGTCCTGGACACCCTAATATCGAATGCACCATGTCCGCACGACACGGCAATGCTGTACCTCGATCCAAGTAGCCCGGCATTTCAACTATTTGAAGAGTTCAATTTCATGCCGAACTTGCACGTCCAGTCTGGTAGCGGGTGCAGATATATGAAATATTGGCTCGACCTATGGGAGCGCGATACCAAGAACAACACACAAGGGCGGACTGTTAAGCAGCTTCTTGCAAAGTGGATATCGGCCAATCCGATACAGACGCAAACAGAACGCGAAATATGGAGGGAAGCCCAAAAATGGCCTTGGCGTGGCAATATGCAGTCATTCGTTGATTCAAGGGGGATCGAACTGGCAAAACTAGCCCGTGGGATCATGTCGGTTAGTGGCTTCTGCGAATGCGATTCCAGTGGTCAATACCTGGCGCTGTGGCCATTCAATGGCAACACGCATACTCTGTGTCAAACAGGGAATCTGATGGGGAGGCCTTGTCTGAATCAGTCGACATGGTGCCCGATGCACTGCTGCCGCTACAATCACGAGAGATTCGAAAGGAAGCAGGAGAAGAAGCGGTTGAAGCAGATGAGGATATTAGGATTGAAGACCAAGTTCTATATTCCGCGAATGCCTGGCAGATGGGTTGACTAGAAAGGTTTCACATTCGCCATGCATGACTAGAAATGGAGGTCTTTAGCGGGTTGACAAAATGACTCGAATCAATTGTCATTCGAGCAACCTAAAGATGTGACTTGTAATAATGCGCAGCAACTTGTTGACGTCCGCCGATACATGATCTCACAGGGCAGTGTAACCTTGTCGATAATGGTAACGCGTCAGTCTGCTTTCTTAATAAGCACAATCATCTGCGTCTGTTGCTCGCCAGCCTCAATTCAGAACACCTCCTCGATGATAAAGGCGTGGAAAGAATGTGGGCCGAAGCTTGCTCTTCAAGCTTGCCCTGGTTTGTAGCCTTAAGTCGCAGCGTCTGAATAATGACAGCCTTGAAAGCCCTTTAACATCAGGGACCTCGACCTTCAGGGGGCCTCACAAGAGGAACTTGCACGGCTACCCCCTGATCGAATTCTCTGAGGGTACAAATGAAGCAGCAGAAGCAGCAAAACTGCCGCCCGCATCTTAAGGGCCTAGACTCCGGGTGAGTTTCTTGGCACCAGCAGATACGACTCAGCGCGCGGGTACAGTCAGCTTCGGCAGGCGATAGATCAACAAGCTTCAAGCGATGGTGATCAGTGTCTTGGCATCCTGCGGGATGCTCGGGATGCCACAGGTCTCCATTGAAAATAAACTCGATACCGGCGAAGTATGCACGTGGTATTGCGAGGATCACGAGCCGGAGCGGCCTCCGGACAAATTCTTCTTTGGTGTTTACCGACGCCAGCGAGCCTAAGGACTACTGGGTGAAGTCGGGTCGGAAAAAAAATTGAGGGCATCACATCATCAAGTCCGCCGCTCAGTGTCCGACTTTGATTGATTTTAAGTCTTGCCCCGCCAAGAAACCCCTTGTTCCAAAGCCGACGAGAGATATATAATAATCAGCAGGTCGGCACCGAGGGTCGGAAAGTTTAGCTCACCGACGCCGAGGTCATGTCGGGGTTGGGGTCGGGGTAGGGCTGAGGCGCCCCGGAGCATCCGGAGCGGAGGCCTGATGTTTTCCGCAACTCAGAGCAGCAGAACTTTACAAAAAACCGCCCTAGCCCGCCCTGCGTTGTTCCGTAATAACGGACCGGGATTGATGATTTCGCCGATGGTCAAGGCCGCCATGCTTTAGCGGCGATGTCAGCCGACGACGGCGCAAGGAGGAAAAAGTTTTTGGCGCCGTCGTCGCTCGGCATCTGCCGTAATTGACGACAAGGGTCTGGCACTGCACTGCTCGAGCTTCCGTTTTGAGCAATACGCGGTATGACCGTGTGGATTGCATAGACCGCGTATATGACGGATGATCTTTGGGATCCAGTCTGTGTACGCGTGTACTCCGGAACAGGACTAGTGGCCGCTGCCTTCAATCTGATAAGCGCCTGTCATCACGCATCAATGATGAGAGGCTTTTCGCTTGTTTGATATCGCAGGAATTCGGTGTCTCGAACACCTCAAAACATCGACGGGGCTCAGAGACTCAACTCGGTGCTTTGCGGGGAAAGCCAAGCAGCTTGCATTCAGCGCTCGGCGAACACTGTTTGTTGATGGGGAAAAAGACCGAGCATATGTTTCGATAGACCGCCAAGACGCCAAAGTGATGATGTATGCCAAGACATTTTCTCATCGAGCCAGTGCATTGAATTGGCGGCAGCCCCGGCCCCTCTCTTCCCATCATGCCACCCACCATCAGCCCGTTCGGCCAGCAATCGCAAATTAGCAGTCGGTGTCTATCGGTGCAGGGCTTTCTGGTTCCTCTTCCTCCCAAAGGCAGTATGGCGGCGGCGTGTTGAACAAGACCGACGCCCCGTGGGATGAAGCAGCAGCGCGTGTTGTTGTTTCGTCGGCGACCATCACTAAGTGTCACCACCCACCACCACTACCTGTTCAATCTCACCGACTCGCCCTCCTTATCGACTGGCTGATTCGATGTCGCGTGTGTGCAATACGTGGACCGCACTTGGGCCTGGTAGGTGGTCGCGTGCTCGTCAGACGAGCGCCGGGAATGAAACTGCAGAGAGTCTCCAGAGTCCCAACGTGCGCCCCAAGACAATGCCACAAAGAGGCTGGAGTCAGTGGAAAGGGGGTCATGGAGCGGAGCGGAGATTGAGCGAGCGCAGCCGGGGGCGGCAGGCAGCGTTTTTGCTCTTGTCCCAAGTCATGTCTGTCTTGGCTGTTGAATTTTTCTTTGCTTCTTTTCCTTCTTGTCGGATTCCACCGTCCGCCCGTGTTGGCACCCCATCCATCCCCCTCCCACAAATAACTGAAAAAAATCCATGCGGTGGAACGGCGGAGAGTGGACGGCGAACGGACCAAAACGACAAGACGGATTGTCGGATGTCGCGGATGCAGTCCTCCCCACACAGCCCCCCTTCCCATCCCTGCGCGATTGGGTGTCGCTCATCTCATTGCTGTCTCTTCGTCGCCCGCTGCCGTCATCAAGAATCCCTCGTGCCCACTTTCCCTGGCTCGCGCGTCCAGTGACAGAGCCGCGTTTCCTATCCAGACGTCGGAGCTTGTCGTCCTTTTGGGGGCAACAGGAGGTTCACCGTTCCTGAGGAATGTCTCTGACATCGCTTGGCTGGAGGCCGCAGAGTCAGAAGAAGAGACAGAAGACGAAACGGAAGGTTGGAGCCCCTCGGCGTTTTCGAAGCATGAAAGAAGAAGAAGTCTCTCTCGAATGAACGTGCTTTCAATTCGCCGCTTTGCACCGGGAATTCAAGCTCTGTCCATACGTCACGTCAGAGCGGTAAACGGCGACCTGCCAACGCAAGCTTACCCGTCCCGTCCGCCGCTGCTGGCTGCTGTTGACTGAGCACGCGACATTTCGTCCCTTCTTTTGTTTGGTTTGCGTGGTGTTCCTGCTGTCTTGCTCCCGCAGATCCCAGACCGTTGGCCACCACAAAAGCACATGCACCAACCACCACCGCTAGGAGCCGTTCTTTCGGGGTACAAACAGAACAGACTCCTGCGGTAAGTACCCGTCAAAGTACGCGCAAAGTTTCCCTACCTACACTACCGGAAGACGGGTGAGCAAGAGAGCAGCGCAAGGTGTGACCCTCGTCTTGGCGCTCGCGGCACTTGGCGGGCGATTCGTCCACGTCAGGGATGTCGCAGGAGCACAGTCCGCCGGCCCCAGATGAGAAGGGAAAAGAAGCCCACAACGTGCTCGCCCATTGGCTGCAGCGCGGAATTCCGTGGTCATGGACAGGGTCTCGGGCAGACCTTGCAGAGCTTTTCTGCCCAGCCCACGCGACAGCCCTTGTGCGAGTGTGCGCGTCTTTCCAGACGATCTGCCTTTGCCTTCCTCCTCCCCCAAAGATAATCGGCCAGGGACGGAAGCCTTGCGGAGCCCGCTGATGTGGACAGTGGCTGGTGTTGTTTAGCCCCCCCCCAAGGCCATGACGGGTAGGTGGGAGGAGGGGAGGGGAGGGCTCAGTCAGGTAAGGATAGGTAAGGTAATCATGGGCAAACAGAGAGAGACAGAGACATAGTGGAGGCAATGCGAAATGCGAGGTGCGAGGTGCGAACGACCGCTCAGGAGGATTTGTGCGGGATTCGCAGCGCTGCGCAATGGCAGAGGGAACCCCTGGTCGCCAACCTTGTCTGCGACTGTTGTGTGTTCTTGGCCTTCTTTGGCACTCTGCAAAGTACAATCCATCCCATCCATACGCGGTCGGGTCGGGCAAAAGACGACAAGGTCCAGCTTGGTGGGTTGTGCCGAGCCTGGGCTGAGGGCCGTTGTGCGCAAAACTGTGCCGATGTCCAATGTTCTGTTCTATTATGGTCGCTATTACCTACGACCATGCTCCATCTCATCACCCATGCTTCCCGTTACCTATCTGAATTCTGCCCTTCTGCCTGCTGTGTGATGCATGTTGGCTTACCATACCTTATGTACCGTCTCATTCAATATTCCCCCATCGCCAGCTCTCCCTTCACCACCCTCTGTTCCTCTTACTTCATCAACAACTCATCCACCTACAACCTTGCCTCATCCACCCCATCACCCGCATAAGGCATACAAGGCAGCACCACGTCGCATAGCTTATTAGCACCGTTCGCCCCCTTTGGAGTTCGGGACCAATCTTAATCTCACGTAACCGACAAGCACCCCCTTCCGATCGCTCGTGTCTGTCATTGGACCTCGACGAACCACTCCCCGGTGGGCATCGTCCGTCAGATTCCCATCCCATCCGCTACCGCCTCGGGAGAACCAACGCACCCCCTTCCCGAGCCTCCCGCTCTTCATATAGGAAGCGGCGCCGGCGGACCTGGACGCAGCCAAGTCTCCAGTTTCCCTCACTCCTCACTCAGTCATCACCAACTTCCCCATCAGGTCGGCTGTTTCTTCCGTCATCAGCTTTCACCTCTTTCCCATCTGCCACACTCGACCTCACCACCACCACCACCAGCCCACACACCCGCGCAGGAGACAGAAAATATGGGTATCGGTGCCGTGGCAGAGCCCTTGGTGGTAATCACCCTCCTATTCGGCGGGACCTACTTCAACCGCAACACCGGAAACAGCAACGCCTACGACAACCTGGGATGGAGGGGATCCGACTTTGACGATGTCGAACACAAGCGCTCCGACGAGCGCCGCTCCGGCAACTCAACACCTGACTCGGAGGAGTCGCTGCTCTCGGTCGGCGCGTGGAGCTCATCATCGACGTTGACGCCGCAGGAGGAGCCGCCCCGACGCATGCGACGAATCAAGTTCTTTGGCTACCAGCGCATGGTATCATCACCAAACACCAGAGTATTCAAGGACCGCCTCCTCTCCCGCGTGCTCCGCAAGTTCCCGTTCTTGGTGGAGGCGTGGTACTGGGCCCTCATCTACTGGGTAAGCAAGGGCTTCTTCTGTTGGCAGTCTTCAGCCTCACCTAACATTACTTGATACTAGGTCTACCAAGTCGGCCGAGCCTTCACGGCTCTGACCCTCAACGAGGGCACCGTCGACGTCGCCCGCAAGCACGCCCTGCAGCTCATCCACCTCGAGCAGCGCCTGCACGTCTTCATCGAGGTGCCCGTCCAGCAGTACTTCCTCCAGCTGCCCACCGTCATGCACTGGATCAACCGCATCTACTCCTTCATCCACATCCCCGGCACCATCCTCTTCCTCGTCATCCTGTACTACGTCACGACCACCCGCAGACGCCGCGCCATCTCCACCAAGCTCGGCGGCAACGAGAACGTCCGGTGGAACTCGGCCGGCCCTGCGCTGTACGAGGCTCGCCGTCGCACCATGGCCACCTGCAACCTGCTCGCCTTCGTCGTCTTCACCCTGTGGCCCTGCATGCCGCCTCGCCTGCTGAGCGACCCCACCTACAACGGCCCCGATGCCGGCGAGGCCAAGAGCTTCGGGTTCGTGGACACGGTGCACAGCGCCGACGGTGAGAGCAGTGTGTGGACCACTAACAAGTTCTGCAACCAATATGGTACGTCAAGCCTACGAGATATTCTGTTCTATCATAGCTTACTGATATAATTACAGCTGCCATGCCCTCGCTGCACTTCGGCTACTCCCTCCTCATCGGCCTGACCGTCGCCACTCTCCCGCTTCCCTCGATCCGCTCGCGTCCCTGGAAGCGCTTCGCCATCGTCGCCGCCGGCATGTCCTACCCCGCCCTCATCCTCACTGCCATCGTCGCGACCGCGAACCACTTCGTCCTCGACGCCGTCGCCGGCGCCATTGTCTGCGGCATTGCGTGGAACTGCAATGGCGTCCTCCTCAACCTGCTGGTCATCGAGGACTACTTCTTGCGCCTCCTGCGCATCCACAAGCCCGTCAACTGGACCGACCCCGAGGCTTCCATGGCCGAGGAGCGGTTCGCCGCGGTGGAGGATGCTGCATAAATGTTTTCACGAAAGCGGACTTTTGGTTTAACGGGCGCATGAAACAGGGGTTGTAATATCCATTGCGAATAGAAGTTTATCAAGCATTGATTTTTGGGGATTATCATGTCTTTGCTGCATCGGAAAACAGTCATACCAAGGAGGCAACATTGAAATGGGTTTAGGTGTCCTCGCATAATTGGGGCGAGGAGCCAAGATTCTTTCGGGGAGTTCCGAGCCTTGGGAGACTTTGGGTTTGATTAGGACTGACATGAGCATGTCGCCGTCTTTTCAACATTTGGGATGAATTTTAAGCCATGGCTAGAAGTAAGCTTTGGGACTTGAGGGAGGCGAACGAATTAACACAGCCCGAGCTTAAGTAATGAGATACTCCCTATGAATAACAGAAATCGCCTCCAAGAGGGGGGCAAGCATTGTTGAGCAACAGCTTTTAAGATTTCCGAGCGCTTGTTCTTGGCGAAGTTGACTTTACCATAAGCTTTTCTCTCCGCTTGGATCCATTGAGTCGGAAATGCTACGCATTTTTCCATGTGCATGGAAGACAGACACGTTTAGACCCGAGAGTAAGGAGCCTCGAGCCGAAGAGCACGGCTGAAATGCACCGAGCGCCGTGTTCCGAGAGAACGGCTAAGCTTCGATCCATGGCGCGCGGCTGTCATGCGGATGCGGAGGGTCGCGGGCGAGGTTTCAGCATCGCAAAAGCTCCGTGGGACGGGAAAGGTGAGATGGCAAAGTAGAATGCGAATCCGCAGAAGGGGAAACAAGAAAGCGAGCCTGGACCACCAACCCTACAGCCCATTGGAAGGAATACTGGGGGCTGGGGAGGTGATGCAGGGTAGTAAGGTAGATGGCAGGCGAAAAGCAGGGAAACATACATGAGAGATTGATTAGGCGCCGATCGGTGGGTGTGCAGGCGGGATAAACAAGGCCTGGAGCGGGACGCTTTCCAGATCTCCGGGACGTGCCAAGGCGGAGTGGATCGTGGCACCGAGACCCACCCTTTCCCGGACGCCGATCGGCGAGTTCCTCGGAGGATCCACTTGGAGTCGGGGCCGTTTCGCGGCCCGCCAAGCCTGAAGATCTTCATGAGGGACCAGGAATCTCAACGACGCGATCTCGGGAAGGACTGTTATGTCGTAACGATAGAAAAGCCAGGCTGATGCGCTCAGTAAAAGAGTTTTAGAGGTGTTTGTTCGTTTGCCCGTCCGCGATAGGATAGGAAGGGTCAAGTCTGCGGCGGGTACGATCTGGAGCGCGTTCGGGTTCAGCCCGCGGAGTCGGCGTGGGCATCGGCGGTTGAACGGTACACTCTCAACGACACCACCCGGTAGGAAGCTTTGGTCTAATCGCCATGGCTGCCCAGCCGGGGTCGGCGATTCGGTGAGGAGACCGGCGAAACCTGTAAAGAGGCGTGATGCTCTTTCAGCCCTTGCCGCCGACAATGGCGCTTCCTTTGAGGGCTCGATCAAGATGCTGGAGATTCAACCTCCGGAAATGACCTGGGATAAACTGTGGCATTTTACTCTTTGGGTATGTATACGCCGCATTCAGTGTAGAGCTCTCGCCTCGCTCGGCTGGGCTAGTCTCCTTCCGGTGGTGTCCCCTGGCAGCCCTGGCGCCTGCCGCTACCACTTACCCAGCTTGCCAGTATCACACGAAGGAGAGGCTCTGTCTGGCTGAAGGGCGTAAGCCACGCGACAAGGGGACCTTTCGAAAGAAGTCCGCCACATGCGAGGAGGCTCTAGGAATGCCGATAGCGGGCTGGCGGAGCTGCACGTGTGGGGGTTCCGTGTCTTGCTCGAAATTGGTTCTAGATAGGATTTATCGGCAGTCAACATCAGGGTTTAGAAACTTCCATCTTCATGCCACGACAAACCCGCGTTGCCTTTCGTCAAAAAACCACGATCAAAGAGCTACAACTGCCGATTCTCCACGTCGACCGGCAGTAAGGAGCCTGCCGTCTGACGCGCGAGGTTTTCTTTTTTCTCTGAAGCCGCAGCCATGTACACGATTCGGCTGCTGCTTCTCGTCCTATCACTCGCCTTGGCGACCTTCGCGCAGATCGATCGTCTCTATGATAACCCAAACTGCACGGTAAGACAACCATGGTATGGCGGTCGTTCACCTTCGGGATGATGCTGAGAAGTATACCCCTAGTTACCATGCCTGATAGAAGGCCTCACCAATTCGGATTGCAGCACAACAGACCAGGCATGTCTGTGTCAAGACACCGACTTTCTCCATTTTGTCGAGAGCTGTGCCGCCGCAAGTTGTTCCGTGAAGGAAGCTCTGGGTAAGAACGACAGGATCCGTACCCCCTTGGATAGTAACCGGCTGACTTCCTCCCTTCTATACGCAGTGACGCAAAAGATCACCCAGGACGCATGCGATTTCTCACTACACGACGAATTCGGCGCGACGGTAGTGCCCCGTATTATCTTGTTTGCTCTGCTTCCCACGCTGGCCGTCATACTTCGCGTGTCGGTTAAGATCGCCCGACTTGCTACATGGGGGGCGGACGACACTACTATCCTGTTGGCATATGTGAGCTTGCCCCATATCGCGACGTATTCATGACCCCTCGAGGGATCATATGGAGGACGGTTGAGCTGATTGAATTTCCAGTGCGTATTACTGGGTTTATTCTCGGCGGACATGCTGTGTAAGTGACGAGAGCAAAGGCCAAACGCCAATTGAAGATAGAGCTTCGCTGACGCGTGCACACAGGGGGCAAGTTTGGAGCTGGAAGAGATCTCTGGAGTCTTACTCCGTATGAGATTACGCACTTTTTCTTGGTACGTGAACCTCTAGAATCTCATTTTTGAGAGATCCCTTTTCCGAGGAGCGGTAGTTTTGACACTCGCGCAGAACTTTTACGTCCTGCAGGTACTCTATCACTGCACCATCACTCTAGCAAAAGCCTCGATTCTCTTTATGTACCTCAGAATTTTCCCTGACGAAAAGTTTCGACGGGTCGTTTGGGGCACGCATGCCTTCAATTTCTCCGTTGGCATTATCTACCTGCTCATCACCCTGTTTCAGTGCCAACCCATCAATCTGGCCTGGACCTTCTGGACGGGAGAAACGGAGGGGCATTGCATCAGCATAGAGCACACTGGCATGGGGCAGGGCACTATAAACGTCGCCCTAGACCTGTGGATGCTAGGTCTGCCGGCCACCCAAATTTGGGGGTTGAATATGAAGCGGCGCAAGAAGATTGCCGTGATGTCCATGTTCAGTCTAGGACTTTTGTAAGGTTTCCCTGGCTCTAAGTCGTGAGTAGCTGCTAACAGCTTAAAGCCTCACAGTAGTAAGCATCATTCGGATATTGACGATCAAGGAGCTGGCTAAGTATCCGCTCAACCCCACTGGTGTGCACTCATCGACCCCGGGACCCTCATGGCAGGTGCTAACACGGTGTCTTCAGCTTTCATCATGCCAGCCGCCATGTGGACAGACATAGAGGTATACGTAGCGGTATTTGTAGCGTGCATACCGAACACGCGCCAGTTCGTCTGGGGAGTGATCCTGCGACGGCACCAGAAGGGCCACAAGCTGGGCTCGGATCATATACGAGAGAGAAGCCCGGGAATGATTTTCCGTCCGAAGACGCCAATACGGGAGATGTGCGATACAGTAGACATAAGCCCATAAGTACCCAATGTCAGGTGAAGGCAGATGGAGCGTTGTTGTTGAAGCGAATACAACAAACGTGTCTAAATTCCAGCAGGATACCCCCACAGGCTGCCCTTCCCATGACGTTTATGACCGCTGAAGAAAATATTGCGTAAAAGCCAAGAGTGTTTGATTGGTCGGAGGGTTCCTAACCTAAGAAGACGTCCCGCTCACTTGCATACGCGTGGCCCCAATGAAGCCCGCCTCGGAATCGGCGACAATGAAAAACCGCGGTTCCACTGATTCTTACCCAACGACGCCTGATTCTCATCCTCAGCATTAAACCCCAGTGAGGTCGCGTCTGGGGGACTACGAAAAGTTCTTGTTTCTTTGCACAATCTCCCGGCTGGGTCACGAGGTCGTTGCGACTTACGGCAAGCCTCATTAATTACAATGCGCCTCATCGACGTAAATTCGTTCAAGCTCCAGGAGTTCTCAGGGTCGGATATACCGCCATACGCCATACTGTCCCATACCTGGGGAGATGCAGAGGTGTCGTTCCAGGAATGGCAAGACCTACAACAGGCGTCCAGAAAAGCCGGCTATTCGAAGATCTACGGAGCCTGTCAGCAGGCGAAGGCCGATGGACTTGAATGGCTGTGGGTTGACACAAACTGCATCGACAAGACGAGCTCAGCAGAGTTATCTGAGGCTATCAACTCCATGTTCCAATGGTACGCCCAGTCCCAGATATGCTACGCATATTTGGTGGATGTTCCTACGGGCACGACAAATAATGAAAGCGACCAGGATGCTCTGATGGAGCGGTTCAGAGAAAGTCGCTGGTTCACTCGAGGATGGACCTTACAGGAACTCTTAGCTCCAACCAGCGTTGTGTTCTATGCATACGACTGGACCAGCATCGGAAGCCGAGAAACGTCACTGTCTGACGAAATACACCATGCCACTGGCATCGATCGTGGTTATCTCATCAACGATGGTACCATGTCGCCTTTATCTGCCTGTGCATCAACGAAAATGTCCTGGCTCTCGAAACGGGAAGTCACTCGTGAGGAAGATCTTGCCTATTGCATGCTGGGCCTCTTCGACATCAATATGCCTTTACTATACGGAGAGGGCATGAAGGCATTTACAAGACTCCAGGAGGAGATTGTAAAGTCGGATAACGACCACACAATCTTTTGCTGGGAATGGATCTACTCGATTACACCAATGAAATGGTCCAGTTTTCTCGCACCCTCGCCTCTGGCGTTCAGAAACTCCCACAGGTTTCGACGAAGAGATCCAAATCTTGACGAAACTGGAGGCCTTTCTACTTATCAAATGACGAACGCAGGCCTGTCGATAAAACTCCCTATTCTATACACAGGTATGGCAGGCTACATTGTCGCCTTGGATGTCGAAAACAGCGAGGGAGCGCAGGCATGGATTCAGGTCTCCGGCCTCGACAACGGGAAAACTCTATACGTCTCAAGGCAGCCATTTCCACCTAATCCGCTTATGATTCAACGTGGACTTTTTGAACCTTTAAGATCCTCGAGACGAAAATCACTCGTTGTCCGACACAAACCCAGGGAAAGGCCATTGCCAATTCCGGCCTGGGTGAAGCTGGAAACGTCACCTTTGACAGACTCGGCCTGGGCTGGGAGGTATGGTATACTACCAGTCTTCGGGTCAAACAAGCTGCAGTCTGCATGGGCTCGATTTCATCAGCTGGCAACCGATTCCCACGACAGAATTATGTGGCTGGACATGGTGAATAAAGGCGGGGCCGTAAGTTTTAACGATACTTACGTCCCCAATATCCTTACGAACTTAGACGAAAACCAAAAAGAAGTACGAATATCCCTTTATCTCGGATTCGTAACGGCAAAAATGGACCACAGCTTGTGTGGTTGGATTTGCCGGCTCCATGTTGCAACAGACCAGGCTTCGGCAGCTCCATCTGAGGAGTCGGAAACAATGAAGGAGGATATTTTACGCGAAATAAAACAGAACGGCGATGTGGCTTTTGATCGAATGGGAGGTTCTGTGAAGGGTATGTTGCGCGTCCAGTTTTGGGGAGACGAGCTTCCGTACTTTTACGGCGCAAGAGTCAGACTGTTATTGATAACGCCCCATGATGACACGAAGAAGGCGGTAACGAATTTTGTCGAGAATGACCACGTCATGAATGGCAGTGAAGGGTCATCGCAGAGCTCAACAGGTGCCGTATGGAGCCCGTAAATGTTGAGGAAGTTTCGAGCCCACCCAGTAGGAGGTTCTACAATATGGAGCCCGTAAATAAAATAACAGAGCTGCCCGCTTCGGCTGCGGGCTATGTTTCTATCAGGAAGAAAACACATGATGAACAAAAAGTGAGCCTTATTGAGATCGTTTTAACGTCTATTGCAGCCCCAGTGACTAGGTATCAAACTATGAAGATGTTTTGCTTCTATTCCTTGGGACAATTTGACACTCGAAATGTTTCGGGTGGCTGGTAAGCCCATTAGTCAACTCAACTCGGGGGACGATCTTTCCACCGCCGGGCCCGGTTGCTTTCTCAATACTCATTGTTGCCAGTATAGACGCAACCACAATCCACACACTCGCTTCTGCCAGGTGCTTTCCAACGCATATCCTTCGACCGAAACCAAATTGTCCGGTAGGAAAGGGCTCACCAAGGCCCCCATCCTCGACAGGGATGTACCGATTAGGATTGAACGATTCAGGGTCAGAATACGTGTGTTCATCGTGAGTCATTGCACGCGCATTGGCATAAACAAGCGATCCCTTGGGAATGAACATCCCCTCGTAAACATCATCTTGTAACGACCGGTGCGGCACCCCGATTGGTGATACAGGGCACCATCGCAATGTCTCCTGAACGATGCAGTCGATATACGGCAGTTTTGGTCGATCCTCAAATGTTGGCAGCCTTTCATCTCCAACGACTTCGTCAATCATTCTTTGAGCCTTCTCCTGGATTTCAGGGTGGAGAACCATGTTGAGTACGAACACCACTAGCGTGGACCAAGTCGTATCCTGCCCTGCAGCATAAACAGCCCCGGCAGCCCCTTTGATGTCATCCTCTGATAGATCTGAGAAACCACTTTTCAACTGCGTCTCTCTCTGGTCGAGTAATATCTTGATAAGACTGTGCTCGGGGGACTTTTGTGCTGTGATAGCGGCATATGGTGCGTCGTGAATCCGCCGGATGGCCCACTTCCAGTCTCGGGCGAACTTGAGAGAGCGATCTCTGATAAGCCAGTCTGGGAGGTGCTTTATGAATGGGAAGAAATCAACTAAAGTGCCAGCTGGCGCCCCTCCGTGGCCGAGAGCGTAGGATGCGTCGATGGCCATTTGGATATATGGGTCATTGTCGCTTGTAACCTCCACCCCAAAGCCGATGTTCATGACAATGGCAGTAGCGAACCTCCTCAAAGCCGTTTCCCAGGCCTCAGGCTGCTTCAGGATCCCCTCAACCAGAGTCTTGGCCTCTCTCTCCTGCAGGTCTTGGTAGACCTGCATATTCGACTTTTGAAAGCTCTTCTGGAGAATCTTTCTGTGCATGCGGAATTCGGGACCCCATCGGAGGAATGTCAACGTTTTCTTCCATCCCATCTCCTCGAATAACACAAAGCGGGGGCGGTCGCAGTAGTTCGCGCCGCGCTTGTCGAGCAGGTCGACCGCTGCCTTGACCGAGTTGAGCACAACGACATCCTGTCCCAGCACGTTGAAGTACAACACATCAGAGTTATACTCCTTCGACCAAGCGGCGTAGGCGTACTCCGGATTGTCGGTCGGTATGACGCGGAGGTGGCCTAGGATCGGTTCGCCGGGTGGGCCCGGTGGTAGCCGGAGGTTCCGGCGTTTTGCGGAGCCGCGCCGGGTAATAAGCTTATGCAGAGCTAGAGCCGCAGCCGCGATGAGGAGGATCGCAAAGAGGCGCGTGCTGTGCACGGTGACGAATTGGATCAGAGCCATTGCGTGTGGCAAATATGTCAAGGGAGGGGTTCGGAGGTTATCATAGACATGTGTCTCAGAGCTTGTAGCCGAACAGAGAGCCCTGGAGCTGTAACGGATAGAAATTCTGCCTCCGAGGAGAAGAGATCTTCGGATCCAGGCTCTTGGCGATATACCCTGGGCCCAAAGTCCGGAGAAGACATGATGAGGGCCGCCCAGCATGTAAATGAAGAGACGCTGATATGAGTTTATCAGCAGAAGCTCTAGCGAGCATCGCGCTGACTGAATGCCGTCATTCGTCTCGGGGTTAGTGGGCTACAGTAACCTCGAGACGAAGGATGAGAGGGGAAGGGGAAGGACAAAGAGCTTGCCGGATTATTTGCCCGCGCTTTGCCGGTTGCCGGCAATTTGCAAGCCTACCCCCGATAAGCTTCAGAGATTGCCGGAAAAGGATGAGACAAGGAAGGCAGAATGTCTTACACAGTGATGGCGGAATGCAGCTCAGACCTCTGGCCCAGGCCGCTCTATTTCTCGCCCTTGAGCTCACCGAAGCTTTTATCATCACCTGTTCTTCAGAGTCTAATATTCAGCTTCCTGAAACACATTACTTCCCCCCGACTTTCGTAAAATCCCACCGGCTCTCGCCTCCGACTCCATTTCAACGTCTCCTTCAATACCTCCCAACGACCGCCGGACATAAAGACAACTCACGTAACGAACGTCTAGTCAGTGACCTGCAGCTGAACACATTACATCATCGAGTCACAATCAGCCGCGTGGATTCCTTTATACCCTACCCCTCACGCACCAGCGCACAAAAAAATAGCAATTGCGCCATGGTCGGGGCCACTGCCGCCTCGGCGTTCTCCACGGAGCCGACTGACTCGGATCCTCACCGGTACCAAACCGGGTTCGGAAATCGGTTCTGCTCAGAGGCGGTGCCCAGAACGCTGCCTCCCGGGCAGAATGCGCCTCAAAAATGCAGATTCGATCTGTACTCGGAGCAATTGAACGGTTCATCGTTCATCAGCTCGCGTGCGACGCTGCAGCATGTGTGGATGTACCGCATATGGCCCTCCGTTGCTCACCGAGAGGTCGTGCCCTCGCCAGAGCTCAACCCCCTGCTGCAAGCCTGCTTCTCGCCTCTGAATGACAAGGTGAAATACGTGGCGGCACAGCAGGCATGGGACCCATTCTCGTTGCCAGGGGAAGACGAGTCAAGCCGAAGTGGGCGTGATTTTATCGAAGGTATCCGAACAGTTGGTGGACAAGGTGACCCAACGTTGAGGGAGGGGATCGCCGTACACGTTTACACCGCATCGACGTCCATGAGTAACAGGGCGTTCTGTAACAACGATGGTGACTTTCTCATCCTCCCGCAGAAGGGGAGGCTCAACATCCAAACCGAGCTAGGCTGGCTTATGGTTCGGCCCGGGGAGCTAGCGGTGATCCAAGCCGGGCTCCGCTTCCGGGTCCTCCTGCCCGACGGCCCGAGTCGCGGTTACATCCAGGAGATCTTCGGCACACACTATGAGCTTCCGGAGCTCGGCCCCATCGGCTCAAACGGCATGGCGCTTCCCCAGGATTTTGAAAGTCCCGTCGCATCCTTTGACGTGGATTCGTCCGACTGGGAGATCGTGTACAAGCTGGCTGCATCGTTGCACGTCTGCCGGCAGGGTCACACCCCCTTCGATGTTGTGGCCTGGCGAGGGAACCTGGTGCCGTACAAGTACGCGACGGAGAAGTTCATCAATGTGGCAAACGTCAATCACGATCAGGCCGATCCGACGGTGTACTGCGTGCTCACTGCCAAGTCCAAGGTTCCGGGGGTTTCACTAACGGACTTTCTTGTCTTTACGCCCAAGTGGATCCCCACATCGAATACCTTCCGGCCGCCGTACTACCATCGCAACATGTCCACAGAGATGATGGGGTTGCTGTATGGCACGTACGGCGGGAGCAGTCACGTCCTCGAGCCAGGAGGTCTGAGCTATGAGGCGAGCTACATGCCGCACGGTGAGACGTATGAGACATGGCAGAACGCGACGACAAAGGATTTGAAGCCAGATAGGATATGCGAGGGGACGGTGGCTTTCATGTTCCACATCAGTGTGCCGGTCATGCTGACGCAGTGGGCGATTGAGGGCGAGGGCTCAAAGGGTTTGCACCTCGCCGAAGACCAGTGGGACGGAGCCAAGGCTCACTTCCTTGAGCATCTAGACGAGGTGGAAGAGGTTTTGGCCAAGGCAGGGCTGCCAAACCTGGGAAGGAAAAGCGTCAACGGTAAGGTGAACGGGGCCGTCAATGGGGATGGCGTCCATGGTATTGTTAATGGGTACAGCAGTTAAGAGATATTCTTGGGCAGGTTTGCGACTACAGAACAGAGATACGACCGCAGAATGACATAACGCAGAATGAACAGGTAGATTTACGAGGCTCTAGGCCATTTAGGCGGCGAAAATACACTGGGTGAAGTTTGTAGAGGCGGAAAAGAACCCGGGGCAACAGCCGGCAATGCATGAGACCCAACACAGATAAGACCGAGGGGTTGCGGGTGAGGTATTCATGCCTATCAGCTCGCCAATCTCCCTAGACGAATCCTTCAAGATAGCGCCCACTGTTATCAGCCCCTCAAGGCCGACCCTCTGCCGGCTTATTTATCTCCTGTCCCAGTTTAACTGCCTTTTCTGCGGCAATTCCAATGGAAATCTGCTCCTTAGACTGCCTTTAACCTCTATCCGGCTGCAGTGGAGCTCAGTTATGTCTCCAAACACTGAAGAGAGCCCGCCGGCCACCACCCGAGACCCCACCGGGTCCGGAGACCCACATTCGGCCGATGCGGCAACGAAGCCGGTGAAACGGCGCGGAGGCACTGCCTGCCGGCGGTGCCGACGGCTCCGGTCGAAATGCGTCAAGCAAAACCGACAGCCTCCGTGCGAGGCATGTCTGCTGGCTGGCTCACAAGCGGCACGAGCCTGTACGTTTCCTCGCCGAGGAGAAAGAGACACAGACCGGGAGTTTCGACGCCGCGTGCCAATGCCGACCCACTTTGCTCATGACGATATGGTTGAAGGAGCCGTTGAGGATCTTGCCATCATTTGCGCGTCATCAACCTCTCGAGACGACGATTGGATAGACCAAGAAGAGTCCCACATTGTTGAGGCCAGTGCAGGAGACTTAGCCTCGTTTCCACTACCAAAAACCCCAGCCGACACTAGCTGCCCAAACGTCTCGCCTCCTTCACTCTCGGGGCCCCTACCATCCAGCAACTCATCCCTTCCACCTGACGATGAAGTAATCGAAGGCTGCAAAACCTTCGTGACGTCCTACTTCCAGCTGGGCTTCTTACCAAAAGCCATGTTCCAGGAGAACCTTGTCCGCAACCTTACATCCACGAGTCGCTTCCTCCTTTGCTGCATTCTATCAATATCTTCGCGCTTTACTCCGTCTTTGATACATCGCTATGGCTCTGCTACCACAGCAACAGACCATTTTCTCAAAGCAGCCCGGGCGCTAGCGTCAGAAGAGATGTATCGGCCCTCTCTCGACAACACCCAAGCCTTCTTCCTGCTTGCCATCGCGGAATGGGGCAACGGCGATCGCGACAGAAGCTCCATGGATATGGGCGTTGCAGTTCGCATGGCTACACTGCTCAAGCTACACCGTGAGGAGACCTATACGCTGCCACCAGATGCCGAGGCCGAGCAGCTCGTCCGGGCGGAGTCAGCTAGGCGGACCTTCTGGATGATACAGAGCCAGGAGAACCTGCATTCTGGATATAGCACGCCGGCGCCCTTCTCGCTGGACGATATCACAGCATATCTGCCCTGCGACGAGAGCGACTTTGCTTTTGGAGTGGTACCTGCCACAAGGTCTGCCCTGCCTGGCACGCCACCTGC
Organism: Colletotrichum sp. SAR11_240; assembly: GCA_025328625.1. Classification (NCBI taxonomy): domain Eukaryota; kingdom Fungi; phylum Ascomycota; class Sordariomycetes; order Glomerellales; family Glomerellaceae; genus Colletotrichum; species Colletotrichum sp. SAR11_240. The sequence goes on from JAKMXA010000206.1 coordinate 92,924, forward strand.
GCTGGCAAACCCTTCATTGGCAACAGGGCCTAGCCGGTGCCTCTTCGCGACCCTCATCCAAGCACATAACCTTTGGGGTCAAGTCGCTCGTCAAGCTGGTCGCCCGGGGCTCGGTTTAGACGACGGAGCCCCTTGGATAGCTGGTGGTAGTCACTCGGCGATGACAGCGTCGCTTCGGAGCTGGGAGGAAAAGATGCCTCCTAGGCACAAATGGAGTGTATGGAATCTGCGGGGGTGGAAAGCAGAGTCATTGCACCTTGCCTACCTGTCCGTGGTAATGGTGCTGCGGTTGAGCAACATTGTTATCCGCCGCATCTATATTGATCAAATCATCAGGACGCTGTCGTCGACGACCGAAGATGCGTTGCCACAAGAGGGACAAGCCCCAAACGAGTTTTGGAGAAACATGTCCCACACCCTCTTCGCCAACGTAGTCGAATTACACGAGCAGGTGGAAGCCTACTTCAGCGTAAGATCCAGAGACGAAGGGTTCCCCGCCATTTTGGTCTTCTGCGTCTACATATGCGGGTCCTTGGCCTCGTATCTCTGGCGCCATCCCCAGCTTTGCCCGCACATTGCCCCTTCTGAGGCCGAGGGCATGGCGATGGGTTCCCTGAAAATCCTTGGCGAGCTGCATGAGGCATGGCCCACCAGTGCCAGATGGCAAAAGGGCCTCCAGCAGATTGCGACCCCTCTATCTAACACAACATCTCCAGCTGCGGGGAAAGACCCCGGTGGAGCGGGAATGTCTACGAGGCAGGATCATAGCGGCCTGGATGTGGCGTGCAGCACTACCGCCGACGGCCCAGACGACCAGTTCGAAGCTGAGCTTGCGGCCTTCCTTAATGGGGACTTACACTATGACTTACTGGAGGGTCTCGGCACATCAGTTGGCCAGTTTGATTGAAGCTTTATCTTAGAAGCCTGGCCTCCGGCGCCGGCAGCTATTGCCGGTAATGTGGGGCGACGTGCCGACACCTATGTCGGGGGCGGGCGGCCACTTTGCCCGTTTCCGGTAATTGGAGTGCCAATGCGGGCCATGAATAGGAACCCCTCACAAAAACATATCAACGTCCCCTCAGTGTTGCAGGCTGCCTTGGGTTCACATTCGCCCACTCAATTCCCGTGCACTCTACCCATACTATACACCAGTAGCAATGGCGGCAACAGACGGTCATCCGGACGCCGCCTCGTACGCCGCCTCCGGGTACGGTAACCGCATGGGCTGGGGCACACGCCCTGCGCTCCTCCTCATCGATATTTGCAAAGCATACTGGACCCCTGGCTCGCCTCTCGACCTCTCCGGCAACCCTGCCGCAGTCGAGGTCCCCGCCAGTGCAGCACGCCTCGTCGCTGCCGCCAGGAAAGGTGGTGTGCCGGTACTGTGGACAGCGGTGGAGTACGGCGACCCCAACATGGCCGATGCAGGGCTCTTCTGGCTCAAGGCAAAGACGTTGGCTGTGTGGCAGATTGGAAGCGAGCTTCACTCACAGGGGTTGGCGGACTGGGTGAACGAGGACCTGACGCCAACCAAGGGAGATGCGGTAATTAAAAAGAAATATGCGAGTGGCTTCTTCGGAACAACGCTTGCGACGGAGTTGAGGTATCGGAATATCGATACGGTGGTCATATGCGGGGTTAGTACTAGCGGGTGTGTAAGGGCGACAACGTTGGATGCTATGCAGAATGGGTTCCGACCGATGGTGAGTGAGATCAATACTAATGAGGAGGTTTAGACTAATAAGTCATGTATAGGTGGTGGGGTCCGCATGCGGCGACCGCAGCGAGGATATCCAAAAGGCCAACCTGTTCGACTTGGACTCCAAGTACGCCGATGTGGTAACGGAGGCTGAAGCAATAGAGCATTTACAGACGGGGTGGTTAGGGGCGTAGTATTCAGGTTCATTAGTGTTTGGGTGGTAATGGCGGCTCTATGTCTATATCTATCACACCTCTAATCCTCAATCGACTTCAAGTCCCGGGTCAGCCTCCACTTTGGGCCGAACTTCATCTCGATATACATGAGAGGTAGCATTAAGGCGCATACACCGCCTAGAAGGACGTAACTCCAGCTCACGCGAAGCGCAGCAGTCATTCTATCAATGAGACCCACAAGCAAAGCGGCGAGTAGACATCGCACGAGGTTAGTCTGTGAAAGCAGTCAGCAAAGATGTAGGATGTTGATTGGGAGCGTATGCTTACGCAGGCGGTTGCTGCTGAGCTCCTGGTCTGCAGGATGTCAATCATCAGCGTCATGGTAGTGTTGAGGATCGAGATCGAGGTGTATCCCACTACAGCAGATTAGCATGACAAATGGACTCCCTTGCTGCGAGATTACTCACAAACGACCTGCAAGGCGAGTGGTACGGCGATGTGTACGCCTTTGTCTACGCAGAAGCCCCAGGCAATCACCGCCCCCGAGAAGAGCACAAGGAGTACAGGCATAGTCCTCAATCGGGCGTACTCCTTCGGGAACTCGAAGGCCCCATCAGACTCCTCCACGCGCTTCTTGATCCTGGCGTAGTCCCAGTCGAGAAATTTGCCTGTCAAGGTGCTCCCAACAATCATTCCGAAGCCTGTGGGAAGGTAGCACAGCCCAAGCGCTGTCTCAGATAGCCATGGGTAGACCCTAGCGAAGGACGAAGCAACAGTAGTGACGACGGTGTTATTAACAGCGTAGACAACGCCAGTGAAGGCCAATGTGATCGCAACATCTGGGTAGACGAGGATGACGAAGGGGTTGATGGATGGGCGGACTCCGGGCTTCGAAGGCGTTGTCTTTTGCTTCTTGCGGGAGCGACCGACTACGGGGACCAGTGGCGTGTAGACGCCCCCGAGGGTGACACTACCGTTGCCGACGAGGTTACGAAGAGTCTCTGGGAGGAACCTAAGAGAGAAAGAGGAGACGTCAGAAGGGGGGTTATGATGGAACATTCGGGTTGTCTTACAGTAAGATGAAGAGAAGGCAGCAAACCGCCATCACAATCAAAAACCAAAAGATTGATCGCCATCCAAGCTTGTCAGACAGGGCACCACCGATCGCGGGAGCGATGCAGGGCGAAATCTAACTACGATTAGCATACATACAAAGGGCCTCAGAGAGACCAAGCACACAGCACTTACCATGGGCCCAAGGTTGAACATGCCAAAGAAGCCTCCTCTCTCTTCCGGTGTCGATATGTCACCGATCACGCCCGCGCCTATTACACATTAATCCACTTGGTCAGCATTGAAGTGAGCACGCGAGCACTTACCCAATGCAATAGTACTCGCACAACCCGCCGCTTGTAGGCAGCGAAGGACGATCAGCAGCCAGAACGCGTCTGTAGGGCAAACGGCAATTCCAACACAAGCTCCAATGAGGACTGTAAGGCAGACGAGGAACACGGGGCGACGTCCATAGCGATCAGACAGCGGACCCCACAGCATGGGGGCTGGTGTTAAGCCGGTTATTGTTGCAACAGAAATGCTCGCGTTGGTTAAAGTGCTCACATATGCCTTGCATCGCAAGAAACGCCGTAACAGTCAAGTTGAGTAGCTCGACAGATTTACCAAATGCCTCTGACAGCTTGGGGATAGCAGGAAGGTAGATGTTCGCAGGTAGAGGGCTGCATGCGTCAGTAACGCGACCATTCGCCTCCCAGAGTCTGAAAACGTACCTGTAGAACCCCGCAACAGCAACCATCCCGACAATGAACCATTTCTCCTTCCGGGTGAAGATGCTGTACGGCTCCGCAACCCCAGCATCCCCGAGCGGGATCCTGAGGGGCTCCGGCACGGGGCCGGTCCCGGTCTCGTTCTTGGCGTCTTTAGGTTCGGCCATTACGGGGCCGGCGGTCGTCCTCGAGTCTGGGGAAGCTCACAACAACTCAAATGGGTCTCCTCATTTAACCCCAATCTCTCGAAAACTAGAGATGATAAGGAGATGGAGTTTTGGGCAATTATCTTGGGCAGAGAGAGAGCGATTGCCAGCCGGACAACGTCCGTCGGTCAACGAAAAACTTGCCCGAGGATAAAAATTGGTGGAACCCCCTGTAGACCCACGCCCAGCAACTCGGCCAAACCACTCGGTGCCGGTTCGCAATGGGCGAGGGCGGGTCTCCGGCAACGGCTTCCGAGGCCCGTTTCACAGGCGATCCGGATATTAGCGGTGGAGAGTAAGTCCGGTTGCGCTAAGGACAAGGGCGAGCCAAACTTGGCACGAGGGGATTGCCAATGAGGTGGCGGGTGATAAGCAGAGGCTCTCTGGGGGCGGTGGGGTCGTTCCGTCTGGGCCCTGATCGGCCGCGATGATGTCGCTGGAGGCTCATACAAGGGCAGGGGTCGCGATATGGAAATGCGGGCTATCGTGATGGGGATGGGGTTATCTGATGGATGTGCTTGGCGTCCGGCAATCTGCTTTGCCTGATTGCTATCGTGAGCAGAGACGGGCATGTTTCAATCGGTCCACGTGCGGTAATGAAGACACCAGAGGTTCTCAAGGTAGAAGTCAATGAGCCTGGACATAGATATCAATTTCAGGGATGCGCCGTAGAGGTAGCAAGGCTGTTTTGCCAAGAAAGCCTCCCTTGACTCTACGATGAACTACATAGTACTCCTAATCATTCTGTATTAGAATATTCAATCCCGATGGATCCACTATATTAGCTGGGAATGTTTCTGTGAAGACTCTGTGTTGCTTTACCACGAAGAGGCCCCAAGTATGGCGAGCACCCGACACAACACGCCAACAGGCGCAGAGAAACAACATTCTGAAAATGATGTAAAGCAAGACGTTGAGACCGCCAGCTCCATTCACGAGGCGCAGTCCGAGGAGGCTCGCGGATGGCGGGCCTGGGCCCAGAAACTCATGTCCCTCGGCCATGTTGAGGTCCGAGGAATCGCTCCCATTCCAGTCGAAGAGCGAACCGTCACAAGAACTGTCAACATTTTCACCCTTTGGTGGTGTATGAATGCCAATGTCTTGCCGTAAGTCAACCTTCTCGAAGCCAGGCAACGCCTATGCTGCCCCTGAGGCGAAATGCTGAGTCAATATCAGTATCACGTTCGGCATGCTAGGCGCGACGTATGGCCTCTCTCTCCGCGATGCCTCGCTCATCATCGTCTTCTTCACCCTTCTGACAATTCCAATCCCGGCCTACCTATCGACCCTAGGTCCGAAGACAGGCATGAGGCAAATGATACAGGCGCGCTTCAGCTTCGGGTATGTGTCCCCCTATCCACGGCCCTGCATCTTTCACTAATACATCTCAGCCGATACCTCGTAGCTGTCCCCGTGCTTCTCAACCTTGCAACTCTCACAGGCTTCTGTGTGATCATGGCCGTCATCGGCGGCCAGTGCCTCTCAGCTGTGGGAGAGGGCAACGTGAGCCCGGCAGTAGGGATCGTCATCGTTGCCCTGCTTGCTCTCGTCATCTCTTTCTGTGGCTTCACCGTCCTACACTTATATGAACGGTTCGCTTGGATTCCTGCCATAATTGCCATCATAATCGCGATAGGCTGCGGCGGCTCTCGCCTGAGAGAACAGGCTCCGACTGAGCCAGCCACGCCGCAGTCCGTCGTGTCGTTCGGCATGATTGTGGCATCCTACATGATCCCCTGGGCATGCCTTGCATCGGACTTCACGACGTATCTCGAGCCATCTACATCATCGTCAGTCCCCCAATGTCTCACAGCCGACTTAGTCACTGACACGATAAACAGAAAGAGAATTTTCGCATACACTTACCTCGGCCTCGCCCTCCCCACGATTCTCCTCATGATACTAGGCGCCGCCATTGCCTCCTCCATACCCCTGGTACCTGCTTGGCAACAAGCATATGATGAAAATCTCGTTGGCGGCGTTCTCTCAGCGATGCTCACTCCTGCGTCAACCTTTGGCAAATTCGTCACCGTAGTACTGTCCTTCACCCTCCTCGGCAATATCGCAGCGACGAGCTACTCTATAACCCTTAACTTCCAACTTCTCGCGCCCGCCCTCAAACGTGTGCCTCGGTCCGTTTTCGCCCTCTTCGTCACATCAATCATCATACCTGTCGGAATTCGCGCAGCGACCGACTTCTTCGCAAGCCTCGAGAACTTCATCGCGCTCATCGGTTACTGGTCCGCCGCCTTCCTGAGCGTCGTCCTCGTCGAGCACTTCTGGTTCCGCAAGGCAGACTGCGAGCGATATGAGACGGAGGCATGGGACGACGCGAGGAAGTTGCCGGTCGGCGCGGCGGCATTGGGGTCCTGCGTGCTGTGCTTCGCCCTGGTCATCCCCTGCATGGCGCAGGTGTGGTGGACGGGGCCGATCGCCGAGGTGACTGGCGACATCGGCTTTGAACTGGCCTTTGTTGTTTCTGGACTGCTCTATGTTCCATTTCGGACGCTGGAAAGGAGGGTTTCAGGGAGGTGATGGGTTATTGTTGGCCGGAAAGACGGTGCAGGACAATGGCGGTGAGATGAGCCTGCGCCTCGGAGCTTCGTTTTGGGCAGGAGACGCGAAGGTACACTGGGTTCATCTGAAAGATGTAGCAAGTGGTTATTCATAGTAATTCTCACTGTTTACTTGGAATGGCGACAGAAGACGGGTGGAAGCATACAATAGATTCTATCGGCTGGGTGCCTGCATCGCCGCCCCTCCGTTACGCGCAGGAGGCGACCAGGGTTCGGAACGCGAACCACCAAAGGCAACTCATGTCTATCGCATATTGAATGGTGTGTCAGAGAGCATTTTCCCTTTTCAGAATTCGGGAGAGACAGTCTCGAATAAAAAGCAAAATTCAGGCCACTACAGGAGATGAAGCCGTGCGAGACGCACCAACAGCCCAACGGCCGGGGCCCATTGGCGGGAATATCTCTTGGAAATCTCTTGGGCCCATCTCGGAAGAGCGTGCCGGTCGCAGTAGTTCAGACGAAGATGCATGCAAAATGGGAGGGAAGGGAAAACGCAGCAAACACCACGTGTCTCGAGGCAGATCTGGACTGGAAACGTGCGGCGGCGACGTGCTCCTGTTGGGAACAAAGGTCCGGGCGGGACATCATGGCCGGACGGTCGCATCCCGCGATCTTTGCCCATTGTCCGCCTCAGTCCATCTCAACGAGGCACCCCTGGGGATGGCCTTGCACTCTTCTTTCTTTGTCGGGCAGCCGCAGGAAGCGAGCGCGCAGGGGTTGGTATGGATGTTTGCCCCCTCCGGAGGCTTCAGCATGCGTCTGTAGAGGAAACGTGCAGCGGACAAGGGGCCCGAGGCCGCGGAAATTGGGAAGCTGTGAGAGGCTGCAAACTTCAGTTGTTTGTGTCACCTACTTGACCAGGACAAGGTTGCATGGACAATCGGATATGAGATAGGGGACTTTGCATTACGTGCGTTGGAATATTCGACGGAAACGCATGTGAGAGCGACTGGCTTGGCCGGCGTGGGCATGTCGATCTCTTCTGAGCCCTCGATCATTACGAGGAATCAACACAGCACCGTCGTTTAGTCTGGGCTCTTACACAACGTTGGAAATGGAGTCGGGGCTGCCGAGGAGGCATTCGATGTCGTGAGATGCACTCCGCAAGTGAACAGACCACGAACGGAGACCAACCTTTCCAACAGGTGGGCATTCGTTAAACCTCGATGGTTCAAGTCGTGTGGTGTGGCTTTGGTCGTGTGCTGCTTCCATTCTTCAGCCATTAGCCCAGGTTCTTGGCACAGTAGCAGTAATACGAAACCTAGAGGCTGTTACTAGACGCCATAAAGTCTCTGAACCCGTCAAGACCATTGTTTCCGGATAGAAAACGTCCACGGGACTACTTTGGCGCTGCCACACCCGCATGAAGCCGAACTCTCCTCGTGGCGGTTCGAATAAAGTTGACGCTCTCCAGGTCCGCCCGCACCCGGCCCCGGAATGGCTAGGCTGCGCCGGGTCGATGATTGGTCTCACCGGCACCTGGATGGCGCTCGTCGCGTGGCCGTGTAGGATTGGCATGGTTGGGGGAATGGAATGTGCATCGGATAACGCCCACGCTAGTGAGTTTGTTGGGATTGATTGACATTGTGTTCGATTGCTTTCATGTACGGTTTCTGCAAGTAAGACGGAAGGCAATGGGAAGCACCGCAAGAGAAAGAACATGGACACGGCATTAGACCAGCCTGTGGCAGGTGTGCTTCGGATGTCGGGACCTGTCATCATCTTGGGATTCGAATCTAGCTGATCCGTCCATTTGGTACCAGGCGAGAGAGGCAACAAGGCACAGAACGTCGGCTGGAAACTGCTTCCCATTCGCCGCCCAGTGCTCCATTCGGTGCAAGGGAGAACGTGGGATGGATCATGGAGATGGAGGGGAGCCACAATGCCGAGACCAATGTGGTCTGTTTTCTGTCGGAGATGAGCCGACACTGGCATCAAAAGCTGGGGAAAATGTCCACCAAGATCCAGATTTCCTGCTCTCCGGAAATCTAAGCAAGCCTTGCGCTCTCCAGATTTTCCCCAGACGGAAGCAGTATCGAAAGGCGTCTTGTTTTTGTTCAACATGATGGAGACGTGGTTTATCCTTAGTAATGGAAAACCACGATAGCCATATAGGCGGCGCTAGTGCTGCTTGTGTCCATCAACGTGAATGGCTGCAAAGCTTATCTCATCGACCATTCTTGATGAGGTGGTCACTGGCCTGGGCCGTGGAATTCAGCTGTACACTTGTGCTAAGTGGACCAAGACTTGACGGCGATGCGGCTGTCCGTCGGTCAAGAGCCCAGCAGCCGTCTATTGGGTTTCCACGGGCTTGGGAGGCTAGGGAAGCTCGTGTTTGCTGATTATGTGCTTTCAAGCCAAAAGGTGACAGGCAGACAGGGCCCCGGTCTTTTACCCGGTATCAGTTTTGTTGGTGGCTGCAACGGACAGAACCCCGTCAGTCTTAATGAAGGGCACCACCGCCAATGGAACGAACGTGAGCGCAAAAGACACTGAAAACTTTCTTGGCCTTGCGCTAGCCACCAGGGCACAGCCTGGAGAGAAAGTGTATGCAGCCCCAGGAACTGCCAGCTCCTTCGGAAATAGCTCCCCTAGACTGGCAGTCATCCGCGATCCACTGCCGGATCCTCTTGATGTAATGACCAGTGCCCATCATCGCGCCTCCATCTCTCCGCGCGCCGCTGAGGTTGTTCGTGCGGGGAAGCGCCAGGGAAGGATTGCGGGGGATGGGAGGAGGAGAAGAAGAGAGGGGGCGTTGGGGCAACCTTGGCCGACTTGGGCGAGCAGTTGGGCACTTGTTGGCTCTTGTTGATTAGTTTTGCGCGCGGTTCAAGAGGGCTGTGAACCTGGCCAACCCTGCTCGTTCTCTTGGTCTGCCGTGAGCTCGCTCACTGTCCGAACTGTGCCTCCAGTCTCGTTATGCTTATCAGGGTGGATGAGTGGAGAGCTCCGTGAGGGGAAATGGAGACGGCGATAACGGGGCGAGAGCGATGGCTGACAGGTGTTTGCTGCTTGTTGACGGACTCTCGGTTGGAGAGGAAGAGAGAAGAATTGTTGGTCAGGAAATGTGCAGAAATTGTGAATACGTGGGCCGCTCTCATGCCCCCCTGTCTGCGTCCCTGTCACTCTGTTCTCCCACCTTCCCGATTGAAGGGCGAAAAGTCTCATCATCCACATGACGATACGATGCTCCAACTCAAACAGCTTGTTGAGTCTTTCGTGAGTGTAAGTGCTCCCGTGGCTGCGGGTGGCTAGAACTCAATACCGCCATGCCAAACGGGTGCGCATCATCGCATTCTTGTCAAGTCTCTCGGGAACAAGGGAGCTAGTGAGCGGGAATTGTCGAATATTCTATGCATTCCAGCTTATCCTCATTTGCCCTAGGGCGCCTTCAGACGAGGCCAGCAAACATTCGGACCTTCTGTGCGCCACGCTGTCGTACAAACATGATGCCTGAGCATGGGACTGGGCGCTGCAGGCTACCTTTTTTCTCAAATCACCCACCCTCAATTCATTTGAACCGGGGCATTTACTGCACTTGCAGCAGCGGCTACTGTTGTGTTTGTGTCTTCCAGCACAATTGAGGGTGAGTTGCCTGCGATTGTGTCTGGACCTAAAGACTCTGGCAGGCAACCTGCAAGGTTCGAGTCATGGATCTTGTTGACATTCTCGGCGCCCATGGCTTTTCATGTTTCTTCTGGGTTATTCACGGTCGAAACGAGCCATTCACAAGTCTCTCTTCTTACGCCGTGTAGACAATTCCCCGCCTCCCTCTAGCCTTGGCTCCGTGTCCAGTCGCTTGACCCCCGTCGTCTCCATCTGCTCCCCCATTCCCCCATTCTCCTCCTCCTCGCCTCCATGCCCTCCCCGGTCTCCCTTAGCTCCATGACCGCCCATCCCCCGGCCGTCACCCCCCTTCACCAGAAACTGCCCCGGACACCCCCGGTCTGCCGGCCAATCACTAGCAACAAACCCGCCTCCGGGGTGGCTCACAGTAAGTGCCAAGAGCTCTGGGCACGCATTGCAGGTAAAGTAATCCGGTCGTACGGACAAAAGTTGGCCTGCTGAATGCGACTTGACACCGCCCTCGCTCGCCGTTGGAACACGACAGGAAGAAGGCCGGGACCGGCTGCATCGAACACTGTGAGAGAACGCCATCCATCCCGCCTCTCATGTCTCCAGTCCCCAGGACCCCTTGTCTGGGCAGCAGTCTCAAGGTGATGAACGGCGCGGAAGCTTCCAGCTGCAGGCTACGTACTACCCAATGCGAAAAGAAGGAAGGAAGAAAAGCCCTACATGCAGCCGCGACTCGACCGGGCCTGGAAGAGAGACATGGTCACCCAGTTCTCTCAGTTCTCACTGGCAGCGGGACAGGGTAAGCAGGGTACCGCGCAGCAATGTACCCTGTTCCCCTCCCATCGGATGCCGCACAGTGATGTCTTTTTTTTCTGCGGAGAGCAGCGCAAAGTCCCCCAATCTTTTGGCAGTTCTCCAAATCTGCACCATGTTGTCGTCGTCGTTCATACTAGCGCATCTCATTCTCTTTCGCTGATTTCGTCAACTTTTGTATGAGTGTGGGTGGATCAGCAGAGGTAGCACTCGGCGGCGACGGAGCAGACATGAAGCAATGGAGAGGAAGAGAGTGAGTGGTAGGTAAAAAAAAAAAAAAAAAAAAAAAAAAAAAAAAAGGGGCCCCCCCCGCACCCCCAAATCGTTCGACCAACCAAAAAGGACCCCTACGACGGGGGCGCCTTTTAAAA